>JANAVB010007399.1:2180696-2460735 GCA_029216955.1 Iris pallida | reverse complement strand
ATAAGACCAAGTCAGCCAAAGGCCATACGCTCAGTGCAAAAGTCATACGCTCAGGTCAGGCTACGCTCAGGTCAGGCTACGCTCAGGTCAGGCTACGCTCAGGTCATACGCCTCCAAAAGGTAGCGTATGAGGTCCATACGACTCCTCATCAAGGCAGCATATGGACTCCATACGACTCCTCATCAAGGCAGCGTATGAACTCCATACGACTCCTTGCTATCCAAGTGAGCGTATGCAAGACATACGCTCCAAAAGACAGCGTATGAACTCCATACGACTCCTTGTCACACAAGTGAGCGTATGCAAGACATACGCTCCAAAAGGCAGCGTATGAACTCCATACGACTCCTTGTCACACAAGTGAGCGTATGCAAGACATACGCTCCCAAAAGGCAGCGTATGGATCGGACTGCGCTGCGCTAAAGAGCGCACGCAGCTCAGTGGCGCAAGCTAAAAAGCTCGCACACACTGCTCACTGTCTTCTCTAAATCAGCAGGAACTCCATGGTTGAACCCAAAGCTTCAAAAATCCATAACTAGGTCAAAACAAGTCCAAATCCAACTTTTCAAAGGTCAAAATTGGGTAGAATAAAATTCTCTACAACATGGAACCATCAAAACTTGAAAACAAAGAAGTTTAATAGATCAAAACCACCAAAATCCAAAAATAACTAATTTCTAGATCTACAAAAATTAAAGCCTCAAAATGGAAAATGACAAGTTCTAATGTGTCTTAGAAACATGAGGAGAAGCTAATGGAACAATAAAAATGGATTCTCTTGTGGAAGCAAGTTGCACTTGCCTAAGGGGTGTTCTTGGTTGGTGGTGGGTTCAATGGAGAAGGAAGAAGAGTTAATGAGAAAGTGGAGGAGAGAGAAAAGTTAGGTGGGTTATAAAGGGGGGATGGTGGTGGTAGGTAGGGGGTTCACCCCTATGGTTCATAATGAACCAAGATAAAACCAAGCCAAGCCGAACCAACCAAGGAATAAACCAAGCCCAAATAAACCAATAATCCATTAAAACCAATTAAACTATCAATGCCAATAAAACCAAGCCAATGCAAAATTGTGAGACCCGTCTCACTGTATCAGTATTTTATACGAATACATGTTTATTTGAGCCATATTTTGTATTTATCGATTTGCGTAATATTTTAAATTTTTCCTAAGTGTAGGATTTTTATGACTTGGTTTAACTTGGACTTGGTTTTATTTGGTTCGGTTCCACTTTGACTTGGTTTGGTCTAGTTGGTTTCTTATGAGCTGAGGTGTATGGCTTAGATTGAGTGGAGAGGAATGAATGGTGGAGATCACTTGAGCTTGTTATATAAGCCACCTACCACTCTCTCTCCTCCATTATTTTCACTTCCATCTTCATCTTCTTCCTCCAGCCCAAGGCAAGTACACCTTGCCGAATGTTGGACGATTTCTATTTCGTTTGTTCCATTCTCTTCCTTGTTACATTCTAAGCATGTTTAGAACTTGGAGTTTTCCATTTTGATAGCTAGATTGTGGTAGATCTAACTTTGTGGTACTTTCGGTTTTCATAGGTTTTGATCTGTTAAACTTGTATATTTTTGTAAAACTGATGGTTCCATGTGGTAGATAATTTTATTTTACCCAAATTTGACCCATAGAAGTATGGATTTGGGGTTCCCATTGTAGTTTGGTGGAGCATGGAAGCCATGGTATTTTTCCAAGGACGTGTTCTCTGTGGGAGCCATTAATTCCACTTCTGGCCGCATGAACATCTTTAAGCTCTGAGCCACATGAACATTTTTATTAGCCTGGCCCTTTTATTTTTGTTGCTTGCAAGCTTGCATACATTTGCATGCAACTGCCTGAGCCGCATGGCCATTTGTCTTGACCGCATGAGAATTTATTGTAAGGCTTTTTTTATATATTATTATTTATTTAATTGGAAGTGGGCTGCATAGAATTATTGCATGGCTTCTTTTATTATTATTATTGTTTAATATAATAAGCCAGCCGCATATACATGCAATATTTTGCAACGTGCACCTAATGCATACAATATTTTACTGCCTATTCTAAATATATGTTTAATGCAATGTTACAATGCACTATTCCTAATGCACTTTTTCTTTATTTTTCCAAAAGCCTTCCTGGAGAGAGCCGCATAGGGCTTGCACCAATGAGCCGCATATGCTTAATGGAAATGCATTAACTAAATGCATTCACATGGAAGCATTTAATGCATTACTTATAATGCTTGTCCAGGCATTCACATGCCTTGAAATCAATGAGCCGCATAGGAAGACTTAATACTTTTGCATTCAAGTCCCTATTCTTTATGACTTAATTGCATTTAAGTCCTTTTTCATTATTTCGTAATACTTTAAGTATTTTGTCCTTTATGTTCTAAGGATTTCCAAAGTGCTGTGCTTAAATGATTTATTGCATTTAGGTCCTTGCTTTATAGTTTAGGGCTTATTGCATTTAGGCCCTTACTATTTTATGATTTATGCTTTAAATGCTTGGATTAAGGTATCCTGAGAATGGAGCCGCATGAGAATGCAATTGAATGCATTTAAGGCATTTAAGTCCTCACCATTTTATATATTTTATGCCCTTCCTTGGAGAAGTCAGCCGCATGCATGTACATGTGATATACATTAAATATATTAATATATTGTGTGTATATTATTTAATGCATATATTAATTGCATTGCCTGCGAGCATGCATGACTAGCCGCATGGCCAAGTCCACTTTTGGCCAAAGGCCTTTATTCCATTGCTGACCCTTAGACATTCAATAGCCGCATGGCCCTTGGCCATTGAATAATATTATTGTATGGAAACTAATGTGAGCCGCATAGGCTCCCTTCCCCCACTATCTAATATTTTGGCCACGTGAGCCACTCTTTTACTGGCAGTCATCATTTTATTGTTTGGCCACGTGCTCTTTTCCATTGTTTTGCTTGCAAAGTGGAAGCTTGCATTTATTGCGGGTCCCACTCTCTTGTCTTTTCTGATTGCAGAAATATTTCTTGCTGGCATTTAATTTTGGAGCCGCATGGCCTCCCATCCATTCTTGGCCGCATGCACCATTGTATGCTAGCCGCATATGGCTTGCTGGCCTTAAAATGTTTGACTAATTGCATTTAAATAATTTCGGAGCCGCATGGGTGGCCTCCCACTCTCTTTGACCGCATGTTTGTTCTCCCACTTTTGGACCACATGGGTCCCACTTTGATTGTCTAAATGTCTTATTTGCATGAATTGTGGTCAGAATTTCTTCCCACTCCCAACATGAAAATTTTAGAGTTTTTCCTTGGCTTCAAGAATATATATATATTATTAATATATTATTGTTTAATTGTGCAAGTTTTTTACTTCTTTGATAAATGACATGACACGACGGTGACCCGTAGTGGTGCACTCTTGAAATGAACTTGACATGATATTCTTGACATGATAACTTGACATGATAATTCTTGATAGTGGCCCGCCGTGGCGCACTCTTGACATGATAAACCTGACATGATATTTCTTAAAATGCTGTTGCGACGGCTAACACGACATGACAAGATTGAATGAACTGGACACCGTGGACGATTGTGCTTGTACAAAAGAAACCCGTCTTGTCCTGCATCATGTCTAGGATGGGGACCCCTGAGTACCACGGTCAGGGAGACCCACTGAAGTCGACTAAGGATAATCACTAGAATAAATCCAGTAGTCATGAAGAGATTTCCCAGCTACAGGCAATCCCGTTATCTGGGCGCCCCACTTGGGATCTGTAGCCTGCCGTCGAGTAGGGCACATTTCCAGCACACTGTCATGTGTTGCACCCTCTAAGTCACCTAAGGGTACATGCATTTTCTGGACGATGTACCCACTTGAATTCAATCTCTAATTGCGTCCGGATAGCCTGGATGGTCTGCAGGGCTTGTGGCTGTGGAATAATCTCACTGCATCTTGTTAGTAACTAGGCCTGTGATAACCCTAGTTAGTTAAAGTATCAAGCCGTACTTATTGATTGGCCGTGATTGTTGGATGGAGTCCAATCTGTCTAGTCTCGTCTTGATCCTGTACCTGAATGTTACATGTCCAGATTTCTTATATTTATCTTGCCGATAAATGGTGGGAGAAACCAAGTTCTGTTCAGACGAAGGGTTACAACCCCGGTCCTTGTTTGGTTTACGGGTTGTAACCTGGTTATCTGAATAGTCCCATGGTTATCTCATCGTATATCACCTTCCCAGTTCTATTTATTTAACATGTTCTCCAGTTTACTTTATGTCAATAATGATTTACTTACTGTCTCTCTATGATCGGGGTGAGTGCATTGGTACTGCACAAATCTCGATCCTCCCTTACTTATTGCTTATTGTTTGCTATTGATTGCTGGTTTTAAGTTCATAGTTCGGCCTCCTTTGTGGTACTTGCTATTTGGGGTCTGACCCCACTGGTTTTGCATGGCCAGGTTCTGATAGAAAAGCCCGAAGGATCTACCGCACCATCTACTCGACGGTGACCAGCAGGAGCACCAGAGTGCCTCAGTGGGTTTCTTTTATTCTTCCACTGATATGTAAATTCTTCTCTTGTAACGTTTACCCCCGAGCACGTGTTTAGCTCGTGTTTTGGTATTTTCCTTGATATTGTAGCCTACGGGCATAAACATGATATGTGTATTCTAGACTATAGCTAGTCCTTATCATGTACGACTAATACTCTAGCTAGTCCTCAGTTTTGTGGTACTAGCTTCATGATCATTCATGTATATATGGTTCGGGACGCCTTACTATTGTATGTATGATGATCGTACTCCTTGCTCTTGTATAATTGTCTGTGATTGAGATACCTAGGATTGTTAAACCATAGGATTGACTGATGGCTTGTAAAGTAACCCCCATGTCTTGACAGCTTATACGTGATTTCAGAGTATTAACGTACTTTGGGATTGCGTAGCTGGCTATGTCTGCTTCCGCTCTCCAGTATTCCGGTTCTGGGGCGTGACAAAAATAAACCAAGATAACTAACCATGAATAAATGAAATATGGGTCCAAAACACGTATACGTACACTAAATACGTATCACAAATTTGGGATATTACAACAATAGAGTGAGCGAAACAAAATAAAAAACCCACTCGTAGCCCGGGTTCCTTCTAGTCGCCACCATCGGGCTGGAGGTTCGGTAGATCCTCGAGTGCTGCTCCGAAATCTGGCCACACAAAACCAGTTGGGTCAAACCCCAGAAAGAGCAAGTGCCACAAAGGAGGCCACGAAATAAGAACAAAAGCCAGCATATCAGAACATAAGAAAATGAAAGAAAAGTACAAGTAATCAAGAGCACGTCAGGACAATAAACGACTAGGGACGTGGAACCATTCTGGGAGCCAGGTTACAACCCGTAAACCAAACAAGGACCGGGGTTGTAACCTTTCGCCTGAAAATCTCCTTGTCCCTACCCAATTATTGTTAAAGCAAGTAAAACAATCACGTTCAGGAGTACCAGGGTACAGGGACTAGACAAGACTTAGACAGGGCTAGACATCATCCATTCACAAGCGGCCAAGCAATTACTACGGCTTACTACTTTAACTAACTAGGGTTGTCACAAGCCTAATTACTAACAAGATGCAATGAGAATTTCCCAGTCTCAAGCCCTGCAGACTATCCAGTTATCCTTCCGCGGGTTGAGAGTATAGTTGGGTACATCGTCCTGGAGACGATATACCCTTAGGTGACTTAGAGGTGCAACACATGACAGTGCGCTGGAAATGTGCTCTACTCGTCGGCAAGCTACAAGTCCAATTAAGAGCGCCCAGATAACAAGATGGCCTGTGACTGGAAATTCTCTATGAACTATAGTTAGATCTAGTCATTAGCCTAATCCATGTTCAGTACGAATCCCTGACCGTGGGAAACCAAGGAGTCACGTCCTAGACATGATGCAAGACAAGACAAGTGGATTGCACAAGCAAGCAAGCAGGAACACCCACGGTGTCAAGTTGATTATACGAGTCAAGTTAGCCGTCGCAACAGCATCAAGATAAATCATGTCAGGGTACTTGTCAGGAGTGCGCCACGACGGGCCACTATTATGTCAGGTTGGTCATGTCATGAGTGCACCACTACGGGTCACTGTCGTGTTATGCTAGTTCCTTGTCATACCATGCCATGTACAATAGTCATTCCAAACATATTAAGTAAAATCAAGTTCATGACAAAAGGTGTAAGGATATAAAATGGGCATAAAATATCATGAAATATCAATATACAGGGCTATAGAAGAGCCAAGCTTAAAGAAATAAAAACCAAAACTCCAAGAGCCAATGGTTTGCGCAAGGGGTCAGGAGTTGGATTGCGCAGGGTGTCAGCTGCGCAGGGTGCCAAGTGCGCAGAGGCACAGGGCGCAGGGGCAGATGGCGCATGGCGCAGTCTGCTCAGGAGCAGACTGCGCAGGGGTGGATGGCGCATGGGGTTGAGCGCAGTTCGCCAAGGGGCAAGCAGCGCGGTCGGTGCTGCGCTAAAGAGCGCAGGCCGAGAGGGGATGCGCAGTCCAGCACTGCGCTAAAGAGCGCAGGCTGCAGTCTTCTTCTCCAGGCCGAGAGGAAGCTCAAGAACACCAAAAATTCCATTCTTCATATCTTGGTCAAATCAAAGCCAAATCTAGATTTTCAAGGTTCTAACTTGAGTAAAATTGAATTCTCTTCCATATGGAAGCATCAAAACCCACAAAAACCCAACTAAAATAGATCAAAACTATGTAAATCCAAAAATAGAGAAAACTTAGATCTAGAACAAAGGAGACTCCAAATCATAAAATGTTAAGTTCTAATGTTTATCTCCATGGCCTAATCTAGCTAATGGACAAATAAAATAGGGTTCTCATGTGGTGGCATGGTGCACTTGCCTATGGTGTTGGTGGAGGAAGGAGGAAGAAGAAGAAAAAATTAATGGAGAAAAGTAATGAGGAGAGAGAGTGTTAGGTGGGGATAATAAAGAGGGTGGATTGTGGTGGAATGAGGGATGAACATAGGCTAAGGTGTTCCAATGCATGTTAAACCAAACCAAACCAAATCAAACCAATTCTCCTCCACAAAATAAACCAAGCCAGGTAAAATCCAATTACGAGAACCAAAATCTGCAAGTCAAGCCAATTACAAGTACATGCCAAAATCCGAGAAAATAAATACAGGTCTGAAATACATGCAAGCTTGACAAAATACGTATTCAGAATATGGGTGTTACAATGCGACACATTGGCAAATGCGCCGTCGATATCATGCGTTCCCCATGGATGCGCCCAGCGGGCCATAGCTATGCATCCAGATTGGAATTAACCAATGCAACCCTCTCCATCAAATATTTAATGCTGAATGACAAAAGGCGGCAACACGTCTCCTGAAGATGTCCAATCAGCAGCCCTTGCAGAAAGCGAAGCACCGCTAATAACAGCACCATCATTACACCTTGGGTCGGCAACAATTGCCATGCGGCAGACCGATCATTTATATGCGTCTCGTGGCCATACGCCCAAAAGACTGTATGCGCCCCAGTGGTCATGCGCTCCCCCGCTTACTTCTGATCCCAAACAACATAAGACCATGCATGCGCCTCAAAAGCCATGCGTCTGGACTTGCTCATGGCTCCTAAAGATCATGAGACCAAGTCGCCTCCCCTGCGCCTGATCCTAAGTGTAAGCCCCCTGAATTTTCGGGATTTATTTTGATTTTCTAAATGAATTGTTATCGATAATTCATTTTGATTTAAATTAATTTTGATCATTAAATGCTCTTTACCGTGACTTAGATTTCTAGAGCATCAGGGATGCCAGTCTCTGGAAATTTCCTTCTTGAAGTTTGTAGTAGACAAGATTATCTTCATGTTGATATATCGTGTCTCACTCGAACTCATTTCCTTGTACTCTTTTTGTATCGCGCAACTTCGGGTCAACTTAGACCAATAAATCGTTGAATAATTATTCCCACTTTTATCTTGGATCATCATTTGTACGTTACCGTAACTTTTAATTTAGGAGCACAAGACCAGTCATTTTCTCAAAACCAACTTCTCATGAATGATCTACTTGAGACGCTCTACACCCATGACCTTTGTGTCCCACTCAGACACTCCATTTTGTGCTTCATTTCCTTCGCACAATTTTCGGGTCAATTTAGGCCAATTAATTATCTACCGTAAAACCTGATTTATTTTCCAATTTAATTTTCGGGCCGACATTGGTCCAATCTGTTCGATCCAATATATGAACCTGGCCTATTTTCAGTCTACTGTGCACATGCCAGTTGCGTGCCACCAAATTGATCTCCCTTGTGCTCCCATTTCATTTATAATTTTTAAATAGTTTAAATTTGTTATTTTAATTAAATCTTGGCCCCAGGCTTGTCCAACTTGACCCAATACCCAACCCAATTGGGTGTGACCCCTGTCATGACTACCCATACACCCCACTATTGTATTTGCATTTTCTCTACTAAAAAATATTCCTATTTTATATAAACATTTTATTATCTCTCTCTAAATATCTCTCTCTTTCTATTTATATAATTATATATACACCTACACACACAAAAATCTCTCTCTATTAATATCTTCCACACTCCACCACCTCACCCCTATCACACCAGCACACCCCCCCCCCTCTCACATACGTACACTCTCTCTCTCTCTCTCTATTTTCTCTCTTTCCCCACTTTCTCTCTCTCTCTTTTATTAATAAATCTTTCTCTCTATTTCTTTATTACTCTACACCATCACCCTCTTCATTTCATTTTTCTTCTCCCCCATGCTCGGTCGAACTCTTCCTCCCATGGCAGACCACCCCCTCGTAGCCATGGCCGACAGCCTCCTTCATCCTCCTCCTCTCCATCAACCACTCTCATCTTCTCCTCCTCACTTCATCATCTACACCATCACCATGGTCATCTACACCACCAACATTTCCCACCACCGCAACCACCATGCACCACCTCCACAGCCGTACGTCGCCACGACCACCCCCGTCGTGCCCCGGCGATGCGTCGTTGCCGCCCATGGTAGCACGCAGCAGCAGCGCGCACAGTGCGCGCGTGCGCGGGCCGCCGTCGCGCGCTGCCGCCAGCCGCCGCCGCCGTGGTCGGCCCGCCTTGGCCAAGCGCACCCCCGGGCAGGCCCCCGTGGCGCGCTGCCTCTTCCCCGGCGCGAGAAACGCCCGATTCGTGCATTTTGCATGGAGTTCCGTCGACGCGCGCGCGGGAAAGTTTCAGAATTTGTGCTTCGAGGCAGCGACTTCGTACGAATTTTCTGGACAATCCGACCGTTGGATCGATGATTTCTTTGCTCCGTCTCAATCTCGGTATATACCCCTTCATCTTTCTCAAATTTTATCAGTTAATTTCGTCGTTTGATAGATCAAAACCGGCCACCAAGTTGACATTTTAATTTGGACTATTTTTGGACAGTTTTATGGAGCCGACTTCGTCAGCTCGTAACTCAGCCATTGCAGCTTCGTCTGGCATGCTACTGGTTCCTATGCGAAGCTGGTATAACCCTCTTCCTGCCCCTCAAGTTTCATTTTATTCTAAGCACGTTTGGTTGGTTGAATTCGACGCCAAAGTTGGCCGTTCGAATTCGTAAATTCCAAGTTGTAAAATTCTATTTTTGAACCCGGGACTCCGAATTCAATTTCTGACACCACCAGTAGACTCGTGACGTCGTTCTGGCACGTTTTCATATAAAGTTTGTTAGATTTGGAGGACGTGGGCCCTGGCACGCATTTTGGTGCAAAGCGGGCCCCACAGTCTGGATCAACGGAACTTTTTGACGTCGGCTCATCGAAATCCAATTTCGGATATACCGTTGATTTTGTATCATCATTCTGGACTCGTTGACATATAATTTGCTAGATTTTAGTGGACATTGGTTCCGACACACATTTCGGTGCAAGTCGGATACCAATATCCGGGTCAACGGGTCATTTTGAGATCGGCTCATCGGAATCCAATACTGGATATACCGTTGAGTTCGTATCATCATTCTGAACTCGTTGACATATAATTTGCCGAGTTTTGAGGACATTGCTCCGACACGCTTTTTCGTGCAAATTGGAATTTCAATGTCCTGGTCAACGGACCAATTTGAGATCGGGTCAACAGAATCCAATTCTGAATATACCGTTGGGTTCGTATCGTCATTCTGGATTTGTAGACATATAATTTATTAGGTTTAGTGGACTAGTATTCTTGCACGTTTTTTGGTGCAAAACGGGTCCGACACGGACACCGTTTTGACCCGAAATTACCTTTTTGCCCCTGTGTCCAAATTGGACTTATGGGCAGGCTATTTTAGCTATTTCGACCATTCTGAACACGTTGGTAATGGTTGTTTCACCATCCGACAATATCTGTAGGTTTTCACCCTATTATTATAATCTCTCTTTTTGTGGTATTTTGAGATCCATCGATTTCAGTGATTTCCCAATCACTGAAATTTAATGTGTTGACCCTGTAGATGTTTATAGAGACTAGTCTTGACCCAGTTTGACCATGGTTGACTACTTTGACTGAACGTCGAAGTAGAGTCAACATTTGACCTAGGTTAGACTAGTTTTGACCTTGGTTGACCACAGTTGACTATTTTGACCAAAAGTCAACCGGAAGTCAACCGTAGCCTAAAATTGACTAGAACTTGACCGAAGTTGACCAGTTGACCCAAAGTCAACTGTTAGTCAACGTTAGTCAAGTTTAACCTAGACTTGACCTAGATTGGACTTGGGAGTTGACCAGTTGACCAAGTCAACTGTAAGTCCACCTTTGACCCAGTTTACCTTAGTTTGAACTAGTTTGACCCAGTTTGTCTTAGATTGACTTAGTTAGACCTAGATTTTATAGCATACACTATTTGAACCCTAATTGACTCTTGTATATCTCATCCTTAGGTCTGTGATTTCACTTTGAGCTAGATTACAGTTGACATATTCCCCCAGATCGCAGGCGAGTACATTCTCTGATAATATTTCTGTTTTATGATATCGTCTATGTTTCTTGTATTTAGTGTAGATATCCTTGTTCTCTTAACACATTGTTCACACGGATTGGTATTTCTCTGGATTCCGTCATGAGATGTTATTCCTCGCTTTCCTTGGTATATCTTGTACAAGTCTTTCTTGTTCCTTGTGCATTGTATAGACACGATTCCTGCGAAGGCTAGCTACCCTCTCGGAGAATCGCATGTCATGATGTGTCATGGTTGGATCCACTATACTGGTCGGGGACGGGGGGTATTAGTGTAGATGTGTGGTCAATACTCGCCTTGTATATCTTGTGAACCTTGTGAATGCCAATCCTACACCACACGTATGATTGGCTAGATCATGACCTTGTGCAGACCCAAGCTGGCCACATGTTGTAGCTCGTACTCACACACTTAGATAGATGATTCTTGATTCTTGTACATGCCATGATCAGTTTTACTTGCCTTGTTCTAGCTCTAGATTTACAGCTTACCTTGCCATGATACTCACATGTACATTTCGTGATTTCTTGTATATTCTCTCTATTTACTGCTACATTTTCAATATCGTCTAATTAGAACTGTTATTTGAGATTTGTGCTCGTTCCATCCTGACTGGATATGTTGACAAAATTTTAGGAGTAGTTGTGCCCTCAGTATTGGACTTCATAATGTTGCTAGCTGAGGTGGATCTCACTATTCTTCTATGTGAGTTGCCTGGTAGTTATCCTTAGTTAGTCACGTTGTTCCTTCTTTATTTTTCTGTCTTATGATCCTTGTAGATTCTAGTTGTTCTAGTGATATTGTTATTATTTCTTGTCTTATCTTCCTTAGTTTTCGTGATGTGACATGAGTACATTTCTAGTCATGGATCTTTAGATGTTGTAGTTAGTTTAGGGTACTTGACAGCGCTCTACCGCCGATACTGCGGCGTAGGCTGGGCGTGGCCCACGTATTCGTACTCGTATATCTGGGTGCGGGTCGTGACACTAGGCGCACCCTGATGCGAAGCTCTGCATGCGTCTCAAAAGCCATGCGTCCAGACTCGTCTATGATGCCTAAAACTCATAGACTAAGTTGCCTCCATGCGCCCGATCTTAGGCGTGCCCCGACAAATCACTCTCCTCCAAAACTGAGATCTTTGAGCCACATGCATACGTCACGCGTCCCTTGACTCAGTTCTATTCAAAGAATGGGTGCCAACCACCCAAGATCTCAGCAACAACCAAATCTCAGCAACTGTCACGTGTCAGCTCCTCCGCAGCCTGACGAAGTAGTTCGAGCAGATTCCACCACAACTCGGGACGCATCGTCCATGCACTCCCGTCAGCATCAGTCACATGGCGTCCCCACGTCCAGGCGCATCCGATATATGCGCACATGAGCAGCCAGCTTGCTATCTATAAATAGAAGGATCATTCCTTCATAAAAAGGAGAACACAAACAGAGAGAGAAAAAAGAACAAAAGGCAGACAAGGACTGTTATATCCACATACAGAGGCCAGAAGAGAAACTTAACGTCTGCTTCTCCTCGCAACGCTCCGGCATCCAGAGCAACCCAGGCCTTCAGAGAGTTCAAGATCGTCGTCAGATCGTCAACGGAATCAACGCATTACCACTCGCTCCACCGATACAGTTCCCAGATAAAAACAAGTCTACTTCCAGAACTACGTCTATGTCCTACATTGTATACTGTTCTGTTTGTAATTGAAATACCAAAGTTTTAATGAACAAAACCTTGTCGCATTTTCGATGGCAAACAGCTTGTAAGCTGTAGAATTTCATGTGACACAAATGTTCCGATTATGCATCTCACCATTTTGTATTTGTGATTTACATCACTAGTTCCAACAACATGTAGTTACATGAAAGTCGTGGAGTCTGAATAATTGGAAACAAGCCATTCAAAGTAACTTCCACAAAAGACCTTCAGTACAAAGATGTTCGCTACACATTTCTCAATATATTGCATACTACAAGCATAACATGTGCTCTTAAACCAGGAATCATGCCTGAAGAAAGAAAGTAAATAATCCTCCATATCATCATAACTCTAGATTTATAGATAATTCTTTTAAGAGCAACACCTTCAAGCTAAACTTTTAGCTTTCCCACGTCTACAAATTCAGTCCAAAGTTCAATTTAATCTTGTAACTGAATGTCAAAGCCAGTCTTATGCAACATCTTCCCCGGAAGGTATGCAGACCTTGGGTAGAATCCAACACTTCCACCGTAGCCTTGCTACAGTCACAATGAAATAACGATTATAAGTATCTGAATAATGCAGGTGACATTTAATATAGTGAAAAACACTATACAAGCAAAATTGAATCAGCAACTCAATGTTCAAATGGTATGTATACAGGAGACTACTGGTCCAAGAAAATTCATGTTCGCATTCATTTTGTCTTCACCACTTGTCTTTAGAAACTATGAATTGACTTTAGTAGTAAATAAATATGCAGTAAGAAATCAACAATGCTACAACCAGTTATCTCGTCTATTGATTTGTTTCCATCTGGAATCGTAGATGGCTGGCTAACTACAATCCGTGAAGGGGAGACACAGTCAGGGCATGCACCAAATCCTTTTACAATTCAAGCATGCCACCTTCAAACAGTAGAGAAGTTGTATCAGGATTAACTTTAGAATATATGAGAACATCTTCGAATTGTTAATATATGCTTGGATGAAATTATCTATCATTGTTCACAATTAGGGGTATCAAACTCAGTTTTGGACCTTATAATGAGTACGGGTAGTGGCGGTTTTGGCAGTTTTTGTATCGAAGAGCCAAAACTTTTCAAAAAACTAGAAAAATATTTGATACAATTACACTTAATCTTATGTGTTATTTGTTGTTTCCTGTTAGTCTTGAATCAAATAATATTCAATATTTTCAGTTGTCCACTGTGTTCTAAAAATCGGACTAGGCATCCGCCTAGGCGCTAGGCGCCGGCCCACCACACCGAAAACCCCCTAGGCGGTAGCCTAGGCAACCCTAGGAGGCTGATGTTTATATTTTATATTTTTATTTTATTTTTATTTATTTTATTCTTAGCTGTATTGTGGATATTTGTTTGGGTTTTAAGATAGGATTTGGATTTCAGAGCATTGAAATATCAAAATTTCTAAAATTAAAAAAAAAAAAAGGTTGACGCCTAGGCACTAGGCGGGCCTCTACCGCACCGAGTCCGCCTAGCGTTTTTTATAACAGTGGTTGTCCATCAACAATGAATATTGTTTGCTTTACTTGCTTTCATATAAAGTATCCCCAGAATATATAGCTTTGAATGGAATAATATTAAGATGTATTAACATTGTGAATTTAATTATATACAACTTTGACAAATAGTAATGGATATAGTGATTTTTTTAAGGAATTTATCACACGTTGATCTTCGACGCGTTCAAATCACAGTGACGACACTCTTTTTGTCATAATTCTTTGTTTTTATTTTAATTTTCTCCGTTGAATTGGCTGGAAAAGAGAGGTCCAATTCCGGTATTGAACCATCCGGTCGAGTCAGTATCAAATGGGATATACCAAAACATATACGTTACAACCGATATATTATATAGGTTAGTTATCGGTTGGTCGATAGTCAATACTAGGAACCTTGATTCCTATTGATATAAAGAAGTCATATTCAAATAAGCTATAATATGTTCTTACGTATCATGGTATGAGAATTTCTTGAAAGGTTTTACTTGATCCCATTATTATCATCAATTCAATATATAACTTTAAATAAACTAGGTTCATCCCATACACTTGACTGGTCAAATGACTTGCTGACCTAAATGTGATGAAGAAACCATGAGGGTTGGTAGACACACTAGACTGGTCGACTTGGTTGAAAGTGTAGCCATGATGAAAAACGTATGAAAGTCGGGAAACACGTTAAGCCGGTTGAATGACTTATTGACCTAAATGTGACAAAGAACCCATAAGGGTCAGACGACACACTAGACTAGTTGAATGACTTGTTAGCCTAGGCACGAGAAAGAAACATTTACGTTGAGAGACACATTAGGACGGTTAAATGACTCGTTGACCTAAATGTGACGAAGAATTCGTGAGGTCAGAAGAACATTACATTGGCCTAATGTGTTATGCAAGATTTTTTTTACCCATGGTATAGAATCCTATACGCTCAAAGATTTCTGGATTCAAATGTCTACATATTATTTGCAAATATAAGTGAAATGGGAAGGGCTGACACAACTCTTCTTAATGCTACTATAAGGCATTAGCCTTTTGAGAAATGAGGACATCTGATTGGCTTCTTCCGTGAAGATTTGAACCTGAGATTTCCCCTTTCCAAGAAAGCCTCTAAACCATCACTATTTGCTTCTTTTGACAAGTGCAAATAATAAAATGTAGATATTGGTTCACTTACGCTTGAAGCTTTTCCTAAAACATTTCATAAGGCATCTGATTGAAGAGAATAGAGTAGAGAGAAGAGTGTAACTTATTGAACACCAATCCCACTAGATAAAATTGTTGTCACCTTACAGTTGTATTCCTACATAAGAATCACAGAGAGGGAATTAGAAAAGGAAAAATAAGATAAAGGTCGTATGATTTGACTACCTTTATCACGAAAATATTGGCAATCTGAAACAAAAGTCGGAACTTTGGATCAAGCTTCTCTCTTTTATTCAGTGTTAGTAGTATCAGCCGATACCGATACATATTGCCTATATCATATCGTTTTTGCCTTTTGGCCTATATCCAGTAACTAACCAAAGTTGATATTGACTTTGGACCTCTCCTTCCTGGTCATTTAAGAAAGGAAAAACTATAGGATTAAAAAGAGAGATTGTGAAAACAGTGTGGACACAAAGATTCACTGTGTCGAAGATCAATGCTACAACATGTCACTTGAAGTTGTATATTTATTTATAAATTAACCATCAGTCTTTATATGATTTCCTTCAAAACAACAAGATATAACAAATAATAAGTAGAATTGTGCCTCAGTATATGAAATTATTTTCTAGTTTTTTAATAATTATTTTATTTTATTTTTTTCTTTCCGAAATGAAGAACTACGATACCCCGATCTAAAACCTCCAAAATGCAGAAACCATCGATACATATACTTATAAGAAGGGTCCGAAACCAATTCCAATACCAACACTACAACACTTGCTTTTACCTTACAAGGCTCAACATGGAGAGTAGTGTCTTTTACTTGGTTTTCTTTTACAAATCTTTAAAAGGTACCATACTACCACTAATAATGTGATTCCTCGGTAGTTTATGTAAACTAATTCATAGGCCAAGAATTGTGCCCTTTAACTGGATCCTATATGTGACTACTGTTAGTTAGGTTTTTCTTTCTTGTATAAAATAGTGCTCGACTTATCATAGCATGATTTATCCATATTGTTAAATCATTTCATTCTCATGGGATATATGTTTCTAATATTGGAGGTATGTTGCAAAAATACAAACATGTTATGGATACGGGATATGGACATTTCAAATAGGTACAAAAATAGTTAACTATGTTACAAGAATATGGACACAAATATGGGTAAAGACAGGATATGGATACATACATCATTTTGCCGTGTTCGTGCAACATAGGTTTGGAGGTTGTTTATGAGGGAGGTGTACTAAATATGGGGATCAAACAAACTTTTGGAAACAAAATATATCATGTGGATCCTGGCAGATAATGGGATATTCACCAAGTGTAACGTGTTAAAAGAGGAGCTGGAATACTGATACCAATTTGACATCTGTGTGCACTGGACAGTAGTAGGAGCCTAGGAGAGTTTGCATTACCTGTTTGTTGAATCTGGTAATGCTAGCAAGAATCTCAACTTCAACTTTGACCAGTTTAAATCAAATAGACTTCTCGTACAAATGTGTAGGTATAAAAAGGATAATGATCACCAAAATATTTTCTTACCTCGCATAAATAGAAGAACATGCAAGCTAAAGTTATGATCCATATCGTCAAAGTTCTCTGAGTAGGTAATGAAATCCATGAAATCCTCACCTAAATTATCAATTTGTAATGTGAAAACTGTCACAGATTGAATTCATAAAATGATAAAAGCAGGTATAAATTAAATAATCTCATATACAGTAAAGAACATTGATGTTTGTAGATAATTCAATTCACAAATGTTGTTGATCTAAGGGTTTATTCTATGAGCACTGTATTTACTGTCTGAAAAAAAGCAGGCATCGTCTTTTAAGTACAATCTCTTCATGAACATTTGCGAGGAAGCCTGCTTGCCAGGTTTTTATTATTTTGTTGTGCTGAAACTTCAAACCGTTGACGGCTATACAACATAGGGTAACTAATCGCAAGCAGTTCCACTTCAAAGGACATCGAGAAGATGAGCATCTCTTAGAGGTCAATGACATTTAGGAATCAATCGGAGGAGAAAATTCTCTCATCACAAAAACGTACTTTTCCGGATCATTACAGTATGTGTTAGCATCTTAGAATACAACACTTGATCTAGAGATGAAGAGTGGGTTTGGTGTTAGATGTTGCATGAACCGTGGTAGGGGTGTCTAGATTTTTTTTCCTTTTTCTTTTTTTTTTAGAGAGAGAGAGAGAGAGAAAACTTTGGGACAATACCCCCAAGATTCCAAAATTGGGGGTTCATACTACCACTAGTTATGAAATGATTATTTGCCTGCCCCCCCCCCCCCCCCCCCCCCCCCCAACAAACAAAAAAGAAGAAGGAAAAACCCCATTTTTGGCAATATCTCCTTACAAGAAGATGGACAGATTTGCACCACTATAATGTATCTAATCTAGCCCTCATCCTCCTCCCCCCTCTTCCACACACACACATTTTGACATTATCTCCTTATTGGACATTCTTGCACCACTACACATCCCATCCCTTGCTCCACCTTAGTTAGGCCTCAACGATAGTTGTTCACCAAATTGCAACATTATTGACAGAAAGAATGTAGCTTTGCCAAAAAGTTGGGAATTTTACTTGAGAAGAAGCGCTACGTCCGCCGTCCCTTCTGGTCGATCCAACTCTTTCGGCAACGGGTCGCCGTCGTTTGCGTTTGAAGAGCCTTCCGAGAAGCCGCGAGAACTTGGACTTGGGAACCTCCCTTTGTGCCAGGTTCCGGCTCACGGCCTTGACCTCGAGGAAGAAATGGCGGATGCGGAGGAGGAGGCGGATCTTCTCGGCCTTGTCCTTCCCCCAGTCGAGCAGGACACTGTTGGCGCTCAGCTTGAGCTCGACTTTCCTGTGCTTGGCATGGACGGAGATGGTCCAAGACCGTTGCTTGCTCGATGGATGATGGTCCATGGAAGAGGAAAGGTGGGGTGGAGAATAAATAAAGGGAAAGGAAAAGGGAGTGCGCACTTGGAGGGAGAGAGAGAGAGAGGAGGTAGAAGAATAAGAAGGAGGAGGAGAAAAGAAGAGAGGCTTTCTTATTTGAACTTTTTGAGGGTGGCCCCTGGCCCATGAATAAGGGGTTCTTACTTTCTTCAACGGTCTCTATTTGGAGATCCAAGGGGCTATTGGTAGGGGTGCAACTCGGACGGATTGGATCGGATTTGAGGTCAACTCGAGTCCAATCAGATAAATCATAAGTCTATTCCGAGTTCAAGTCCTGCCCGACCTCGGATTAAACATATGAAGTCCAAGACCGAGTTCGGAGGATCGGATTTGGCTTGGGTTGGATCGGGTCCATCGATTTTATCGGGTTCTAATATAATATTTGAAATCATTTTAAACGAAAGTAATATTAAACATATAATCAAATAGCAATCAAGTCTTGATCATTAAAATAATACAAACTGAAATAAGATTTATGATAAGGAGATGAAGGGAGAGTTTGGGTAGAGAAATTTAGAAATTTAGGATTTAAAGTTTTTATTTAAGAAATATATATATATATATATATATATATATATATATATATATATATATATATATATATATATATATATATATATATATATGAACGGATCAAAAGCCTCCCTTAGAAAATCCTCTAAAAACCTCCTCACTCTCAATATTAACATTAATATTAACATTAATGTTAATATTAATATTAATATTTATTTTATATTAATGTTAATATTAATATTAATATTAATTTTAATGTTAATTTTAGTATTTAATGTTAATATTAACATTAATATTAACATTAATATTAATATTAACATTAATATTGAGAGTTTTTAGGAGATTTTCTAAGGAGGACTTTTGATCCGCTTTATTATTGTGGTAGAACTACACTTATATAGGAGAGGCTAACCCCTCTCCCTATTATTCTACTCGATGTGGGACTAAAAGTCCATTAATACTTTCAACAGTTGTTTTTTTTTTCTTTTTTAAATTAAACGCATTTTATTTAGCTTGACAGTTTTCATAATGCTTGATATTGAAACGTATGTAGCCATCAACACTTGCGCTTTGCTCAAGTGCCAAGAATAAGATATACGTGATGATATATCTTACGCAAAATTGCACAAGAAATTGCCATAAAAGGTCTTCAATTTGAATTGTCATCTGCATAATTTAATGTTGCAGGGAACATTTCGTATGGCAACATGGCGTGGATCGCACGTGGCTGTGAAAACACTCAACGAAGATGTGATTAGTGGCGAGTTTAAAGTGTGGGTTGGTCCTATAATGTCAACAAATTATATATTTCATTTTGGGGAAATTTATGAAATATCCAAACAAAACGAAAAAGTTTTATGAAAAATCCACCATGCAATAACATTTTATCGCGTGTTCAGAATTAGCAAAAAATATATAAAGAGGGTTCTGAATGACCTTTTTGTCATTCCTTCTAATTTATTGGAAACACCCACGAAACCACTTTTAAAAAAATGTTTCGATACTTCATTTTCTGACGTTGCTCACTTTCAAATCTAGTTTTTCTCCTCAAAAATTCGTTTCGTCGAAAAATTTCGGAAAGACCGAGACAAACGGCAAAAGTGCTAAAACGGAGGTCCAAACATCATTTTTTTTCGATTCTAAAATTTCGGAAGGCCGACAAACAATAATTTCGTTTATCTCAGGTTTCTCGAAGATACGCTCATTTTGCGATAAACCGGATCTCGTTTCGACCTCCCAGTCAAAAATTATGGTCCTCCAAAGTTTCAACTGACCATAAAATGCAAGAGAATGGTCATTATAAAATGCAAGAGAATGGTCATTATAAAATGCAAGAGAATGGTCATTCTCCTTATTAGAACACGAAGAATGTTAATTTCGCATAAGGGTGGTCATTCTCCGTGTTAGTAACACGGAGAATGGCATTCTCCGTGTTAATTTACACCGAGAATGGTCATTCTCCGTGTTAGTAACACGGAGAATGGTCATTCTCCGTATTAGTAACACGGAGAATGACATTCTCCGTCTTAATTTACACGGAGAATGATCATTTTTCGTGCTAAATTATATGGAGAATGGTCATTCTCCGTCTTAATTTACACGGAGAATGACCATTCTTCATGTAATTTAGCACGGAGAATGGTTATTCCAGTGTTAAAACACAGGAGAATAGCCATTCTCCATGTTAGAAACACGAATAATGGCCATTCTCCGTGTTAGAAAATGGTGAATGTCATTCTCCGTGTTAAATAACAGGAGAATGCCATTCTCTGTGTTAATTTACACGGAGAATGTCATTCTCAGTGTTAAAACGTAGGAGAATGACCATTCTCCGTGTAATTGAGTACGGAGAATGGCATTTTGCATGGTCATTCAAATATTAAAACACAGGAGAATGACCATTCTCCGTGTTAGTAACACGAAAAATAACATTCTCCTTGTTAAAATGCAGAAAAATGACTATTCTTCGTGTTATATCGACGGAGAATAGTTGAAAGAAACCTAATTTTTTATTTTTTTTTGTTTTGTGGAAAGAAGTTTGACATGAATAAAGATTCAAGAGTTTTCATTCTTTTTTCAAAACGATGCTAACTCTTATGGAAAAGAAGAAGAAGATCTTCTCTCCATAATTAACCTAATTGTCGAAAAAGAAGAAGAAGATGAAGATGAGCGATGATCGGAATTCGACTGAAAAAAAAACACGGTGAACTACGAACGATTTTTGCGATCTCTGCTGAAGATGAGAGCAATGGAATTCAGATCTCTCGTGAAGAATAATAAGACGACGAGAATCACAATCCAAATCTGAATTTGTGCGGAGGGGTAATTATGGTATTAATTTTGTAAATACAGAACATCTAAAAAGAATCTTGGAATACTTAACGTGGAAATATATAATTCTGGGCATTTCATAAAACCCATCTTTCAATTTTATTTTCTATTGGTGCGCAACTCTTTTTTTTTCATTCTTGTATCAGGTCTTAGATGCCAGTGCCACACCTTTATGTTTAAGCTCTCTGATTTTGCAGGTTGGCGTTCAGGGATGAACTTGCATTGCTTTAGCAAATCCGGCATCCAAATGTAGTACAATTCTTGGGTGCAGTTACTCAAAGTAGTTCAATGATGATTGTAATCGAGTAGTTGTCGAAGGTTGTTGCCCAACATAGATAGCTTCCTTTTCCTATTTTTAGTCAGTAATTCTATATGTTTATTTCGTTGTAAAGTGAGATACTTATTATTCTAAAATGTGAAGACCTTTAACCCATTTCTTACTGCATCATGAATCTGAATTAAGCGCATATTCCCATTGTTTAACTGGACCTGTAGAAGGCATGAACACAAATTCATGGAATCACTTTCTCTGCCATGTTTCCGATATATGAAGGACACTCGAAATCTGTTATCCTGTAACAGCTTGGAACTTCCTGAGTAGGAGATACACACACATTCATGGAATCACTTTCTCTACCACACTTTAAAGACGGTGTGAAAGTTGGATGTGTGATAAGTTCATCCCGAATTGTGACATGGACCTTTTGCTATACGACTTGATTAATCACTTCCGATGACACCTATTACTTCTTTTTGCCAAGTGGGACAGGGTGATCTTCGTGTTTTTATGAAAGAGAAGGGAGCTATAAAGCCAGCAACCGCTGTGAGGTTCGCTCTTGATATCAATGCAAGGTATGGAACTTCCATCTGGCCTTTTCTTTCCCTTTGAATAGGCAATCTAGCTAGAATATGATCAACATATCATCACTCTCTAATCAAACATGCAATTCTAATATCTTCTCAATGTATAAATTTCCAACTACATATTTCTTTATATTCTGATTGTGTAACTTCCTCGAACACTTAATTATTGTAAACTGTATTGTTTGACAGAGGAATGAATTACTTGCATGAACATAAGCCAGAAGCAACCATTCACCGTGACCTGGAGCCTTCGTAAGTTATTATTTTATGTTTATATCACTTGTACTGTATATCTTCCATATGCTTTTGATTAGATGCCTCAATATGTTCAAGCTATTAAGCATGTCTGTTTTGCCTATTGTAAGATAACGGAAATATGCTGCAGGATGATTCTGGGCATCTAAAAGTCGCAGATTGCTTAAGGTAACAGAAACTGTCAGAGAGTATCAGCCACTAATTGGTGAAGATACTGCTTGTGATTGGTGAAGATACTGCTTGTGAGTTTATTTGTACTTTTTACTTGCTTTTTCACATATACTTTTGTATTAGATTATTGCTCAGTCTTTTTCATTATCTTATATTAATGCTGAATCTCATGGAATATGTTCCTTTACTTTCCCTTTCACTATTGTTCATATCATCCATTTTGCATTGGTAGTGTGAGTGCAGTCAGGTTCTCATGAACTATGTCTTAAATGTATAAACTGTCTAGAAGAATGCAAAAGATCTTTTTGTCAATTCTTTGCATAGTTCTTGAAAAACCTTTGTAATCTACATGTGAACATTTAGTGACACAGACACGGTAACACCAATCGTTGAAACAACAAGCTCCAGTAATGCCGATCGTTGAACCAACAAGCTGGTACAGGGGGCTGACACCTCAGTCCTCACCAAAGAGAATTAAAATAGAGATAAAACTCCAATTTAGAAACTCGGAATCAATTATCATTCATCATAACTTGTCCTTCCTCTAGACACAAAAGACTAAGAGAGAAATCATAATCAAAGTAGGAAAGAAATCAAAAGAAAATAGTAAAATAAATTACAGAAGATTGGTCAAACCAAAAGAATAACCATATCTAAACCAAATCCGAGTGTGGTTAGCAACAAAGTTCTTCTACTAAGTGTGTCGGCTAGTCCAAACAACATGAGCAACCACCCAAAAACCATCTGGTGCCCTAAATGCGATCTTCCACTCGTCTCCCGGTTGAGTGTGTGTTTGGTAGTAGCCGTTTTGAATATCTATCTTTGAGAAAACTTTGGCCCCACTTAATTAGCTGGGCTAACATATCATCCAGTCGCGGTATTGAAAACTTGTAGTCAACTGTAAATTTGTTAATTATATGACTGTCTACCCGTCTGTCAATTGTCGTCCTTCCTCGGTGTCAACATGGCAGGAATCACGCACCGGCTAATGCCCTCTCTAATGTGCCCATTCTGCTTCAAGTCCTTTGGAAGAATCTTTTTCTCCCTTGTACTGATGTGGTAGTATGATAAATTCGACAAACTGGTCCAGGGAATGAGATGGATGCACTGCTGAATGCAGAAAATAAGTCCATAAAAATAAAGAAACAAAAGCAACAGAACAATTGTGAGACCATTAGCCCTAAATTTTCTGAATGCAGGAGGATACTGACATGGCAAGGATGTCCTAGTTTTGTGTGGGAATGAAAAGATTTGGGTATCTTTCGCTAACTTAACTTTTACTCTCTCTGGTGTAGCCGTGTATGCCTTGCTAATTATATCCAGAGAAGCGATAAAGAGGGGAGGGAAAAAAATTATTGCATTGTATTGTGAGTACAAACCCGTTGGAATGAAACATTTTGGTCCGATGATCGGAATTGTTAACTCACCAAATTGCATTATCAAGTATTAGTTTTAAAACAATATCATAACATAAACGCCTATTTTGTGAACTCATCTAAAGGTAGAATTGGCTTCAAGACTGAAACTAACCCAAGTAGATAAAAGCCATTGGGCTAGATAGGTTATTGTTCTCGGTGGAAGTTCTTGTCTGATAGACCAATTCAATATTTTTCCACAATTAACCACGAAGAATACATGTTTCTTTAGACTAATTTGCCTTAAACGAGTTGAAACTTTCCGTTAATACCATAAATTTTCATGCTATGAAGTTTGAACAATTTGAACTAATTTCATTTGCTTTAAAATAGCAGAAACTTTCTGTTAGCAATTTATATATTGGAACATTATATATATATATATATATATATATATATATATATATATATTCAATTTGTTGATTTGAATGATATATAGAGAAGGAAACAACAATGTTGGTCTTGCAATCTTCACTTATGGTATCCTGTTTAGTAAGATATATCTTCCACCACGAATCACCAACTTCGGAACCAACTTGGAGTGTCGGAACCAACTTGGAGTGCCTTTAGAATTTACCTAGTAGAATTGCAGATATGATACAATGTCTAGAAAAAGGTTCTCCAAAAGAAGTTTTGCAATTTGTCAAATGAATGATTGAAAAGCTATACAGATGATCTTATTACTTCCTTCGCTTCATAGTTCAAGCTGGTATTTGACATGAGCTTCTTTTTAAATTCTGCAGGCTTTGGATCTCCTGCAGGCCTGCTTAATCCCTCGCACGCCACTGAGCGACGTCTTCTTGCCTTGTTTGTTGACACTGCTTCAAGAAAACTGGTTTGGCAAATTGCCAAGTAAAATTTGATGTTATGAAGTTTGAACAATTTGAACTAATTTCTAAAATCAATTAGCAATTTATTTATTGGAATATTAAAAAAATAAAAAATATACATTCTAATTTG
This sequence comes from Iris pallida, assembly GCA_029216955.1. Lineage (NCBI taxonomy): Eukaryota > Viridiplantae > Streptophyta > Magnoliopsida > Asparagales > Iridaceae > Iris > Iris pallida. The sequence goes on along the minus strand of JANAVB010007399.1, from coordinate 2,435,907 downwards.
TTGATTTGAATGACAACAGAGTTTCTCTATATAGACACGGATACAGCCTTGTAGTTCCATTAATCACCTTCACCCGGTGTAGATTGTCTTCTTCAAAAGTTAAGATAGTCTTGCAATTTCCGCTTACGGTATCATACCGTTGTAAAATTTGTCGATTGCTTAGTAAGATATATCTTCCACCAGCAATGACCAACTTTGGAAACATCCCCGGAACAGCGGGTACAGGTCCCCAAGTTGACATTCGATAGCCAAATCTATGAACAATCTTCCATGAATGAGTAATTTCATCAGTCAACTCCCATACATCATAGGTGATGGCTTCCCAATTAATTCTGACATACCATAGTCTCTCTCCCTGTCCTCCTCCGTTCAGGATACAACGTTCTGAGCCATGTAGTTCCCAACTATTTGCTGGAGCAACAGTAACCGGAGGAAGAACTTGTCTAAAATTTTCGTTTCTGAGATCAAAGGAGAGGAGAGTGCAATCGATGGTCATCCAGTATATTTTGCCATTTGCCGATGCCGAATCTCCTACAGGTATGACACCATGAGGAGGAGGGCCATCAACCTGTCGCCAAGATTGAAATTCGCTGCTGCCCAGGGTGTATACCTCACACCTTGCTTGGAATTTTAGATCACCGATGTGAGCTAAGGCCGCTACGGGGTAGAAACAGCGAACTACTTTATATAGCTTGGTAGATGGGTCGATGCCAAATCCAATACAATGTAGAGAGCCTTTGACCCAGCCGTAGGGGTAGTCTCTGGTGAAACCTGACAAATGTTGAATCTCTCTAGTGCTAGGATTGCAGACGCAAATGTCTTTCGACGACATCGAGCTGATCACCACCAAACCATTACAGTCGTATAGGGGCATTACCGTGGTTAAATCGTTAATAGGAAGCTCGAACAAGAGATCGGGCATGGAACCTTCTTTTTCGTCCAATGCATATAAACCCACTTTCTTAGGGTCGGAAACAAGGAGGATCTGACGGGGGGGCTTCCTGCTAGCTTCGGCCAGCTGCAACTTGACGAAGGCGGGCTCACGTATAAGTCGCTCCCAGGACTGGCAAACTGACCGAAACCTTAAGATGGATTTGACTGGAAGTTTTGCAAGTACGGAGCGGATGACGTCCAGGGGTAGGCACCTCGAGTTAACGAGGTCGTCCACCCTTGTCCGCTTTGGAGCGGGATGCGGGGCGCCTGCAGGCGAGGGCGGCAGAGTTAGGGAACGCCGGCGGCGGTCTGGTGGCGGGGCTGTGCGGTGGTGCTGCATGGCGAAAGCGAGGGCTCGATCGGCGCGCGGCAGCGCGGGGAGAGAAAGTAGCGGCTGGCTTGACGAGAGAGGAGGGGTGGATGAAAGAGAGGAAGATACCGAGACAATAAACTAGGTCATCATCCTTTACATACATATATAGGCAGAGGAGTCCCTAGAAGACTCGGGATAATTTAGGATAGGAATAAGGAAAGAAATAGAATTAGGAATAGGAAGAGGAGTCCGGAGTATTTTTTTTTTTTTTTTCCGATAGGCAAATGATTGGTATTTGGGCTTGTTTGGTAACCGAATTTTACTATTTGGATTTAAATTTGAAAATCCTTCAAATCTAAATCATGGATTTCAAGATTCAAATCCAACTCCAACCAAACATAGGATTTGAATTTATGGCTAATAATTAAATTATAGTCATGATCAATAATTAAGCTATTAATTAATTATGATTAATTATAGTTACTATTATTTATAAAATTAATAATTAACGATTAGTAATTAATAATTGACGATTAGTTATTATCAATTATAAAATTAATAATTAATGATTAGTTAATTTTTAAATAAATAAGGATTAATAATTAATAATTAATAATTAACGATTGATTTTTTTATTACCGATTAATAATTATAAATTATAATTATTGATTAATAATTAATAATTAACGATTAATTAACTATAAATTAAATATTTTAAAAATAGTAATTATAAATTAATATTATTATGATTAGTAAATTATTAATTAAATTATTATAAAATATGATTCTATTTGTGATTAAAATATTATTAACTAAGATTATAATAAAAAAGTTATTAACAAATTATTAATTAATATTATAATAATACTAATAAATTATTAATATGATTATACAAAAATTAATTAACTAATTTTTTAATTAATAATACTAAACATAGGATATGATTATTAATTAATATTATAATAATGATAATAAATTATTAAATAATATTATAATAATAATATAATAATACTAGTAAATTATGATTATTAACTAATTAACAAATTATTAATTAATATAATAATAATAATAAATTATTAATTATGATTATAACGAAATTAACTAATTAACTAATTAACTAATTTTTTTGATTAATAATACTATTTTTATTAATTAATAATACTAATAAAATAGTTAATTTTTTATTAATTAACTAATTTTTAACGAAATTATTAAAGAATAAATATTTTTAATGAAATTATTAAAGAATAACTAATTTTTAACAAAATTATTAAATCATAAATATTTTTAACGAAAATATTAAAGAATAATTATTATTTTCTTCCAAAATCCAACCAAATTCAAGTTATGGATTTTGTCATATTTTCCACATCCAAATCCATCTCCAACCAAACATAAGATTCCATGGATTTATCTCCAAATTCATAAAAATCCAAATCCCACCTCCAAATACGGTTTACCAAACACACCCTTTGGAGCTGGAATTTAGACTATGTAATCCTATATTTGGTTGGAGATATTTGGATATCCAATGACCACATCTTCTAGGTGAGCAAATGAGCACATCTAATTGTGTCCTTAGAATCTTAACTAAATCAAATCTAATGGTTCATCTATTGATATCTTATTTTAGGAAAGTTTGTCACGACCCGCACCCTTATGAGGGGCACGAGCACGTGGGTACGTCCAGGCTACGCCGCAGAATCGGCGGTAGAACGCTGTATATAACGTCTGTAAATACCTACGACTAACAGTTAAAATGTACCTGTACAGTATATACTCTCCGAATGGAGGTGACATATCAATACAGTCTCAATCACAGAATAAAACTAAGGTAGATAGCTCAGAGGAAAGACATATGATAGATGAAAGAGTAAATAAGTGCAGAGTCCAATACAAGCCCAGATATATACATCACAGGGTATCAAAATAGAATATAGAACTACAGTCTGATAAGCTAGCTGGATCACAGTCCAGTCAAACCTAGCTAACCTACACTACTCTGGAAGTACAAAATCTAGTGGCTCCACTATAAGGCCACGATCTAAGGCTACACCATCTGACTCGAGCCCATAATAGGTCGAGCAGTCCGCATCAGAATCATCTGTAATATATCATAACGGTATCCTGTCAGGAAAATAAGCAAGTACAAACACTAACAGCAGTTCCATGTGAATTGACAAGTTCTATAAGAGACAGTATAATGAACTACAAGACAAAGATATATGAAGACTTGGGAACCGTTCCGAAGCCGAGTTACAACCCTTAAACCAAACAAGGACCAGGGTTGTAACTCTTCTCCCGAGCAGAACGTAGTCTCCAATCAAGGTACTATATAAGGCATGTAGAGCATGTGAGTAACTGTATATCATGCATGGTGAGAAAGTACTGAATATAGAACAGAACATGATATATGACAAGAAAAGTAAATATAAAATATGCCTCGAACATTATAGCCTAATGTGATCGGTATGGCTCAAGAATCAGGCTTCCAGCCGACCGGCTACAAGTACGTGGACTCGGCCCGGCCGGGATGGTAAGCTATGGAGCAAGTAGTAGCACAGGTCAGGCTATACCCATCGTGAGGTGAGGGTATAGCTATGATACAAGTAGTAACTCAAGGTGGGCATTGATCACACTATCTATAATATTCCTTATTCCCCGAATAGTATACGGATCCGGACATAGCACGTCATGACGCGGGATTCCCAAAGAGGAGAGCAAGTCCTCTTCAGGAATCGGCATCAATACAAGTACGAGAATCAAGTCTAAGCAAGTACCAGTATCCCAAGAAATCTAGGAATGACATCTCATGACAGGAATCCGACAATACTAGTCCGTAAACTATCGTGTCTGAGAATCAAGTAAGACACTACGACTGAATCGGATATAGCAAATATCAAGACAATGAAAACTATCAGTGAATATACTCGCCTGCTGTCCTGAGCTGTATGGTATATCAATGCTCAGAGCGGTATCAGAAGACCTAAATATGAGATACTGTAAGTTAATTTAGGTTTAAACAAGTTTAGGAATGATTTACAATGAATGATATGCAATCTAGGTCAAACTAGGTCTCACTGAGTCACACTAAGTCCTGTCAAGTCAATCTAGGTCAAATCAAGTTATATCAAGTCAATCTAAGCCTAACCAAGTCAATCCTAGGTCATACCAGGCATCACGGGTCAAAACAAGTCGAAGAAAGTCAAACGGGATCAAGAGTTGGCCTACAGTTGACTTTTGGTCAACTGGTCAACTCTGGTCAACTCTAGGTCAACCATGGTCAACCCTAGGTCAATGGTGACTAATAGTTGACTTTTGGTCAACTACACAAGTCTAATGAAAATCGGGACTAATTTGGGTAAAGCGTTGACCCATAGTTGACTTTTGGTCCAAAAAGTCAACCATGGTCAACCGGGGCCAAGACTAGGTCTAGGCGACTATTTCTAACTATTACCAACCTCTACAACCCATATCCAAGTCCATCTTGGACTTCGAAACTCATATCTTGGCCGTAGGCCAATATCCTATTTTACCCTTAAAAAGGGTAAAATTTTAGCTTCGGCAACTATCCAGTTAGCCTACCTACGCTTGATATTTTGACCCGATCTCCCTAGGGTAGTATGATACTAGCCTATACATATAATATCTACCAAAATACCTAGGTAACGTGGACATTCGGTCCACGATACGGCCCGTTGTCAAAATCTTGAATATTTCAAGATACGCACCGATACGGCACGATACGGGCGCCCTACGACCCCGAATCCCACCCGGAAGCCTACCCGCAAAATCTAAATCACGTATTCATGTCCCACGCCAAGTTTCAACTCAATCGGATACTCCGAACTCCGTTTCGCCCTCTAACTCGATTTTTCCCTTTTCCTATTCTAGCTTTTTCCCTTTTCTTCTAACTTCTTTCAATCTTTCCTTCTAACCTCTAATTCTTTTCCTACTTCTCATTCCATAATCTTTTTCTATTCTTCTCTACGATTCCAACCATATATATATATATATATATATATATATATATATATATATATATATATATATATATATATATATATATATATATATATATACATATATACTAGGTGAAGGGGGGTTTTAGTAGGCTTGAAAGCCAAAATAGGGGGGGATCCTGGCAGCAGCCAAGTGCTGCTGCTGCTGCCTGCAGCAACTGCTGCTGCTGTTACTGATTCATCTTCTTCTCCTCTTCTATCTCCCTATATATATACACTTCATATATATATATATATATATATATATATATATATATATATATATATATATATATATATATATATATATATATATATATATATATAACTAGATATCTATCTATAATCTATCTAGATATCTATCCATCCCTCTAAATATATATATAACACACACACATCCATATACACACATCCATGTACATATATAAATACACTCATATCTATATATATGTATATATATATATATATATATATATATATATATATATATATATATATATAAACACACATACACACATCCTCACACAACACAAACACACACACCACTCTCCCAACACCACCATCCCCATGACACAAAATCACCCTCCTCTACACACACACAAATATATAAATAAATATACACACATAAATACACATGTATATATATATATATATATATATATATATATATATATATATATATATATATATATATATATATATATATATGTATGCCACTCTCAAAATAATTAAATCCTAAATAATCCTTAACCTATTTTTCTAGGAAAAGCCTACAAATTTGTGGGCAAATGGAAGAGAATCTTCTCCTCTCCATTTAATGTGTGGGACATGAATGCAAAAGAGAATTTAATTAGGAATTAAAGACATACCTAAATGGAGTTGGAAAAGGAAGAAAGCTTGGAAAGAAATGAGTTTGAAAGAGAGAGAGAGAAGGAGTGTTACTTAGTGATGAAGGAAGAGAGGGGGGGGGCTGTCATGGCCGGCCAAGCATGGTGGGGGTGTGAGGGGCACTTGTAAATTACAAGTTTGCCCCTCCCTAAGCCTAATATTAAATAAATTCCAAATTAGGTTTAGGAAGTTGCTAAAAATAATTAAAAATCATAATTAAACTAAATTACTCATGGGGAACTAGTCCAAACTCTTAAACCCTAAAATTTAGTGTGGTGGGCCATGGTTAGCTAACAGGCTAATTACAGCTCAAGTCGAAATTCACCGGGGTCCCGAATTAACTCGGAATGCGATAAAATTCGAACCCGACTCCTATAATAATTAAATAACATTATTCATGAAATAAAATTCCCAAAAATAATATAAAATGGAAAATTGCCATTTTACCCCTAACTGGAAAAAGTGAGGGTGACAAGTCTATCTACCTTAAAAAATTTCGTCCTCGAAATTGAAGACAACAAGCACAGGAAATCACAAACAGAATTAAAGAAAATAAATTTATACCTCAGGGCACGAAAAGATAAGAGAAACGCTCCCGCATGTCGTCCTCCCTCTCCCAGGTAGACTCACCTGGAGAGTGATGCCTCCACGCAACCCGAACCAAGGGTATGACCTGGTTCCGGAGCACCTTCTCCCTACGATTCAGAATCTCCACTGGCTGTTCTGGATAGCTGAGAGTTGGTCCCACCTGTATCGCTGAATGGTCCAATACATGGCTAGGATCTGCCACGTACCGCCTCAGCTGAGATACATGAAACACGTTGTGCACTCCCTCGAGCCTGGTAGGCAAGTCCAGTCGGTAGGCTACTGCACCGATCCTCTCTAAGATGGTGAAAGGTCCGATGTAGCACGGACTGAGCTTCCCACCGCCGCCAAAGCGAATAGTGCCACGTGTCGGGGATATCCTCAGAAATACCATGTCACCAACCTAGACACAAGACAAAAACTCAACACACAACTAACAAACAATCACAACAAACATGACAAGAACTGAAACTAACCTCGAACTCTAACGGTCTTCGGTGACTATCGGCCCAATGCCGCTGTCTATCCTGAGCCATCCGGAGTCTGTCTCTAATCAATCTGACCTTCTCGGCCGCATCCACAACCATCTCCGGCCCAAGAAGCGTCCGCTCGCCAACATCGTCCCAAGACAAGGGAGTACGGTATCTCCGTCCATATAGAGCCTCAAATGGTGACATCTCTATACTGGCCTGGTAGCTGTTGTTGTAAGCAAACTCTACCAGATGAAGATGGTCCTCCCAAGAACCCTCGAGATCTAGCACACATGTGCGAAGCATATCCTCCAGAGTCTGGATGGTCCTCTCCGACTGCCCGTCTGTCTGAGAATGATAAGCAGTACTAAACTTGAGCGAGGTGCCCAAGCTAGCCTGTAAACTCCTCCAGAAGTGGGAAGTGAATCGGCTATCCCGATCTGAAACTATGCTCACCGGAACTCCGTGCAATCTCACAATCTGACGAACATACAGCTCAGCCAGCCTCTCCGTAGACAAACCCACTTTGAAAGGCAAAAAGTGGGCCGATTTGGTCAATCTATCAACTATGACCTAAACCGCGTCCTTTCCTCCTGGCGACCGTGGAAGTCCAGATACAAAGTCCATGGTGATGTGCTCCCACTTCCACTCGGGAATGGGTAGTGGTTGTAGCAATCCACCTGGTCTCTGCCTCTCAGCCTTCACCTGCTGACACACAAGACAACGAGATACAAACTGAGCTACCTCGCGCTTCATGCCATACCACCATACGTGCTCTCTCAGGTCCCTATACATCTTGTTGGCTACAGGATGCATAGAATACTGAGAGCGATGCGCCTCCTAAAGAACCTCCTCCCGAAGCTCTCCACGCGGAACGCACAGCCTAGTACCGTGCCGCAACGACCCGTCTTCGGCTAAAGAGAAATCGTCAAGCAAGCTCATCATCACCTGCTCCCTGATGCTCCTCAGGGCAACATCATCATACTGCGCTGACCTGACTCTATCCATCAGCTCAGACTGAATCTGCAAACCCCACATCTGGATCTCCATGCCCGAAATGATGACCTCGATACCCAAACTATCCAGGTCGGCCAACAAATAACGATCTGTCGTCAAGAACATAGCAACAGGATACCTGCTCAAGGCATCTGCAACTACATTGGCCTTCCCTGGATGGTACTGTAAGGATATATCGAAGTCCTTCATCAGCTCTAACCACCGCCTCTGCCGCATGTTCAACTCCTTCTGAGTGAACACGTACTTCAAGCTCTTGTGATCTGTAAAGATCTCAACTCGCTCTCCGTACAGGTAATGCTTCCACAACTTCAAAGCAAATATCACCGCGGCCAACTCCAGATCATGAGTAGAATAGTTCTTCTCATGAGGACGCAACTGCCTGGATGCATAGGCAATCACCTTCCTGTGCTGCTGAAGAACACACCCTAAACCCTTCCCGGAAGCATCGCTGAAGATCGAGAACCCTCCTGACCCATATGGCAAAGTCAGGATCGGAGCTGAAGTCAACCTCCTCTTCAGCTCATCGAATGCAGCCTGACACTCATCAGTCCAGACGAACTCCACGTCCTTTCTGGTGAGTCTAGTCATCGGCTCTGCAATCCTCGAGAAGTCCTGGACGAACTTCCGATAATAACCAGCCAAACCCAGAAAGCTTCGAACCTCGGCAACTGAACTGGACGTAGACCAAGACTCCACTGCCGAAATCTTCCTCTGGTCTACTGAAATCCCGTGCTCGGTCACAACATGACCTAGGAACTCCACCTGGTCTAAGAAGAACTCACACTTCGAAAGCTTCCCGTAGAGTTGCTCCCTCCTCAGAGTCTCTAACACAACTCTCAAGTGCTCCTCATGCTCCTCCTACGTCTTCAAATAGATCAAGATATCGTCTATGAAGACCACCACGAACTTGTAAAGGTACTGATGGAATACCTTGTTCATCAAGTTCATAAACACCGCGGGAGCATTGGTCAACCCAAATGGCATCACTGTAAACTCGTACTGGCCGTACCGAGTCCGAAATGCCGTCTTGGGAATGTCATCATGTCTCACCTTCAGCTGGTGATACCCGGACCTCAAATCTATCTTCGAAAAGACCTTTGCCCCACTCAGCTGATCGAACAAGTCGTCGATCCTCGACAAAGGGTAGCTATTCTTGATAGTGAGGTTGTTGAGCGCCCGGTAATCAATGCACATGTGGGACGTACCGTCCTTCTTCGGCACGAACAGGACTGGCACTCCCCAGGACGAAGAAGTGGATCTGATGAACCCCTTGTCCTGCAGCTCGTCGACTTGCTTCTTCAGCTCTATCAACTCGCTGTTGTTCACCCTATAGACATGCTGCGAGATGGGCTCGGCGCCCGGCACCAAGTCTATGGAGAACTCAATGTCCCTGTCTGGCGGCATCCCCGGCAACTCCTCGGGAAAGACATCCGAGTACTCAGCAATCAACGGATGTGGCAAATCCTGCCCCGCCAACAAAGCTCCACAAAATCCAGCCTCCGGCTCCGCTGCTCCTCGAGCAAACTCGATCTCTGGCTCACCCGGCGTCCTAAAAAGAACTCTGCCTCCTCTACAATCAATGCTAGCATGGTGCATGCTCAACCAATCCATACCGAGTACCATATCGTACCTCGATAGGGGCATTACGAGCAGACATGCACTCAAGTTCCGGCCTCTCAGAGTGACTCTCCGCCCCTTGCAAATATTATTAACCAGGATAATACCTCCCCCGGTCATAATCTTGCAAGTCCTACCCATATATTCAGCAATGATATTGTGTCTCAGAGCAAAAGAAACAGACACAAAACTATGGGTCGCCCCAGAATCAAATAAGGCAAAAGCAGGGAAAGAATCTAGGAGAACATGACCTGCAACAACATCTCCCACGGGCTCTGCCTCCTTCTCTGCTGCCAAAGCGAACACCCTGCCCGCGGGGGCTCCCCTCTGGTGCTGGACAAAATGCTGCTGCTGGGTCTGGAGTGGAGGATCCCTCTGCTGAACCGCTGGTCCTCTAGCTGGCTGCACCCTGTCCTGGCCTCCCTTGGCTGCCCGAGCAGGACAGCCCTTCAGCTGGTGATCGGTCCCTCCGCAGAATAGGCAAGCGCCTAACCTCCTCCGGCATACATCTCTGCTGTGCCCCGTCTTCCCGCAGAAGACACACTGCTGGGTCTGCCTCTGGCCCTGACCCTGATGCTGCTGGACACGCGCCGGTGCCTGCTGGATCTGCAACAGAGGCTGCTGCTGAAACGGCCTCTGCTGCTGCTGCTGCTGAAAGTGGGGGCGCTTGGCCGGTCCCGCACTGGAACTCGCCCCCATAGTATCTCCGCTCCTCTTCGGCTTGAGGCCGAAGTCCTCCTCTGCGATCTGTGCGTCCATCAGTATCTGATCGAACGTCGCGTCTCGGCGACCCGAGGTGCGGGTGCGCACTGCATGAACAAGTCCCCTGCGGAACTTACGAACCTTCTGCCCCTCATCCTGGATCATACCGGAAGCAAACCTGCTAAGGCAGAAGAACTCGGCTGCATACTCGTCCACCGACGAGTTCCCCTGAACTAGACCCACGAACTGGCCCTCCAATGCTGTAAGAGCTACGTCCGGGAAGAACTTCTCCTTGAAGAGCCTCCGAAAGTTCTCCCAAGTCAGCCCTCTCACCGACGCACGAGGATCCGTGCGGTACCATGCCAGCGCAATATCGAAGAATCGGCTGGCTGCGGCCGAAACCCAAAACGCTCTAGGAAGCTCTGCCAGCTCCATGCTCCGCTCTACATCCTGTAAGCCCCCTGATTTTCAGGGCTGTTTTAAATTTTTCTAAATGAATTATTATCGATAAATATTTTATTTATTTAATTGTTTTCATCATTATTGTACCTTTCCGTGACTTTGACTTCTGGAGCGTTAGGGATACCAATCTCTGGAAACTCTCTTCATGGGTTTTGAAGTAGACAAGATTATCTACCTGTTGATATATCGTGTCCCACTTGAATTCGTTCCCTTGTGCTTTTTTTGTATCGCACAAGTTCGGGTCAACTTAGACCAATTAATCGTTGAATATTATTCCCACTTTTATTTTTGATCATCGTTTGCACGTTACCGTTGCTTTTAATTTAGGAGCACCAGATCAGCCATTTTTTCGAAACCAACTTCTCATAAATGATCTACTCGAGACGCTCTTCACCCATGACCTTCGTGTCCCACTCAGACACTCCATTTTGTGCTCCATTTTCTTCGCACAACTTCCGGGTCAATTTAGGCCGATTTATTTTCGATCGTAAAACCTGATTTAAATTCCAATTTAATTTCAGGACCCGACATCGATCCAACCTGTCAATCCGAAGTACGGACCTGGCCCACATGAAGCCTACTCCCCGCCTTCAACTTGTGTCCCATTTATTGGAGTCCCCGTATATTATTTATTTACCCATGTTCATAAATACGCATTTAATTCGAATATTGCCCTCTGTCCGATTTTGACCCGACCCGGTTCGACCGAACCCGAGCCCAAGCTCCATGTTGTCCTCTAGTGACTGCCCAAATGCCCCACACAATATTTCTCTTTTTCCTATTTGAAAATATCTATTTTTTTTCCTCTCTCTACTTTACAATATCTATATATATATATATACATATATATATATATATATATATATATATATATATATATATATATATATATATATATATATATATATATATATATATACACATATATATCTAAATCTCTCCTATTATTCAAACACACACCCCCTCACCTCCACCTCACAGCCGAACACCCCTCCCCCTCTCTCTCACAAATATCCCTCTACACTCACCCTCTCTCTAACTCTCACCCCCTCTCATTATATATATAATGTATATATATATATATAAACACACACATACACTCACCCCTCACCACTCCCTTACACTCACCACCCCCTCACTTCCCTCTCTCCTCATACCCGACAAGCACCCCCCCCAAGCCGACCTCTCTCTCTCCCCCTTTCTCTAATATCTACTCTCTCTCTCTCTATAATATCTCCTCTCTCTCTCTCTATTCTCACTCTCTCACTCTCTTTCTATTATATACAAACACACACATACATACATCTCTCTCTCTCACCCTCCCTCTGCTTAACAGCCGACCTCCCTTCCCCCAACAGCCACCTCCTTCTCCTCCTTCCTCCTCCTATCATCTCCATCATCATCACAACCATCACCACCAAACCGCACCACCACCACCCCCTCCGTCCAGTCGTGCCGCCACCCTTGGCCGCGCCGCCCCTGGCCTTGCCGGGCGAGGCTCGACAGCGCACCGCCGCGCCTCGTCGGCCAGCCAGTCGCGCCACCATCGGAGCACAGCAGCTGCACGCATGCAGGCGCGCACGCGCGCACGCGCGGGCCGCTGTCGTGCGCCGCCGCGCCGCCGTGCGGGCCGCCGTGGCCTCCTGGCTGTGCGCCCCACCCCGGCGAACTCTCCCCTGACGGCCACCGTCCTCCGGGACGCGCCGTCGAGACGATTCGTGCGTTTACGTCGAAATCCCGTCGACGCGCGCGAGTTTGGAACTTCAGAAATTGTGTTCCATCGCAGCAACTTCGTGCACGTTTTTCCGGAGATTCGACCGTTGGATCGGCGATCTCTTTGATCCGTCGCAATCTCGGTATATCCATCTTCACTCCTGTCAATTTTCGTCCGTTAATTTTGTCGTTTGATACCTCAAAACTGGCCACCAAGTTGACACTTTAAATTGAACTGTTTTTGGACAGTTTCGTGGAGCCGACTTCGTCAGCTCGTAACTTCGCCGTCGCAGCTCCGTTTTGCGCACCGTCAGTTCCGGTGCACAGCTGGTATAACCATCTTCCTGTCTCCTTTAGATTTCGTTTCATTTTAAGCACGTTCGGTTGGTCGAATTCGACGCCAAAGTTGGCCGTCCGAATTCTTTAATTTGTACTTGTAAAATTTCATTTTTGAACCCGGGACTCCGGATTCAATTTCTGACACCACCAGTAGACTCGTGGCGTCGTTCTGGCATGTTTTCATATAAAATTTGTTTGATTTGGAGAACGTGGGCCCTGGCACGCATTTCGGTGCAAAGTGGGTCCCACTTTTCGAGTCAACGGGTCACTTTGAGTTCGGCTCATCGGAATCCAATTCTGGATATACCGTTGAGTTCGTATCGTCATTCTGGACTCATTGACATATAATTTGCTGAGTTTTGAAGACATTTGCTCCGGCACGCATTTCCGTGCAAACCGGATACCAAGTGTCGCGTCAACGTATCATTTTGAGATCGGCACATCGGAATTCCATTTCGGACATACCGTTGGGTTCGTATCGTCATTCTGGATTCGTGGACATATAATTTGCTAGGTTTTGTAGACTTCTCTCCTGACACGTTTTTCGGTGCAAAGTATGTCCAACGACGGATATTATTTTGACCCGAAATTACCGTTTTGCCCCTGTGTCCAAATTGGACTTATGGGTAGGCTATCCTAGCTGATTTGACCGTTCTGGACACGTTGGTGATATTTATTTTATCATCCGACAACATCTGTAGATTTTGATTATGTATTATCCTTAATTTCTAATTAATTATTTCCTAGATATTGTTACTTTCTGGTTTTGAATTTTTATATATATTTTAATTGCCGTAAAAATCTTGGAAAAATGGTATTTAAATATTATGTTAATTTAGCTAATTTATTATAATTTTTCTAGCATTTATTAAGTGCTTTTGGTATTTATAAAAATAGGAAAACGGAACTCATTTTTAGTATATTTATGTTTGCTGATTTTTAATAAATATTTATGAGGGTTTATAAATCCCAGAAAAATTAGTATAAATTTCTATAATTAACAAGGATTATTTTGGTACTTTATTTTATATATATTTAGGCTTTTTGTCTATCTCTAAAATTGTTGGAACTTAGTGTACAGTTTGATTTATTTATTAAATAATTACGACTTTCAATATTTTGCGTTGATTTGAGTTGTTATAGTATTGGACCTCACCCCGCACTAGTGTAAAGACCCTAGAGAGTTAGTTTGTGTATAGTGGCACTCTACATTAGACTTTTGTGTTAGGTCCCCACTTAGTTAGTATCCAGTTAGGAGTCATGTCACACCACTAGTATATTGTTGATCATAGCTTAGAACTGAGTTGTGTATCATTATTGACAGGACACCGGACATCTATATCTTCGTACTAGTATTCTTGCTTTGCTCGAGGCAAGTACATCTACACACTCATTTACTGTCTTTTAATGTTAGAACATGTATTGGCCCTGTTAAAATACTGCTTTCTGAATAACTGCAAGATTATGTCTTCACATGTTACATTAATTTGGTCCCCACCATGCTTAGGACAGTTCTTATATCTTCACATGTTTCATACTGGTTCTCGGTACATGTTTCACTATGCTTTATACTGCTCTGAGCATTCACAAGTTTTATACTGCTTCCAGTACCTGCCATGCTTATACTGCTCTCGTATCTCTCACATGTTAGAATATGGGTTATGGGGAAACTGACAGTTGAGTACGTGATCATGCCCCCCCTTTTCCGGCGACCTTGATGCCGTGTAAGGACGACATTATGCATGTAGACCTTGCCATAGGCCCAAAACCACGCAGACTTGTACGTGTGTACATTTAGGCATGTACGGAAGTACATATGGTTCTTAACGGTGCCACAGCACCATCACCTATTGACCGATCACGTACTTGCTCCAGTTTTAAATATTATATATACATCTGTCTATATGACATATGTATCCTTGCCATGATAGATTATGAGTTATACCATGATTCCAGATATGTCATGTTCCCTATGTTGCTATGATACTGTGATCCCAGTTATACCATGAGGCCATGTTTCCAGTATTTCCTGTTTTATAGACTTATCACGCCATGTTTCTTATTGTACATCTCTTTCATTATATGTTCAGTACTTTAGTTGTAGAGGTTGTACTTGCTTCCGTCCTGACAGGATAACGTTGTAGGTATACTTTTCGAGGAGGAATGCTATGTGTTACATATTATGGTACTGCTTTGAGGACCTGGCCTTAGCTCCAGTAGAGGCCCCAGCGGGGAACCTTGCTTAGTTATTTTCATGTGTTTTGAGACTTAGACTTTGGTATGTTCTTATATTTGGACACTGGACTTTGTCTCCAGTTAGATACTTTGGTTATGTATTATTAAGTCTGTGCTT
Source organism: Iris pallida (assembly GCA_029216955.1). NCBI lineage: Eukaryota > Viridiplantae > Streptophyta > Magnoliopsida > Asparagales > Iridaceae > Iris > Iris pallida. Next base: position 2,420,514 of record JANAVB010007399.1, on the reverse strand, counting down.
ATGTTACCTTCGCTTATAGATGCTGTGTTGTGATGAACCTTAAATATGATTTTAGAACTGTTAGTAGCTTAGATCATTTATTGTCTATTCTTAGAACAGCTTACTGCGCTTTAACCAAGCGTAGGCTGGACATGGCTCGGCCCGGCCCAACAATTTGGGTAACGGGTCGTGACACATCCTCTAGCCAGTCGTCTGCGTAAAGGATGCCCTCCGTGCCTGTGAAGTCCCTGGAGCTCATCTTCCTGAAGTCCAACACTGTCCCCGGCCTGGACTGCTGCTGGCTCGGCTGCTGGCCGGTAGGGCCCTGCACCGTACCCGGTGCCACTCTCTCTACTGCTGCCAAGGCAAGCTGATGCGAGTTCTCCATACTCTGCCTCAGCATCTCGATCTGTCGGTGTGACGCCTCCGACTGACGCTGTGACGCCTCTGCCTGGGCCCGCTGTGTCTCCATCATCTGCTGAAGGAGAAGGAACATGTGATGTGTATCCGTCGGTATCGGTGGTAGTGGCGGCAGTATCTCTGGAAGAACGGCCGTAACCCTCTGGAGTGGAGGTGGTAGACCTCCCTGCACAACTGCCTGGGTCTCTGGAATAGTAGAATCACTGGGGGGGCAGTCCCATGAACCTCCTCCTCGGCCTGATCAGATATCTCAGGCAACCTACTCGATCCAGAGGCCTGCGGATGTGTCTTCGTCATCCTGGAGACGAATTAAAACAAAGAGATCAATATGGCACATGAGTAGATTATCAAAGAAGGACAGTTAATTTAATACAAGGTGAATAATTATGACAATCAAAAGATCAGAAATTTCCTAGGTGTGATTGAAAAACTCCTATCATGTCCTAGGTCCTACGTCCTAATTGCAGGCTCGTAATTAGTACTCTAAGTCGAGCACCATTACGAGATCGCACTAATTGCGACACTGGACCTGCATGGGCCACCACAAAAATGTGTCACGACCCGCACCCTTATGAGGGGCACGAGCACGTGGGTACGTCCAGCCTACGCCGCAGAATCGACAGTAGAACGCTGTATATAACGTCTGTAAATACCTACGACTAACAGTTAAAATGTACCTGTACAGTATATACTCTCCGAATGGAAGTGACATATCAATATAGTCTCAATCACAGAATAAAACTAAGGTAGATAGCTCAGAGGAAAGACATATGATAGATGAAAGAGTAAATAAGTGCAGAGTCCAATACAAGCCCAGATATATACATCACAGGGTATCAAAATAGAATATAGAACTACAGTCTGATAAGCTAGCTGGATCGCAGTCCAGTCAAACCTAGCTAACCTACACTACTCTGGAAGTACAAAATCTAGTGGCTCCACTATAAGGCCACGATCTAAGGCTACACCATCTGACTCGAGCCCATAATAGGTCGAGCAGTCCGCATCAGAATCATCTGTAATATATCATAACGGTATCCTGTCAGGAAAATAAGCAAGTACAAACACTAACAGCAGTTCCATGTGAATTGACAAGTTCTATAAGAGACAGTATAATGAACTACAAGACAAAGATATATGAAGACTTGGGAACCGTTCGGAAGCCGAGTTACAACCCTTAAACCAAACAAGGACCGGGGTTGTAACGCTTCTCCCGAGCAGAACGTAGTCTCCAATCAAGGTACTATGTAAGGCATGTAGAGCATGTGAGTAACTGTATATCATGCATGGTGAGAAAGTACTGAATATAGAACAGAACATGATATATGACAAGAAAAGTAAATATAAAATGTGCCTCGAACATTATAGCCTAATGTGATCGGTATGGGTCAAGAATCAGGCTTCCAGCCGACCGACTACAAGTACGTGGACTCGGCCGGGATGGTAAGCTATGGAGCAAGTAGTAGCACAGGTCAGGCTATACCCATCGTGAGGTGAGGGTATAGCTATGATACAAGTAGTAACTCAAGGTGGGCATTGATCACACTATCTATAATATTCCCCATCCCCCGAATAGTATACGGATCCGGACATAGCACGTCATGACGCGGGATTCCCAAAGAGGGGAGCAAGTCCTCTTCAGGAATCGGCGTCAATACAAGTACGAGAATCAAGACTAAGCAAGTACCAGTATCCCAATAAATCCAGGAATGACATCTCATGACAGGAATCCGGCAATACTAGTCCGTGAACTATTGTGTCTGAGAATCAAGTAAGACACTACGACTGAATCGGATATAGCAAATATTAAGACAATAAAAACTATCAGTGAATGTACTCGCCTGCTGTCCTGAGCTGTATGGTATATCAATGCTCAGAGCGGTATCAGAAGACCTAAATATGAGATACTGTAAGTTAATTTAGGTTTAAACAAGTTTAGGAATGATTTACAATGAATGATATGCAATCTAGGTCAAACTAGGTCTCACTGAGTCACACTAAGTCCTGTCAAGTCAATCTAGGTCAAATCAAGTTATATCAAGTCAATCTAAGCCTAACCAAGTCAATCCTAGGTCATACCAGGCATCACGGGTCAAAACAAGTCGAAGAAAGTCAAACGGGATCAAGAGTTGGCCTACAGTTGACTTTTGGTCAACTGGTCAACTCTGGTCAACTCTAGGTCAACCATGGTCAACCCTAGGTCAATGGTGACTAATAGTTGACTTTTGGTCAACTACACAAGTCTAATGAAAATCGGGACTAATTTGGGTAAAGCGTTGACCCATAGTTGACTTTTGGTCCAAAAAGTCAACCGTGGCCAACCGGGGCCAAGACTAGGTCTAGACGACTATTTCTAACTATTACCAACCTCTACAACCCATATCCAAGTCCATCTTGGACTTTGAAACTCATATCTTGGTCGTAGGCCAATATCCTATTTTACCCTTAAAAAGGGTAAAATTCTAGCTTCGGCAACTATCCAGTTAGCCTACCTACGCTTGATATTTTGACCCGATCTCCCTAGGGTAGTATGATACTAGCCTATACATATAATATCTACCAAAATACCTAGGTAACGTGGACATTCGGTCCACGATACGGCCCGTTGTCAAAATCTTAAATATTTCAAGATACGCACCGATACGGCACGATACGGGCGCCCTACGACACCGAGTTCCACCCGGAAGCCTACCCGCAAAATCTAAATCACGTATTCATGCCCCACGCCAAGTTTCAACTCAATCGGATACTCCGAACTCCGTTTCGCCCTCTAACTCGATTTTTCCCTTTTTCTATTCTAGCTTTTTCCCTTTTCTTCTAACTTCTTTCAATCTTTCCTTCTAACCTCTAATTCTTTTCCTACTTCTCATTCCATAATCTTTTTCTACTCTTCTCTACGATTCCAACTATATATATATATATATATACTAGGTGAAGGGGGGGTTTAGTAGGCTTGAAAGCCAAAATATGGGGGATCCTGGCAGCAGCCAAGTGCTGCTGCTGCTGCCTGCAGCAACTGCTGCTGCTGTTACTGATTCTTCTGCTTCTTCTCCTCTTCTGTCTCCCTATATATATATACACTTCATATATATATATATATATATATATATATATTTTTTCATATATATATATATATATATATATATATATATATATATATATATATATATATATATATATATATATATAAAACTAGATATCAAAATATATATATATATATATATATATATATATATATATATATATATATATATATATATATATATATATATATATATATATATAAATATAATCTATCTAGATATCTATCCATCCCTCTAAATATATATATAACACACACACATCCATATACACACATCCATATACATACATCCATGTATATATAACACACATACATCCATATACATACACTCATATATATATATATATATATATATATATATATATATATAAACACACACACACACATCCTCACACAACACAAACACACACACACCACTCTCCCAACACCACCATCCCCATGACACAAAATCACCCTCCTCTACACACACACAAATACATAAATAAATATACACACATAAATACACATGTATATATATATATATATATATATATATATATATATATATATATATATATATATATATATGTATATATATACCACTCTCAAAATGATTAAATCCTAAATAATCCTTAACCTATTTTTCTAGGGAAAGCCTACAAATTTGTGGGCAAATGGAAGAGAATCTTCTCCTCTCCATTTAATGTGTGGGACATGAATGCAAAAGAGAATTTAATTAGGAATTAAAGACATACCTAAATGGAGTTGGAAAAGGAAGAAAGCTTAGAAAGAAATGAGTTTGAAAGAGAGAGAGAAGGAGTGTTACTTAGTGAAGAAGGAAGAGAGGGGGGGGGGGGTGTCATGGCCGGCCAAGCATGGTGGGGGTGTGAGGGGCACTTGTAAATTACAAGTTTGCCCCTCCCTAAGCCTAATATTAAATAAATTCCAAATTAGGTTTAGGAAGTTGCTAAAAATAATTAAAAATTATAATTAAACTAAATTACTCATGGGGAACTAGTCCAAACTCTTAAACCCTAAAATTTAGTGTGGTGAGCCATGGTTAGCTAACAGGCTAATTACAGCTCAAGTCGAAATTCACCGGGGTCCCGAATTAACTCGGAATGCGATAAAATTCGAACCCGACTCCTATAATAATTAAATAACATTATTCATGAAATAAAATTCCCAAAAATAATATAAAATGGAAAATTACCATTTTACCCCTAACTGAAAAAAGTGAGGGTGACAAAGTTCAACAACTTATTGTCAATCAAATTTTGACAAATCATCAATCAAAATACTAATATATTATTTTAGGAAGGTTCAAGAGCGAGTATTTGTGAGGATACCAAATCCGACTCTTGCTCCTAATATATTAGTATTTTGATTTGTGATTTGTCAAAATTTGATTGATAATAAATTTTTGACTTTCCTCAAATAAAATATTAATAGATCAACCATTAGATTTAATTTAGTTAAGATCCTAAGGACACAATTAAATGTGCTCATTTGCTCAACTAGAAGGTGGGCTCTTTGGATAGGCACTAGTGGTATTATAGCGGACACCCGGAGGGACCGGCAAGGTTCGAGTCCCCCAATTGTGTGTGCGCGTGTGATTTCAAATATATATATATATATATATATATATATATATATATATATATATATATATATATATATATATATATATATATATTGGAAAAAGGTAAATTTTATTCCAAATGAAAAGCCTTAATCATACAACATACAATTTGAGAGGGACTCTCATTCGACACTCATCCATTCTCCATAGCGTTTACATCAAACTCGATGTTATGGAGAATACCATCCAGAGGTGTGACTAGACCCTCAAAGATCCGGCGGTTTTGCTCCCGCCAAACAGGCCAAACCGAAGCCGTCAGACGAATTCTGGCTGTACGGAACCAGTCCTGACCTCGACCCCTGCTATCTCGTATCACCGGGATGATGTTCCCAATGTATTTACCAGAGGCGCATACTCCCAAAACCCGGCTCTGCTCCGACCATATCTGCCATGCCAGAGTGCACTCAAAAAAGATATGTCTAATAGACTCAGGCTCCAAACAGCAAAGCACACATTTGGGGTCCGGCACTGGCACTCCAAAAGAACTCAGGCGATCCCTCGTCAATAGGCTGTAGAACCCTAGAGGGGGGGTGAATAGGGAAATTAAAAATAAAAGAACAATTAAGAGTAAAGAGTAGAAAGATCAAACGCAAACGCAAGGATGTATCCTGGTATCCTCTTTTGAGGCAATCCAGTCCCGGAACTCTCTCCGGCTTTAATCCACTATTATGCAAATAGTACACACGAGTTTGGATCCGAAGAACTCGCCAACTTCAACACAAGTTTGGATCCGAAGACTCGCCAACTTCTACACACGAATTTTCTTACGAAGGCTCGCCAACTTCAAACAAAAGAGAATGAAAGCTTGTTGATCTTCTAACACTTGAAGATCGAAAATGTACAACTCTTTAATACTCTAGCACTTTGGGAGAGGATGACAATGAAAAGCTTTGGAGAGTATTAATGGTGGAGCTCTTGGTTATTGAAAAATTTATGAAGGAGTTGGTAAAGAAGCTCAAGAGAGAGAGAGCTTCCTTTTATAAGAAAACCAAGAGTGGGTGGCATTTAATGCTTCTGAATGTACGCAGACCGGCATGCCGTCGGTATGCCGCGGCATGTCGTCGGTATGCCGCGGCATACCGCCGGTATGCCGGCCAAATAGTAACGGTCATATTTATGACCGTTCAACAGCATTAAATGCGGCCATTAATGTGTGTCAGACCAAATCGAAAACTAAGTATTCAAAATTCGGTATACCGCCGGTATGCCGGAGCATACCTTCGGTATGCCGATAGAATGTCACAGAAAGTTTTAGAGCTGCTATAAACGGCATGCCGTCGGTATGCCGCAGCATACCGTCGGTATGCCGATAATTTATCACAGCAATAATTGTGTTGCTAGAAACGGCATGCCGCCGGTATGCCGCAGCATGCCGTCGGTATGCCGACATTCGAGACAGCAACTTTCTAGAGTCCAAAAACGGTATACCGCCGGTATGCCGATGCATATCGTCGGTATGCCGCTTTTTGCCACAGAAACTTTTCTGGACACGAAAAACGGTATACCGTCGGTATGCCGCTCTGAATGACTATGTTTTTCGATTTGTGCTTTTAGTTATCATCCATCCTTTAGTGTTTACAGATATACCTAGACCAGTACAGACACGAAGACTCTAAGCAGGAAGACGCCAACGCCGGTAACTGCTACAGTCTTCAAGGACGAAGGAGGAAGCCCTTGAAGTGAAGAACTCCATGTAGTACATCTTCTGAGAATATCTGAATCTGAAGAACAGAAGACTAAACTACGAAGATGCTGTTAATTACTCAAAATAAAATGTGTCAACAAACTCCCCCATTTTGATAATTGACAAATTAGAGAGATGGCATCTTCAGGGAGTAGCTCCCCCATAGGTAGATAGCTCCCCCTCAATACGATTTCTCCCCCTTTGTCACTTAGTCAAAGATGGGGATAACGAAAAGAACATTGCATAAGAGAAATGTCATGAGAAAAGCATGCATGAATATATTAAAGAGAAAGTGAATACATGCTGGACCCATACAGTCCATAGTAATAAGATAAAAGACTCTCCACAACGAGAGCCAGACACAAAAGACAACCATAGATAATGTCCCCGAAGGACAGTAAACACCGAAAACAACCATAAACCGGTCCCCGAAGGACCACTAAAGACAAGAAACAGAAAACACACATAACAACTAGAACCACTAAAACACCGAAACCATCACCAAAGGAAAACCATCCCTAATCCTCTGCCGGATCATCATCACCATCATCATCCTGAGCCTGCTGAAGGGCGCCAAAAGGGTCAATGCCGTCCGGGTACATAAACCCATAGGCATTGGGGTCAGAGAAACGCGGGGCCGAGTACATGGGATCCTGAAGATTAAGATCCAGAAAGCATCTCGGTCTTGCAGAGTGCGCTGAATGAAGTACCCCTGATCGTGGAAGCGAGACTGGATCAGGGCGCCAAGTCAACGAGTGTGGGTTCGCATCTGCTCCTCCGCCTGGGCCATCCTTAGATCAAAGTGGTGCTGAGTGAGAGGCATATAGCGGCCCGAAGTAGGAGGGGTAGATGCAGGGGCAGCAGGAGTAGAACCCGGTTGCTCTTGGGAAGAGGAAGCACGGGCAGAGGAAGCGGCAGCAAGGGTACGGGAGACAGCAAGAAATGAGGGGACCCCATCCGAGGAGCAGAGAGACAAGTCAACCTGTTTGGCCTCTAAAAGCAAAGTGATGAAGGAACCATAGCAGAGGTTCTGCTTCCCCGAAGGCAAGGTACGCCGAAATTGCAGAAGAAGAGTCTTTGGGAAGGAAAATCGCTTCCGGGCATATAGATGATGCATGAGGACAAGAGCATCACCGGTGATAGCGTCATAGTTTTCGCCCTTAGAAAAAAGAGTGTGGCACACGATACGATGGAGCTCGTAGTAAAACGGCTCCAGCTGGGCTGAGAGGGCCGGGATGGCAGGAGGGTTGGGACCCTTGCAGATGATATGGCAGAATTCGTCGAAAGGTGACGCCGCCGAGGAGGTGAGAGCACCCAAAAGAGGTAACGCATCCCCTCTGTCCGGGACGCCCAAGATGGCCCCCACTTTCTTGGATGTGAGACGGAAGTGGCGGTCATTGACCATGGATTGGATGGCGGTAGGGTCGTCGTCATCCACTCTCAGGTTGCAGTAGAAAAGGCGGACAGCAGCAGAGTAGACAGGAATTTGGCGAATGAGGGTTTTTAAAGAAGAGTGGGAAGATGAAGAGATGAGTTTGAAAAAAAGGGTGGGGAGGAGGGAACGGTTAAAGAGGAGAAGTAAAGTGGGAAGTTGAAAGGGTGATGGGTTGAATTAATGTGTGGAGTAAAAAGAGGAGAGAAAAGGAAAAAGGTGATATGAAGGGTAATTAATAGGAGGGGAGTTGAGGAGATGGGTAGTTAATGAGAGATTTGATGGAAGAGAGGGAATAAAGATAGGATGGAAAGAATAAAGGAGGAGGGATAAAAGAGTGGGCCCGCATCTCAGATCAGGAGTCCTGTCCGCATCCATTCGGCATGCCGGCGGTATGCCGACGTGTACCGACGGTATGCCGAGAATCGAAACAGAACATAATCCTGCTTCGAAAAATGGCATGCCGGCGGTATGCCGACGTGTACCGACGGTATGCCAAAAATCGAAACAGAACAAAATTCTGCTTCAAAAAACGGCATGCCGCCGGTATACCGCAGTATACCGTCGGTGTGCCGGACGAAATGGGGTTAGGGATCAAAGGATAAAATGCCTAGTTCACGACAAAGGAAAGAGAAGCGATCTTCCGGGAGAGGCTTAGTGAAGATATCGGCTAATTGATAAGTAGTATCAATAAATTCAAGACGGATATCTCCTTTTTGCTGATGGTCACGAAGAAAATGGTGTCTAATTTTTATGTGCTTCGTGCGTGAGTGACAAATCGGGTTTTTCGTGAGATTGATAGAGCTAGTGTTATCACATTTAATAGAGGTGCAAGAATGAGAAATGCCGTAATCTAAAAGTGTTTGTGACATCCAAAGAATTTGTGCACAACAACAACCAGCCGTAATATACTCCGCCTCAGTGGTGGAGAGAGCGACAGAGTTTTGCTTCTTACTAAACCACGATACCAAGGACTTCCCGAGGAATTGACATGTGCCACTAGTGCTTTTTCGGTCAATCTTGCATCCGGCAAAATCCGCATCTGAAAAGCCTTGAAGCTCAAAGGATGAGGATTTCGGATACCAAAGACCCATGTTAATGGTGCCTTTGAGATAACGAAAAATGCGCTTAACGGCACTCAAATGTGATTCCTTTGGATTGGCTTGATATCGTGCACACAAACAAACACTAAACATGATATCCGGACGGCTAGCAGTTAAATAAAGCAAGCTACCGATCATACCTCTATACTTACGAATGTCGACCGATGTGCCTTCTTCATCATTGTCAAGCTTGGTCGTTGTAGCCATGGGGGTCCTCATTGATTTGGATGAGTCAAGGTCGAAACGCTTGAGGAGGTCCTTTGTATATTTTGCTTGATTGATGAAGGTTCCTTTAGGTCCTTGTTTGATTTGTAACCCCAAGAAGAAGGAGAGTTCACCCATCATACTCATTTCAAACTCTTCCTGCATAACTTTGGCAAATTCTACACAAAGAGTGTTATTAGTAGAACCAAAGATGATATCATCAACGTAAACTTGAACTAATAAGAGAGTTCCATTATGGGATTTAATAAAAAGTGTGGTGTCAACTTTTTCCTTTGAAAAATCGTGAGAGACAAGAAAAGAGCTAAGACGCTCATACCAAGCACGTGGAGCTTGTTTGAGGCCATAAAGGGCTTTATGGAGTTTGAAAACGTGGTTAGGAAATTGAAAGTCTTCAAAACCGGGAGGTTGTTTAACATAAACTTCCTCCTTAATAATACCATTTAGAAAAGCACTCTTAACATCCATTTGAAATAGCTTAAAGTCATTAAAGCAAGCAAATGCACAAAGCATACGAATGGATTTAAGACGTGCAACCGGAGCATAGGTTTCGTCGTAGTCAATACCTTCCTCTTGGTTATAGCCTTGAGCAACCAATTGGGCTTTGTTACGAGTCACTAACCCATCTTCATTTAGCTTGTTGCGAAACACCCATTTAGTTCCAATAATGGGATGATTGCTAGGTTTTGGGACAAGTTCCCAAATCTTGCTTCGCTCAAATTGATTAAGCTCCTCTTGCATAGCTATCATCCAAAATTCATCAAGAAAAGCATCATTAACATTTTTAGGCTCTATTTGAGAGATAAAAGCCACATTGGCACAAAGATCACGTGTGGCGGATCTTGTACTAACACTTGAGGAATGATCTCCAATGATAAGCTCCTTAGGATGATTGGTGACAAATCTCCATTCTCTTGGGAGATCCTTTGGAGGAGGCTCGAGAGGAGGAGACTCTTTTGATGGGGTCACAACTTCATTGTTAGATGAAGAAGGACGATCCTCAATAGAGGAGTTCTCCAACCCAAACGAGATGTCATCAATATCCTCGGAAGAGGAGAATGTAGAAGAGTTGAGCTCATTAAAAGAGACATTGATTGACTCTTCGACAACAAGACTTCTTTTATTAAAAACACGAAAACCTTTGCTATGAGTAGAGTATCCAAGGAATATTCCTTCATAGGCTTTTTCTTCAAACTTGCCTAAGTTATCCTTGGTATTCAAAATAAAACAATTGCAACCAAAAACCTTAAAATATTCAATAGAAGAAATTTTGTTAAACCAAAGCTCATAAGGAGTCTTCTTAGTAATAGGTCTAATTAAGACCCTATTAATAACATGACACGCCGTATTAACGGCTTCCGCCCAAAAATATTGGGGGAGCTTATATTGGTTTAACATGACCCGGGCCATATCGCCAAGGGTTCTATTCTTTCTCTCCACAACACCATTTTGTTGAGGAGTACGGGGACAAGCAAAATCATGTCCAAAACTATTCTTTTCACAAAATCTTTTGAAATCAACATTATCAAATTCACCTCCATGATCACTCCTAATTTTGTTAATAGAAAAACCTTTCTCATTTTGAACACGTTTACAAAAAGCAACAAATTCACGAAAAGTATCACTTTTGCAAGTAAGAAAAATAACCCAAGTAAATCTCAAAAAATCAGCAACTAAAACAAAGGCATAAAGTTTGCCACCAAGGCTAGCTACTCTACTAGGCCCGAAAAGATCCATATGAATAAGTTGAAGGGGTATAGTGGTACTCACAGAGTTGATGGATTTGAAGGATGATTTAGTCAACTTACTTTTCTCGCATTCTTCACATACCATATCCTTCTTGAAAGGGATACTAGGAAGTCCTCGTACAAGCTTCTTGGAGGCGAGACGAGAGATGGTATCCATATTGGCGTGTCCAAGCCTCATGTGCCAAAGCCAACTCTCATCGTTCTTTGCAACTAGGCACCTGTCATTGTTAGTACCTTCAACAAGATAAAGAACATAGATATTATTTTTTCTAATGCCTTCATACACAATAGTTCCATTTGAGCTATCGGTAATGTAGCATTTGAGTTTAACAAACTTGATATCATAGCCATTATCGGTAAGATGGCTAATACTAAGGAGATTATGCTTGAGATTAGTAACAAGACAAACATTATTTATGCAAGGGTAAGGAGGAGAACCGATATTACCATTTCCAATGATATAACCCTTAAGATTGTTTCCGAAGGAGACGTGTCCTTCTTTCTTCATCGATAGCGTTGTAAAAAGTGAAGCATCACCGGTCATGTGCCGTGAACAACCGCTATCGAGAATCCACTTGCTTCTAGCATGAGAAGGATTCGTCACCTACAACATAAGTTGAAGATGAACATTTTGGTACCCATGATCTTATGGGTCCACGAGTGTTAGTCTTAGGAACCCACTTAAGAACTTTCATATCAACTTGTTTTCTAGTATAACAAAAATTTGAGGTATGACCAACCAAACCACAATAATTGCACATCAAGGAAGATTTAGAATAGGAAGTGTGAGTGTTGTGCATATGTGAGTTTCTAGTGTGAGAAGTTTTACCATGAGTGTTATGATGATAATAAAAGGCATGACGAGAGGTGTTCTTTTTAACAAAAGGTCCTCTTCTAGTGTTAGAAAAGGAGTTGTGTGTAGTGTTCATGTAAGAGTTATGTCTAGCATGGTGATGAGTGTGAGAGTGTCTTGGAGCATGCATGTGAGAAGTATTCTTATCATCTAACTTCTTACTCCGTGAAAGAATATCATTATACTTGACTGAAGTGTCATATTCTCTTTTATTGGCATCTTGACATTTGCGCATAGCAAATTCATAAGAGCTTCTCAAGGATAGAATCTCATCATCCCTTTTCTTGAGAGTGTCAAGAGATTCTTGAAATTTGAGTCGCAGAGACTCTATTTCATCCGTGTCAGAAATAGGAGATTTTACCTTCACATCATTAATGATGCTTGAGAGCCTCTCTACTTCAAATTGAAGAGCCTCAACCTCCTTAAGAGATTTCTTGTATTTATTTCGAACACCTTTGTGTTCTTCATGTAACTCAAGAATGGCTTTCTCCAAATCATCATAGGTAAGAGTGTTTAAGGAAAAATCATCAATTACCTCATCAGTTGCCATGAGACAAACGTTGGCGTTGTGTTTGCACTCCTTGTCGTTGTCGGAGTCGCTCGCGTCGCTTTCACACCAAATGCTAGTGTTGGCGAACTTTCTGGAGGACGAGCTTCCCTTGTTAGGTTTCTCGTACTTGCTTGAGTCTTTTCGCACCATCATCGGACAATCCCTTTTGATATGTCCGGGTCTTCTGCATTGATAGCATGCCGGGTCTTCTTCATTGTCCCGTCTAGAGCGGTTGGCCTTGTTGAACTTTAAGAACTTCCGGAAGTGCTTAGCTGTGAGAGCTATATCTTCATCATCGTCCGATTCATTGTCGTCGGAGCTATCCTTAGAGTAGGACCTTGATGCTTTGAGAGCAAGAGTCTTCTCTTTTTTTTTGGTCTTCTCCTTCTCCTTCTCTTGAATGGAGGATTCCTCTTGATCCTTCATGTCAAGCTCGTGAGTCATTAGCTTACCCATGAGGGTTTCTAGGTTCATGACGGTTAGATCATTCTCCTCAATGATTGCGGTAGCTTTAGGACTCCAAGCTTTGGTCAATCCTCTAAGAATCTTCCTTATCTTTTCATGAGCAGGATATTCCTTTCCAAGAGAAGAGAGAGGGTTAATGATGTCACAAAAACGAGTAAACATGCTAGCAATAGATTCATCATGCTTCATTTTAAAAGACTCATATTCTTGTGTGAGTCTACTGATCTTAGATTCTTTCACTTGTGAGGTTCCCTCGTGTGTGACTTCAAGTAGCTTCCAAATCTCATTAGAAGTCTTGCAAGTAGAGATGCGGTTGAATTCACTACTGTCAAGAGCACAGTAAAGAGCATTCATTGCCTTGGCATCTCGACAAGCAAGCTTCTTGATGTTTTCGGCAAGAGTTTTCCGAAGGGTGTCAGAAGCAATATCCTCAACAGCTCTGGAAGGAGTAGGAAGGCCATTTATCACGCAATCCCATAAGTCAAAATCTATGGACTTTAGATAAATGCCCATCCTAATCTTCCAGTAGTTATAGTTGGTACCATCAAATAGGGGAGGCCTATTTGTGGAGTGTCCCTCATTGTGAAACGTGTTGACGCTAGGGTTAGAGGCCATGGATCACTCAAGGAAGTAAATCCAAATCAAGAGAACAAAGCTCTGATACCAATTGTAGAACCCTAGAGGGGGGGTGAATAGGGAAATTAAAAATAAAAGAACAATTAAGAGTAAAGAGTAGAAAGATCAAACGCAAACGCAAGGATGTATCCTGGTATCCTCTTTTGAGGCAATCCAGTCCCGGAACTCTCTCCGGCTTTAATCCACTATTATGCAAATAGTACACACGAGTTTGGATCCGAAGAACTCGCCAACTTCAACACGAGTTTGGATCCGAAGACTCGCCAACTTCTACACACGAGTTTTCTTACGAAGGCTCGCCAACTTCAAACAAAAGAGAATAAAAGCTTGTTGATCTTCTAACACTTGAAGATCGAAAATGTACAACTCTTTAATACTCTAGCACTTTGGGAGAGGATGACAATGAAAAGCTTTGGAGAGTATTAATGGTGGAGCTCTTGGTTGTTGGAAAATTTATGAAGGAGTTGGTAAAGAAGCTCAAGAGAGAGAGAGCTTCCTTTTATAAGAAAACCAAGAGTGGGTGGCATTTAATGCTTCTGAATGTACGCAGACCGGAATGCCGTCGGTATGCCGCGGCATACCGCCGGTATGCCGGCCAAATAGTAACGGTCATATTTATGACCGTTCAACAGCATTAAATGCGGCCATTAATGTGTGTCAGACCAAATCGAAAACTAAGTATTCGAAATTCGGTATACCGCCGGTATGCCGGAGCATACCGTCGGTATGCCGATAGAATATCACAGAAAGTTTTAGAGCTGCTATAAACGGCATGCCGTCGGTATGCCGCAGCATACCGTCGGTATGCCGACAATTTATCACAGCAACAATTGTGTTGCTAGAAACGGCATGCCGCCGGTATGCCGCAACATGCCGTCGGTATGCCGACGTTCGAGACAGCAACTTTCTAGAGTCCAAAAACGGTATACCGCCGGTATGCCGATGCATACCGTCGGTATGCCGCTTTTTGTCACAGAAACTTTTCTGGACACGAAAAACGGTATACCGCCGGTATGCCGAAGCATACCGCCGGTATGCCGAAGCATACCGCCGGTATGCCGCTCTGAATGACTATGTTTTTCGATTTGTGCTTTTAGTTATCATCCATCCTTTAGTGTTTACAGATATACCTAGACCAGTACAGACACGAAGACTCTAAGCAGGAAGACGCCGACGCCGGTAACTGCTACAGTCTTCAAGGACGAAGCAGGAAGCCCTTGAAGTGAAGAACTCCATGTAGTACATCTTCTGAGAATATCTGAATCTGAAGAACAGAAGACTAAACTACGAAGATGCTGTTAATTACTCAAAATAAAATGTGTCAACATAGGCGACCCAGAAGAAGCTTGTAAACACACAACTGCATCTTCCTGGCCAGACCCTTACACCAGACGAGCTCATAATCAGAACTCAGAGGAAACGTGTGCCGGATAAGATTGTAGCAACTACGGAACTGGAACTCCCACGAGCCCGAAGATGCTCCAGTCGGCTCCCAAATCCACCGATCCGTAGGAAAGCCGGATCAATGACTGTAGACATAATGAACCCTCCCAGCTCCTCAATGTACCGATAAGATTCCGGCCTCCACTCTCCATCGCGTAAGATCCGACTACACGTCAGACCTCGCATGTCCTCCGTGTGAGTCGGGGATCCCCTGATGTCTAGTAACGAACGCCGATCTATCCAAGGGTCCCGCCAGAGGTCCGTACCCGACCCATCCTTCATGACCCTCCGGATAGCAGACTTGAGCACTCCCCTATGTCTCAGGACAGTCTTGAACGTGACATAATGGTTGTTATCAGGAGAACACGTCCAAAAATTGCCCTGCTTCACGTATCTGCTGTGCATCCAGTCCGCCCAGAGAGACCCTCCGCTAATGAATCTCCAGGCCAGCTTGAGCGCAAAGGCCTCCCTGATCTCCAGCAACGGCCTGAGCCCCACACCTCCCTCCTTCCTGGGGCGACAGAGCTGCTCCCACGAGATCGCATGCATACCCCCCCTCCAAAGAAAATCAGCACATAGACGCTCCACTCGTCGAATAGTGGCCACCGGGAGGAGGATGGACTGAAGCCAAAAATGGGCCACAGCCGAGATCACAGATCTGATCAGCTCCATGCGTCCGCCAAAAGACAGACCGACGGCTTGCCAGCCTTCTACTCTCCGCTGGACATACTCTACCAGGCCCTGGCAGTCCTGATCCCGCGCATAATTAACTGTGAGGGGCACCCCTAAATAGCGCACCGGAAGATCACTCCTCGCGATACCCAGGACATCAGCCCGCTCCTCCTTTTGGGAACACCGGGAACTGAAGTAGACCCGACTCTTATCCCTGTTCAGCTGGAGACCCGAGAAGGACTTCAAATCTTCCATAATACCCGCAAGCGTCTGTAACCCCATCGTCGAAGGCTGGATGAAGACCAGTAGATCATCAGCATATATAAGGTGGGTAACTGGGGGGTCCATCCTCCGAAACAGAGGCACCAGCCGTCCACGGTGCACTGCCAGGTCCATCAAACAAGTAAAGTATTCCATCACAAGCGTGAACAGGTAAGGGGACAATGGGTCACCTTGCCTAAGCCCACGGTTGCTCTGGAAGTACCCATAGGGAACGCCCTGGATGAGAACAGAGAAAGTAGGATATATATATATATATATATATATATATATATATATATATATATATATATGTGTGTGTGTGTGTGTGTGTGTGTGTGTGTTAAGCCCACGGTTGCTCTGGAAGTACCCATAGGGAACGCCCTGGATGAGAACAGAGAAAGTAGGATATATATATATATATATATATATATATATGTGTGTGTGTGTGTGTGTGTGTGTGTGTGTGTGTGTGTGTGTGTGTGTGTGTGTGTGTGTGTGTGTGTGTGTGTGTGTGTGTGTGTGTGTGCTCATTGGATAGGCACTATATATATTGGTTACGAAATATTGTATAAATTCGTTTAATATTCAAATCCGTTTAATATAAAAATTAAAGTTTAGACAATTTAATTCGTTTAACATTCTAATCATATCATTGGTTATTTTTGGTACACAACAATACAATCCATTGAAAATAATAATTGATGGTCATTCAAAACATAAATGGTAGTTGTTCAAATTATTTCATTGGTTATTTTTAGTATATAAAAAATAAATCCATTTATAAAGTTTAATTGATAGTTATTCAAATTATTAGTATATATGATAGTTATTAAAGGATGGTGTTTCTGTATATAACAGTTAATCGAAACTATAGTAATTTAAAACATAAATGGTAATTATTCAAATTACATGACAATTCAAATTATATTTTATTACAAATTTTATATATAAAAAAATACATGTACATTAAATTCTCTTAAACATTACTAAAAATTTGTTAACTTTTATTTTCTCAAAAAAAATTTTAGTTAATGTTCTAGCATATTTAAATTTTAATGGAAAAAAAATTTGTTCACTTATATTAAGAATTTTTTATGTTTTTTTTTAGTTTTGGGTAAATGACAAAAAAAAAAAAAAACTATGTCATCGTCATATATAGGCAGAGGAGTCCCTAGAAGATTCGGGAGACTTTAGGAATAAGAATAGGAACAAAAACAGGAACAGGAGTCCTAAACAATTAGGAGTATTTTTCCCAAAAGGCAAATGACTATAAAATGAATAGGAACATCGTACCTTTCTCAGTTTTGTGCATACAACTTCTAAAAAATCCGACTGATTTCAATAAAACAACAACTGCCTGGGGTGAGTATTATTCGGTTTTGAACCGAAAACCGTATCGAACCGAACCGAATAAGAGATTCGGTTAAGTTTTTAAAAAAATCGATTCGATTTCGGTTTTGAAAATACTAAATTTTCTTATTCGGTTTCGGTTTCGTTTTGGTCTAAAAAACCAAATATATATATATATATATATATATATATATATATATATATATATATATATATATATATATATATACAAATAAACCCAAAAATCGAATAAACCGAAAATCGAACCAATTTAATTCGGTTCGGTTCGGTTATTGACCAATTCGGTTCGGTTTCGGTTTTCCTTATTCGGTTTCAGTCCAATTCGATTTTCGGTTATTCGGTTCGGTTGGAACCGAATAAACCGAATACTCACCCCTACAAGTGCCAACTTGACAGGTTAAAATTGAAATTAAAAAATTTGGGTGATTAATTTTAATTTTAACCTGTCAAGTTAGATGTCACGAAAAAAAAATTTAGAAGAACACTTTGAAGAATTAATTGATATATATATATATATATATATATATATATATATATATATATATATATGTGTGTGTGTGTGTGTGTGTGTGTGTGCGTGCGTGCGCGCGCTAATGAAATTTGAAGAAATTCAAAATATATAAAGTTCTTTGGGAAACTATACTTTGGTCACTGAATGTTTGTCTGACCAAAGTTTTAGTCACTCAAAGATATTGTTCAAAAATTTAGTCACTGAATGTTTGGTCTTCCAAAAAAATGGTCACTCTGTTAAATTATTGTTTTATTAACGATTTTTGTTGACATGGCATGTTATGTGTCATGTAAATCGTTATGTATGACGTGGCACATCCACATGGGCTATTTTTTGGTTTTATTTTGCAAACAATTTTGTTTGGGTATTAAGTTATGTGTCATGTTTCAATGTTTATGACATGGTATTTCATTTTAAAAAAAAATTAATACCTAAAAGAATTTTTTAAAAAATAAAGTCAAAAATTAGCCCACGTGAATGTGCCACGTCATACTTAACGACTGACATGGCACATAACATGACATGTCAACAAAAATTGTTAATAAAACAAACAACAATTTACAAGATTGACCATTTTTTTGGACAGCCAAACATTCGGTGACCACATTTTTGGAAAATATCTTTGAGTGACTAAAATTTTGGTCACGCAAACATTCAGTGACCAAAAGTATAGTTTTCCCAAAGTTCTTTGCTCCTTGCATGTCTAGTAAATGTTGACAATATCCTTCATGTTTTTCCGTCCTCTCCTACTACATTTCAAATGGGACTGAGAAATTCCTAAAACCGCTTAAATTCGGGACAAGGACTCGAGATCAGACTCACCCACCACCACGAAACTCGCGATCCATATATGCTCAGGGGAGTGAGGCAGCTAGGGTTCCGGATCGGCTTCCGCGAACGGCTCCGGTGTCTATTCAAGATCGAGTGAAGGAGAGAAGGAGGACCAAGAGGAGAGCGGGCGGTAGGGAGGAGGTTCTGAATTTTTTTTTTTCTTTGATTTGAAAATGGAATTGATATTTGTTATAAGGGTAAATTTGTAATTTAGAGCTTGAATATGTATTGTAATGAGGATTATATAAGTTTTGTGATGTAAGTGATTTAAATATGATGTAACTGATTTGGATATAAAGTGATATAATTTAATCAAATTTGCAATTGTAATTATATTACATTCCAAAAAATGGTCCACCCAAACACTCAAATTAGGATTACAATGGAATGTCGATTATATTATATTGTCCAATTTAGTTAACCAAAGGGACCAGGCCTCGTTTGGTTCACGGAAAGGAAAAAAAATGAAATTGATTCTATGACATTTCATTTACATTGAAAAATTACAATTCCAATCAATTTCCTTTCCAATGTTTGGAAAACCAAAAAAATTGAGAGAAAAGTGAATCTTTGGAGGAAAAAAAAAATGAATCCTTGAATTGGTGGGAGGAACCACTTTTCTTCCTATAATTTTTTTCCTCTTGGAAATCAAATTTATTTTCTCTTTATTTTCTTTGGCATCCAAATAAAGAAAATGAATCATTTACCTTTGCCAAGCTCCAATTCCATAGTCATTGAAGCCGACATCTGATTGAACATTTCACTGCGTCATCAGTGCATAACATTTCACTGCGTCATCGGTGCATAACATTTCATCAGTGCATAACATTTCACTGCGTCATCAGTGCATGTTCAAGCATCAACTCCCTCTCACTATATTTTTTGATAACCAAATCCTATGTCCTTTAATAGTCCTGTATTATTGAGGCTGTCTATATATATATATTATATATACCAAGATTATAGAGAGGAATATGAAGGGAGAGATTCGATAGAATCCTACAAGTTGTAATCGCATTATTAACAAGTTGTAATCGCGTTATTAACAAGTAACAAGAATTCTTCTACTTTCCCGTGAACCCCTAGCTAGCTTTCCAGATTAGTTCAAAAATTCCACATCATATCACCCCTAATCTATTTAGGGTCGGTCCAGAAATAAGTCTGATAAGATAACCCGTAATCTATTCAGGACCTATACAGGACCGGTTCAGTAATAAGTTCCATAAGATATCGGACTTGAACAACCCCTCTAGCAGTTTTGGTTAAGACAACCCCCAGCTCCATACATTTTTTTTTTAGGTTGGGCATTAACGCAAAAATCTCAAAAGGATCGAGCAGCAGCTAAATTTAGCTCTGTTAGAACAATCAAAGAAGACCGTAACATAACACTGCTCCTACTATAAGTAAAAAAACACGTATATTACTTCCGATAACTAGTACTGTTATCATAATCACCATAAGGCTGTTGCCAGTGCTATTAATAGAAGAAGAAGAAGAAGAAGAAGAAGAAGAAGAAGAAAAAAGTTGTTAAAGCTCCCCACAATCAAAGTCAGCCTTCTTCAAATACATGTTGCCCATTGCCGCAGACAGAAGATTGTCCCTGAGGTAGTTCATAACAGCCCCGTCGCTCTGCTGGATAGTCCCCATCACGTAAGCCGTAGCGATGACCCCGAAGCTCCTCCATCTCCTCCCTTTCGCGTACTCCTCCAATCCGTCCTCGACGCTAGCAGCAGCAGCAGCAGCATACTCGCCACCCCCTTTGCCACGGGCTCCGAGAATCGCGTCCCCCAAGCACCTGGCCAGGACGACGCTATCCTCTAGAGCCAGGCAGCCTCCTTGCCCGAGGTCGGGAGTCATGGTGTGGAGCGCGTCCCCAGCTACGCAGACGTTTCCCTTGCTGATGTTCCCCCATAACAAATCCGCAGGCGACCTGAATCTCAGTGGCGACGAGACTATGGTGCCCATTTCAGTATTCTCTACGACCTCTATCACATCTTCCGGAATTTTGGCCATCCTCAGCTTTGTCACAGCAAACTGTTTCATCTTTGACGCATTTTCTCCCATATCCTCGTCTGAAATGAAAGAACTAAAAGATATTGATATATGTAAAAAAAAAAAAATTTCAAATAGAAATTGATATATGTAATTAGACTAATGCTATATGTACCTCCAAAATTACGTCCCTCCATGTCTCTCTGTCACATGTCACTTGCTTATTGCCCCAAACAAATAGGAGGGGAGTTGGGAAAATATATGAGCGAATAGAAGAAAGACATGTGGCTGAAGGATATGGAGTGACGTGATTTTGAAGGGACATAAAGCATTTTTCCTCGGTATCCCTCCGCCACATGTCTTTTTTCTATTCACTCATGTATCCCTCCGCTACATGTCTTTTTTCTATTCACTCATATATTTTTCCAACTCCCTCCTATTTGCTTGGGACAATAAACAAGTGACATATGGCAGAGAGACACGGAGGAACGTGATTTTGGAGGTACATATAGCATTATTATTGATCATCGACACAAAATATAATTAATTAAGGAGCTACGTACGTACCTTCTGCAGCAGGGGTCCAGGTGAAAAACCAGTAGATGCTCTTCTCGTTACATGGTAAAAATCCACAACGCAATCCGCATCCAAAGTACTGCAGGAACTCGGGCTTGAAGCCATGGCCATTCGGAAATGTGGTGAGGCCTCTACAAGCAGAGCGTCCGGAGAAGGATGGCTTCTTGAAGCCTAGCCATCTTGCTATCACCGAGTTCACGCCATCACAGCCTACCAAAACCTGAAAATTAAGTAGACAGAGCACATCAAGAAATGCGAATATATATATAGCTAGCAACGTATGGTTTGGGATATATATGCTTGTTTCTTCGGTATTTATCTATATATATACCTTGGTCTTGAGAATAGAACCATCTGCTAACAACAAGATCTTTAAGTCACCTTCCTCCTCTATAGAGACCAACTTCGACGAGTACCTTATAGTCCCCTGTGGCAGCTCCTCTTCCAAAGTTTTTACTAGTAGGTTTCTAGTAACACATCGAGCTTCGTGTTCGCCACTGCATCAAGTAGGGAATATCAACATATACCCGAAGGGCTTACAACTCGTTCAATTTGACCCCAATGGCCCTCAACTCAGGCCGTAGGCTACAATCCTCTCCCGTCTCTCAACTCGGTCCGAAGGGACAACTCAGTCCGTAGCCTAAAACCCGACACACACTTGGCAGCATCGCGGCCATCAATTTAATTTCCAGGCCTATAGGGAGAATGCCTCCCACCCTTACCCTTGCCACTTGAGCTAGGGGTGACTTTGAAGTTTTGTTCCACTAACAAGCAATGAAACTTTAGAAGGGAAACAAAAAAAGGAGTCCTAGTCACTTGTATGTTGAAATATGTTTCAAAGATAAGATCAGTAGACTTTATGTTCACCAAAAATATCAATGATGTGTAGGAGAATTACTAAACGAAAATTCTTTTTTGTCCGCAGAGGGTGATCGCGTGCGTGCCTGCACGCCAATGGGGTGCGACACGTGGCCTGCGGGCCAGGACTGCGGTCAAAGCCCGCGGGCAACGTAGCACTGCCGATTATTAAATGAATCCGGCTAAACATTAGTCTTGATTTTTCTCCACCTAATGATGATCTGAAAAATTGAGGATGGGAAGGAGAATCAAGACTGCAACTGTACGCATTCACTTACCAAGTAGAGGAGAATCATTGCTCATGGTGAACCCGACTGCACTGAATAATTTATCGATGTTTAGACCAAAGCAAAACAGGATACTTCACATGACCTCAATTCAATTGTCCAGGGTGAGGGTTATTGGAGATGTTCTGGATTCAAACTTAAACCATAACCAGTAGCACTAAGAGATGGTCTAACGGTTGGGACTGGTAAAAGTTCTTGAAGATATCTTGGATTCGAACTTAGACCATGCTTCATCATCAGAAAATAATAATAATAATAATAAACTCTCTCTCTTTAACCAGTAAAACAAAAATTTAAAGTCTAACTATGAATTACACAGAACACTCACAATTTGCTCGGTGATGTATATGTTGTTTGTGAAGTTATTTCTCCAGAAGCAGCAGACACAGCAACCCCCCTGCACAAGGAGACGCAAACAAGCATTGTAATAATTAAATATCCAAGTTCTCTTCTCATACACAAACCAATTTATGCTGATTTGATCGATACAAACGACACATAAATCTGATGAAGATGCATAGCATATAGTTGAGATTTAGGGAAGGAAATAAATAAATTACTTTTGGAGGCGAACTTGATGTGGCCTGATGGAATCTCCGATTCCGAGCATATCCAGCGCTCTCCATCCGTTGGTCCATACCAACAACGAAAAGCCGGTCGCCCTCAGCGAGTCAGCCGACTCCAACACCAAGCTCTTTATGCCTTTGCTGCATGCATGCATGCACATACAATAGGATTAGAACTTGCTAGTAGGGCTTTCTTAGTCGAGCATGTTAATTATGAGCTTAATTTACCGATGGAGGCCAAGTGCGGTCCCGAGCCCGGCTAAGCCGGCACCGACGATCACCACATCCTCGATAGATTCCATTGGCTTCTCGTAGTTGTAGGTAGTGGATGGAGAAATAGATGAAGTGCATTACAATCAATACATGATTAAGTAGCCAGCTAGTCAAGGATGGTGTCATTGCTGAAGGTGGGGGTCGACGAGGGAACCGGTAGAAAAGGACGCGTTCGGCTTGCTTGTTGACGCGACTTTTTTTTTTGTGTGTGATGGATAGTGCACGGAAGAAACTAAGTAGCAATTTTAAGGGATTTTTTTTTTTTTACTTTCATCCCACTTGTTAATATGAATTTATACTTATATTTCACTTTTTAATTTATTTTAGACTTATATTCCAATTTTTGTCACAAAAAGAATTCGTTTTGTTACGAAAAATATTTTTCGTGACAAAAAGTGAAATGTAAGTCAAATAAAATTAAAAAGTGAAATGTGAGTACAAATTCATATTAATAAGTGGGATGAAAGTCAAAAAAAAAATCAATTTTAATTGCGAAAGTCCTTGTTCTGTATGGAACGGATGGCAGTGGTGCATGCCTAGGGATGGGAGCATCTACCTCTTAGAAATATTTGCTTCTCTTTTGACACTCTATAAACAAGAATAAATAGTAATAAAAGTTAGAAAAAATTTGAGTGGCACCCTATTTTTGTTATGCTTATTTAAGGTGCACCCCACATATTTACATGAATGTATGACATCCTCCACTTTCAACGTTTTTCGTCCAAGACTAACAGTTGACTGCTTTGACCAATTTTTTTGGACAAAAATACCCTCTGTCTGTTCTCCTCTTCCTCGCGTCAACTGTCGGTCTCCCCCCGCCATGCTCGGCCCCCCTCCCCGACCTCGCCGCACCCCCCCCCCCCCCCCGCCATCACCACCACCACCACCATCATCACCACCACCGACCCCCTCCCCCCCCTCTCCCGCTCCGCCCCCCACCCTAAATGCAAAAATGAAAAGAACGATCTACACGAATCCATCCGACAGGTTCTGGAATATTCGAGATCTGGGCAACTCATAAAGGAAATAGAAAAAAATATAAGAAATATTATCTCAACCTATTTGGAATAGGAAGGACCTCAATTGGATTACTTCTCAGGCTACGCCTCCTGGTGGCATCCAGTTGCCAGATCTTAACTTAGCTACCAATTAGATAATTTTCTTTCAGCCAAATTTTCTGTGTTACCAAATATTGTGTGGGGAAGAGTAGGACACCAAGCTTAAGAGGGAGTGATGGTAGGCGAAAACCTAGGTGTAAACATTCTCATCAATTTACAGAGTCTACTTCAACTCACTTGCGTACATTATTTTGTAGGACTGTAGAAGATGGCCGACGGTGAGGATATTCATGTAAACATGTTAGTCTTGGACGGTGGTTATGATGATGGTTGATGGTGGTGACGATGGTGATGGTGATGGTGGTGGTGGTGGTGGTGATGGCCGGGGGGGTGCGGCGACGCCGTGGAGGGGGGCCGAGCACGACGGGAGGAGACGGACAGTTGATGCGGAGAAGAGGACAACAGACGGGAGGTATTTTCGTCCAAAAAATTTGGTCAAAGCGGTCAACTGTTAGTCTTGGACGAAAAACGTTGAAAGTGGGGGGTGTCATACATTCATGTAACATGTGGGGTGCACCTTAAATAAGCGTAACAAAAGTGGGGTGTCACTCAAATTTTTTCTAAAAGTTATTGGCCTTCAAAAAAGTTGTGCACGAAATGTTAAAATTGTGGTGAACCAACTAGTTAGCAGGAACAAATTTGGTGTGGAGAAAAATTATAGAGAGAAAAATATTTGGTGGAAGAGAAGAACGGAAGAAAAAATATTTATAATAGCACTAAGACCCCGTTTGGTTCACTGTAATGTAATCGTAATTGTAATGTAATCAAATAACTTTTTTATTTTTTTTTCATTTGATTACACTGCGATTACGATTACATTACAGTGTACCAAACGAGGCCTAAACTTTTAATTTTTTGTTGTGTACAAAATGAGAGAAGAGCACCCCTTTTATAGGACTCTTGGAAGAGTCTAATATAGCATGTAATCATTCTAGACTATTTTACAATTAATATTAGGATCTCTCTAGAACATAGATATTTTATATGAACATTCTAGGTATAGAAGTGTTGGTGTTTTTGCCTTTGGACTAGAAAAGATAGTCCCACACCGGCTACACCAAATGGTGAGTATCTCAATATAATGCATTGCTTGTGTTGAGGTGTGCACATGAGGTGTAGTTGTGAAACCCGTATCCTACATTAATTAGATTAATTTTATTTTTGTTAATTATTAAATTTTTCTTTGTCACAATATGATATAAATATTTGTTAAACTAGATTAATATCATATTTTTTATTATTATTAGTGGTTCGAAACTATTTTTAAAAATAAATAATAATCTGGCTTTTGATTGTCGACCTGACCCGAGCCCGGACCCAGTTTGAACCCGTTCCCAATTAGGGGCCCTAAACTATTATTTCGGTGTATGTACATAATTGTGTATATGCTTTGGGTTTCGGATTCTTCCTAAACTACCCAAACCCAGAACCCCCACCCGCAACCCGACCCGCTAGAGATTATTTCTCCCCACGTTGGAAGAAGTCCCCCTTATTTTTCCAAAGATTCCTCCTCTCCACATCCCACTCTCTCCACACTCTTCTTATTAACCATTTCCCACCACCAGCACAAAAACGATCACCACCCCTCTTCATATTCGCCCATTCTTAAATCCCACTCCCACCAGCCTCTCTCTCCAGAACTCCATTTCCCTCCTTCTCACCCGAGACCCCCTCCGTCGACCCGAGCTCCTCTCGACCCTGGCCTCCCGCGCGCCTCGCCGACCCGCCGGCCTCCTCCAGCCGGCGCCCCAACCCCCTCGCGGCTGTCCCGAGCCGCCCCGGCGTTCCCCCGGCGCCGACCCAGTGCGGCCCGGCTCCCCGGCGCCCTTCCCGGCTGCCCGTGCCCCGTGCGCGTCTCCCCGCGGCCCGCCGGACCCCGACCCGACCGCCCGCGACCTCCCGGCCGCCCCAGCGGCGCCGACCCGCGCACCTCCCCCCGGCCGCGCCCTAGCCCCGTGCCCCGAGCGCTGTTCTCCCCGGCGCACCCCGAGCAGTGCTCTGCTGTTCTGGACAACCCCTGTCCAGCGCTGTTTGCGGGATTTTGAGTTCGTTCTGTGGATTCGTGCGTCCCGAGTCCGAGGCAACCCTTCGGATTCCGTCGATTTGGGTAATCCCTGGTTAATCATAGTAGTTCATCCCTCCCCGTGTCAATGATGAGTTGGTCCACGAATTTTCTTTGGGAAATTCGATTTTGGGTTAACGTTGTTTCCGGGATTTTCCGAGAAATCTTCAGGAAAGCCCCTATTTGTTGGCTTTGTGTTTTTCGAAATGTTCGGAAATGGATTTCTGGATAATTTGGTTTTTCGGATACTTTTCCGAATTGTGCTATGATGTTTTAGGGTTGGTTTCGGATTCCCGAAATCGTTTCGGGTCGTTCCGAATGAATATTGGGAATGATTGTGGTTATTTTTTTATATATATATTTTGGGATTTCCCTGGTTTGGGATTTGCAGAAAAATATTGGCACACTTTTCCAGTTTTTGGGTTGACCAAAAATAGAGGAAATGCTGCCAAATTTTCCATAAAATTTAATTATATTTTTAAGATGATTTTAAAATGGTTTTCGAAAAATATTAATATTTTAGATTTTTAGGCGACGACCGTATTGGTCAAAGGGCCCCGGCTAAGTGCAAACGAAACCGGTTTCGTCCGGACGTTGAGGCATTAGCCTATATGACGATTGGACCATATCTGAGACTCATTAAATATTTAATTTATTTTTATTATTTAATTTATTCATAATTAAATTGTAGGAAGATTTTAGAACTAACAAATGTTTCGTCTTATTTCAATTTATGTAAATAAATTGTAATGGGCATAAGCCCAGCTGGCCTTTTGGCTCTGTGACCTGTAATTTTGGTAGCGTAGGTTTTCTGTTGTTTTCCTGGTTTTGCGAGTTATTTTAGCGTACGCGTAAATCAAATAGATAATTATTTTGATATAGAAAATTAATAAAGTTTTTTCACATTAAAATTTACAAGTTTTAATATTTAACAACGATCATGTTTTTCTCATTAAAATAAAAAATTTAGTTTTATATGTATAATTACGAAAATACAAAGTTTTAATCAAATTAATTTGGTAACGACAAGTTTTTCCAAAATACAAGTTTAAATGATGTTTCCCTTGTTATTAATTACAACGCACCGATAATCGCATTCTTGTTCGTGTTTAATAAATAAAGATTAAAAAATTGATTAGGACACAATTAGAGATTTTAACTAGCATAGTTAGCTTGGTAACCCTGGATTCTGAGTCAACTTCTCGAATGTAGGATTTCGAGGACGAGTCTAAATCCCATCTCAAAGTCTTCATCCCTTCAAGTCCAGTCCATTTTTGAGGCAAGTACATTTTGTGTTAGTTTACAA
The DNA here is from genome assembly GCA_029216955.1 of Iris pallida. NCBI lineage: Eukaryota > Viridiplantae > Streptophyta > Magnoliopsida > Asparagales > Iridaceae > Iris > Iris pallida. The sequence goes on along the minus strand of JANAVB010007399.1, from coordinate 2,392,592 downwards.
TTATTTAGTAATCGTTTTAATGCAAGTTTAAACCACGATGCAACACGGAACTCTCCCTGAGAGCACTGACTGTAACTACTGTAACTACTGTAACTGTTTGGGGACTGGGGGAGTAGTGTAATGAGTATGACCACATCCCAAAATAACTTGGAACTGTACTAGCTTACCCCTCATACACACATACGGGGATAAGCCGTATCTTCACTGTAACAAACCCAAGCCGGTCATAGTCATTGCCTATTCAAATCACACTGTTTTAACTGCTGGAGAACTGTTTATTTTCAAATTGTTTAAAAGTGCATGATTCTATTATTATTTCAATTGTCAAATTATCATGAATTGTACTTTGCTCCCTCCTGACTGGAGATAACATTTTTAGAGGATATTGAGGATGTTGAGCTGTTATACAACAGCTATTACGACCCGGTTCTGTACCTCGTGGTGCTGCCAGAGTCCCCTTTGGAGGACGCAGGACCTGAGGCCGACGAGCCGAACGCCTAGTTAGATTTTCTGTTTCTAGATTTGTTGTTTTAGAATTTTGTAATTTGATTTCAGCTTTTAATTAAGTTCTTTCACTTTCTAGTTGTATTTATTTAAAGGTTTAATAAGTTTTAAACTCCCGAATATTGGGTTGTGACAAATATAGATGTTGTTGTGGTTACCTGCTAATGGAACAGCTTACTGCCGCCGTCTCAACAACGGTGCAGGCTGGGCATGATCCGGTTCGACCCAATTATTTGGAATCGGGTCGTGACATGTTTTTAGTGGTGGCCCATGCAGGTCCAGAACAACAACTTAGGAAAACATATCTAGAAACAATTAGAACACTAGAACTTTGATTTGTCACAATATAGGTCTGAATTATATATAAATAAATATTTTTGTTTGATTATAGACTGGTAGGATACCTTGCTTATGTTTGCACCCTAAACCTTCCAGAATATAACCAAGGAAAAGACCAATCCTGCTGGCGATGAGGTGTCTTCTCCGGATCATACCCCATCTCCTCAACCAAGTCCAGGGTTTATTCCCTCGCGGCTGATTGACCGTCCCCATAATGCATCCAGTGAAGTTTTCACTACACTGGCGATTCCTACCTCTTCTCAAACTGAGTTGCATTTTCTTGGTGGAGTATCCATTCCTGTTGCTCCACCGGTACCAGCAAACACCTCCCAAATGGTTGCCCTATTTCAAGAAATCCTGGAGTTCCAGAAAGCTCAAGATGAAGCCTAGCAGGAACAGATGAATATCACGAGAGAAGACATGAAGAACGTCAATGATGTAGCCTTAGCTATCTTAAACCAAGATGGAGCGGAACCTCGTCCTAGGAGGGATACCCCTGAATCTAGGAAAAATTTGAGCCCTATCCGGCAGTCATATCGTAAGAAGCTATTGGTTTGTGACTACTGTAAAAGGCTTGGTCACCAAGCCAATATTTGTCGCAAGAGATTGGAAAAATATTTGGCATGTGGATCTGCTGAACATCGGGTAAAGGACTGTCCCTTATCATTCCATCAAACCAGAGCACATATTCCAGCAACACATGTTAGGCCACAACCTAGGGACTCTTCCTATCCAGCAGACCTTGCCTCCTACAATAAGGCATGATGCAGACTCGAGGTTCATAGAAGATGAAGCAGTTGGAGACTGCTCATGCAAGAGCCAGAACCATGAAGAATAGTACCTAGGACTGCTGAATAGCATTATATATTGTTATAAGAAGTTGCAACAGGATGTCCTTGGATCAATCATGAGAGTTTTTGCTGTAATTCTCCACATGAATAAACTTCTTAGTTACACTTTTATGGTAGATGTTTTCCCTGATAGTCTTCCCGGATTACCCCAGATCTAGACATAGAGTTCACTATTGACCTAGTCCCCGGCTCTCCCCTATTTCTAAGGGATGCTACAGAGTCAACCTGAAGGAGTCCAAGGAGATGAAGGACCAGATCAATGAACTGAAGGCTCTGGGATTCATTCGAGACGGAGCTTCACCCTGGGGAGCACCTGTTTTGTTTGTGCCCAAGAAGGACGGAACAGTACGGATGTGCATCGACTACCGGGCGCTGAACAATATCACCATCAAAAACAAGTACCCTCTGCCCCGGATCGATGACCTATTTAATCAATTGAGTGGAGCCAAGGTGTTTTCGAAGATTGATCTTAGATCTGGCTACCACCAGATCAGGGTCAGGAAGGAAGATATTCCCATGATGGCATTCAACACCAAGTATAGGCAGTTTGAATTCTTGGTCATGCCGTTTGGACTGACGAAAGCTCCTGCAGTGTTCATGAACCTTATGAACAAGGTTTTCCATGAATAACTAGATCAATTGTCGTTGTGTCACGACCCGCACCCGTTTTTTTTTTAAAACGGATACGAGACGTGTCCAAGCCAGCCTACGCCGCAGTGTCGGCGGTAAAACGCTGTCACGGACATGAAGATCAAAATCACAAACAATGCTCATTCACATAATTAATTTAATTTACAAAGATCACAAGTTTTACATTTGCTGAAAAATATAAACTTGTACAAATATTTGAATGGCTACAACTCCACTAGCTAGCTAATCTCTAGGCTTCCCGTCTGCAAGTATACCATCACTCCCCAAACTAAGTGATCCTCGGCTAACCTGAAAATGTTGGTTTCCAGTCAGGAATGGAACGAGCACAATTCACTGAATGCAATTTCAAATAAAGAAGATGACTATAAACAAAGGTTAGACATCAATCATGGGTTTAAAAATAAACATGAAATATAAAAACCAATAGTAAGTAAATAGACACAAAATACTCTCTCCGACTGTTAGAAGTACCTTTGATATGTGATCGGTCTGGGGTACTACACCGCACGGTCTACAATGTCTACTCACGGGCTACAATGTCTACTTGCAGAAAATAAACACGGGCTACACTACTTGCAGAAAATAAACACGGGCTACACTACTGCAGAAAATAAACATGGGCTACACTACTTGCAGAAAGTAAACACGGGCTATACTACTTGCAGAAAATAAACACGGGCTATACTACTTGCAGAAAATAAACACGGGCTATACTACTTACAGAAAATAAACACGGAAAACACTACTGCAGAAAGTAAACACGGGCTATACTACTTGCAGAAAATAAACACGGACTACAATGTCTAACACGGGCTATGGTCAGATCACATATCTTTGGCACTTCTAATTTTCGACTCCCCAATTTATAATAGAAAATAATCACATAACCAATGGCCAACCAATGAAATATAGTAAAAATCAATATCGAAATGCAGACAATAAACTGTACTCGCCTGTGGTCCTGTGCTGGTGAAACCGATGATCCAAATCACTCAATATACCACAATAGTCAAAACCCGTACAACAGTCCCCGGAAGCTGAAATAGACAATACCAATGATCTTAGAATAGTCAAATTTGCTAGGATTGCCTGTCCTTAAGTCCAATTCTGGACACAGGGGCAAAACGGTAATTGCGGGCAAAAACGGTGTCCGCCGTTGGACCCGCTTTGCACCGAAAAGCGTGCCAGAGTCAACGGTCTCTAAAGTCGTCAAACTACATGTCTACGGATTTAGTTTTTCGATACGAACCCAACCGTATGTCCAAAGTTGGATTCCGGCGGGCCGTGCATAAAATTGCCTGTTGAGTGGAACCGTGGGGCCCGCAAAACGACGTCGGATTCAACTGTCTCAGAATTGGACCAAACTTGGCATGCAGGACCAGAAAAACGATACGGTCCTGTTGGCGCAAGTTTCGTCTCGATCTACCGAGCATGCACAAAGTAATTGGGAAATTTGCAACGTGCACGATACGGTGAATTTCGACGGATACGCATCAAATTCGTCGCGCACACGCGACCAATTTGAATTCCGTCAAAGCCCACACGACCACGAAGCCGATACGCAGCTTTCGATGCTTTCGGTTCGCGACCACGTCGCCCGAAATGGCGGGACGGACGTCGTGTGGATGGTTTTTATTGTTTTCAAAACAGGTTTTTCTTGATTTTGGGAATCTGATTTCTCTGCGTGTAGTCGATATAATTGGGTTCTACGAATTGGATCGTGAAGCCCTATATGTTGACTCAAAGTGTCTTCAATTAGTTTTTTGAAAAAACTTAATATGTTGTTCGAAAACTGGCCTCTAATATGGATATTTGGACTGTTTTTACTGTTTCGGTTTCGAATAGTTTTTCTCGAAGTTTAGGTCGATTTTCTAAGCCGACCACTCGACTATATTGAAAACTAATTTATGGAGAGTCGAGAGGGTTAGGTTGGCTTCGATCTACCTTTGATAGAACGAACAACGATTACGAAATATGGGAGAAAAGTACCTCGAAAATGGGTGGTCGGGCTGCACTGTTGTCGCGTGCCTACTGTCATCTCCGCGCGCGCGCACGCATGTCGGCCGACGGTGGCCCGCGGCGGTGGCGCACAGCTGCCGGGTGATTCGTCCGTCGATGGAGGTCGACGGTGCTAGGGTTTTTCATGAGACTTCTCGTCGAGGCCTTATATATATACGAGCGTATATAAAATACACCTGGGGATCGAACAGAGGGGACTCGGATGAGTAGGTTTTCCCCAGGCTCGGGTGTTACTACTGCTACTCTCGGTTGCATGGGGCTGGGCTCGAGGAAGCTTGGGGTCGGGTTTAGTTCTCTGCTACAGTGCAGGGAATTGTTTGGTTGTTGATGAGGTTATGGCCGGGCCTGTGGTCGTTTGAGCAGGCTCTGCTCAACTCAAGAGGCTCGGTTTATACGAAGTTGGTGAAATCTAAGCTTGGAGGAAAACCCATGGGCTGGGTTTATTAGTCTGGGATGGCTGGCTAGGCTGTGAGTTCTGCTCGGTTTGGCTCAGGGACTGAGCTGGGCCCTGGGTTGCTCTATTGTTTGGTTTGGGAAAAGAGGGAGGGGTCTTAGTTCTATTTCCTTCTCTATTTCTTTTTCCTACTTTTTATTCTAGCAAATAATGTATATATATTACTATTCACTAGTTGTACAAACATGTATACATATATACGTATATATTTATATATATACACATACATGCATACGAGTATTTTTATATACATATTTATTATTCATCTATATATAACTACACATATACATACGTATATAATTGAATATATATGTACGTACATATACTAGCATATATATATATATACGTACACATACACATTTATATAATTATACATTTATATATACACACGTTTCTATATGTACCAAAGTATATATATATCTATACATATATACGAGTATTTATATACATACACACATATTATATAATATGTTTGTATTTATAGCCAAATACATATAGCCAAATGCATATTTATTTACCTATATATACATACACCCACATATATATACTAATATAATATTCTCCATAAATCTAACTACACCTCAATATTATCTGTTCCTATTGACTATATATAATAATATTTATTTGCCAAAAATGGTACAACCAATAATTCTCAATATATTATATAATAATATCCTCAATAGTATTGATAATAAAATAATAATAATAATACTAATAACATTAACAAAATACAATATCCAATGATCGGTATTGCATCTGCTTAAAATATGTCTACATGAAAATCTTTGTGTACACTGGATGCCTACATGGGCTTGGGCTCAGTTTTGTGCGACCGAGTCTTCTAAAAGCAATAATCTAAATATTAAGTAATTAAAACGTCTTTAGAGGTTGAGTTGCAACTTGGCCTGGTTTTCCTAGTTAGGACATTCCTATGGCTAGGTTTTCCCGGGCATGGCTAGTACACTAGTCAAGGCACACTGCGACTTCTCTCGTGCTACAAATCCTAGTCGTCTAGTACTTCAAAACTCAACCATGGCTAAAATCATCTACCGTAAAAATTAACTAAATAATTATTTATGGAAACTCCAAAAATCACCATTTAACTCAATAAATAAAATATAATTCGAAATTTCGGGAAGAGGGGTTACACGTTGTCTTCATCGATGACATTCTGATCTATTCAAAGACGAAAGAGGAGCACGAAGAGCACCTCAGGAAAGTTCTGGAAACTTTGAGGAAGGAGAAGCTGTATGGTAAGCTTTCCAAGTGTGAATTCTTTCTAGACAAGATGGAATTTTCTTGGCCATGTTGTCACAGGAGAAAGAATTTCGGTGGATCCGAAGAAGATAGTCGCTGTTGAGAAGTGGTCTACCCCAAGCTCAGTTGCTGAAATCAGGAGTTTCTTGGGCTTGGCTGGCTACTACCGAAAGTTCGTGAAGGATTTTGCCAGAATTGCTGAGCCGATGACAAAGCTCACTCGAAAGAATGAAGAGTTCATCTGGACGGAAGATTGCCAGGCATCATTCGAGGAGGTGAAGAAGAGACTTACCACTGCACCAATCCTTGCGCTACCCGCAGGAACTGGTGGTTTCTCAATCTACAGTGATACCTCAGGTAAAGGACTGGGTTGCGTTCTTCAACAACATGAAAAAATGATTGCTTATGCATCTTGGCAATTATGGACTCATGAGAAGAACTATTCCACACATGATTTGAAGCTTGCAGCGGTGATATTTGCATTGAAGTTATGGAAGCATTACCTTTATGGAGAGAGAGTGGAAATATTTACAGACCACAAGTATGATTTCACTTAGAAGGAGCTGAACATGAGGCAAAGAAGATGGCTGGAGCTGATGAAGGATTTTGACATCGATCTACAGTACCACCCGGGTAAGTCTAATGTGGTCGCAGATGCATTTAGTCGATACCCTATGGCGATGTTTTTGACCAAGGAGCGGCACCTGCTAGTGGACATCGAGAAGCTTGGACTGGAGATTATACTGCCTGGAAGGGAGGAGCTGGATGCTGATCCATTGTTGATGAAGTTGCAAGTGAGCTCAAGTCGGATGGAAAAAATCAAGGAGACGCAGTTTCAAGACGAGACACTTTGCAAACTTAGAGATCAAGTGCTGGCAGGAACACTTGAAGGATTCTCAATCGCCAGTGACGGAGCGCTGAAGAATGGTACGAGGCTTTGTGTACCAACTGGCGAACTGAGGAACGAGCTGATGCAAGAAGCGCACCAGTCGCAGTATTCCATACATCCTGGAGCCAACAAAATGTATCGGGATATGCGTACCATTGTTTGGTGGTTTGGAATGAAGAAAGACGTGGCCAGGTATGTTGCTAGATGTTTAATTTGTCAACAAGTGAAGGCTAGCAGGCAGAGACCAGCAGGACTATTGCAACCGCTTGACATTTCGGAGTGGAAATAGGAGCACATAACAATGGATTTTGTGTTGGGACTGCCTCGATCCCAAGGAGGGAAGGATGCCATTTGGGTTATCGTGGACCGACTGATGAAGTCAGCTCACTTTATCCCCTTCAGGGTTGGTTTATCTACCGAGAAGTTGGCTGCACTGTACATGCGGCACATCTACCGGATTCATGGAGTACCGATAGACAATCAGAGAAGACAATCCAGACGCCTGAAGACATGCCGAGATTTTTGCGTCTTAGAGTTTGGTGGGTCTTGGGAAGATCATTTGTACTTGGTAGAGTTCTCTTACAACAACAGCTACCAAGCCAGCATTGGTATGACCCCATTTGAAGCTCTCTATGGACGTCGTTGCCGTACACCACTTGCATGGGACGACGTAGGAGAAAGAGTACTGCTGGGTCCAGAGATGGTGAGTGACGCAGTAGAGAAGGTGAAAGTAAGCTCAGGATTGCCCAAGACAGACAGAAGCATTGGGTTGATAGTAGTCGTCGACCAGTGGAGTTCGAAGAAGGAGATAGCGTTTTTGTGAAGTTTTTCTCCTACCAGAGGAACGATCAGTTTTGACGGAGCTAGGGAAAATTGAGGCCAGCTCAGACGCTATATTCCGGATCCGAGTCACATATTGGATAATTCAGAGCTGAAGATTGGACTCAAGCTTTCAGTGCCAGAGAAACCAGTTGCAAGCGTAGTCAGAGGTGAGAAGAAGATCAGAATTTGAGCCATCACATAAACTCCTATTTCTTATCTTTTCGTTCTAAACTTGACTGATGCTGCTAAGTTAGCCTAGTTTTGCAAGCTAGCTCTTTATCAAGCTTGATCATGACAGTATTTTATTGGGTGCACCCACTAATATATTGTCTAATCAGGACTGGTGCATGATGGTCTGATCAACCTCGTGTACTTTGGTTTGCCTTTGTTTTTTTCTGCATGGATGATATCATAAATGAAACTTGTCCCTAAACCGTCTCATCCACGACTGCCTTGGAAATTCTTATTGTTAGACCTGAGTTACGGGTACAGTACCCGTACTTGTTTGAGACTTAAGGTAACCCCTAACCCTGCCTTTAATTTCGAGGACAAAATTTTCTAAGGAGGGAAGATTGTGAAACCCGTATCCTGCATTAATTAGATAAATTTTATTTTTGTTAATTATTAAATTTTTCTTTGTCACAATAGGATATAAATATTTGTTAAACTAGATTAATATCATATTTATTATTATTATTATTATTATTAGTGGTTCGAAACTATTTTCAAAAATAAATAATAATCTGGCTTTTGATTGTCGACCTGACCCGAGCCCGGACCCAGTTTGAACCCGTTCGCAATTAGGGGCCCTAAACTATTATTTCGGTGTATGTACATAATTGTGTATATGCTTTGGGTTTCGGATTCTTCCTAAACTACCCAAACCCAGAACCCGCACCCGCAACCCGACCCGCTAGAGACTATTTCTCCCCACGTTGGAAGAAGTCTCCCTTATTTCTCCAAAGATTCCTCCTCTCCACATCCCACTCTCTCCACACTCTTCTTATTAACCATTTCCCACCACCAGCACAAAAACGATCACCACCCCTTTTCATATTCGCCCATTCTTAAATTCCACTCCCACCAGCCTCTCTCTCCAGAACTCCATTTCCCTCCTTCTCACCCGAGACCCCCTCCATCGACCCGAGCTCCTCTCGACCCCGGCCTTCCGCGCGCCTCGCCGACCCGTCGGCCTCCTCCAGCCGGCGCCCCGACCCCCTCGCGGCCGTCCCGAGCCGCCCCGGCGTTCCACCGTCGCCGACCCAGCACGGCCCGGCTCCCCGGCACCCTTCCCGGCTGCCCGTGCCCCGTGCGCGTCTCCCCGCGGCCCGTCGGACCCCGACCCGGCCGCCCGCGACCTCCCGGCCGCCCAGCGGTGTCGACCCGCGCGCCTTCCCGGTTTCCGGCCGCGCCCTAGCCCCGTGCCCCGCGCGCTGTTCTCCCCGGTGCTCTGCTGTTCTGGACAACCCCTATCCAGCGCTGTTCGCGGGATTTCGAGTTCGTTCTGTGGATTCGCGCGTCCCGAGTCCGAGGCAACAAGGTCGGGGAGGGGGGCGGCGAGGTCGGGGAGGGGGGGCAGCGAGGTCGGGGACGGGGGTGGCGAGGTCGGGGAGAGGGGGGGCGGCAGCGGCGAGGGGGGGGGGAGAGACACGGTGAAGAAGACAACAGATCGGGGATATTTTTGTCAAAAAATTTGGGTTAACCCAGTTGACCGTCCATATTGGACGGAAACCGTCAAAAGTGGGAGGTACCTTGCATTGTTGTAAACTTCTGGGATGCACTGTAAATATGGTAAACAAAAGTGGGGTGCCACTCAAAATTTCTCAAAATTATATAGACAACTTTCAATCCATAGAGTTAATATGATTTATTAGAATTAAAATAGTCAATAAAGTAGCTAATAATATCTAAAAATTTAGAATCAATAATATAGTCATTAAAAAAATAATAAATATTAGACTATATCAATGTTAAAACGGTCAAAAAAAAAAAAAAATATAAAATAATAAAATTTTGTAAATTGATTTTTTTTTTCTTTTTTACCAATAATAACAACACCGCTCTGCTCCCGGAGTTCAAGAATGCGGGGATCGGATAAGGGAACCGGTAAAAAATAAATAATAAATTAGGTTATTATGCGTATGCTCAGATGCTCTTATCTACTCTACCAACCACTTTTGTCATCCCCTCCTTCAGCAATGACATCATCCTTGCTAGTCATACATATAATCTTGCTCCCGTCTCCATCCAGGTCTCGAACAGAGCTCTCTAATATAAAAGTCCTTAATTTTGAATGTTTGTTATTATAAGAAGAGAATCTAACTAGTGCGTGTATCCGTGCGACGCACGGGACAGATAAAGTATAATTTTATTTTTGTTTTCTTATATGAATATTAATATTTTGATATGAAGCATAAAGCCTAAATAATTAGTGATTAGTAATGCAGAGTATATATATATAGCGTCCTATCATTTACCTTTATGAATTTGCATTGGTAATTCTTGAATCTGCAATAACTAATTTTAAAGTAATGCATATCATAAGAACATGATAATGATAAAGTTTAATTGAAAATTTACATATGTGGTGGTCCAAATTTGTAAATGCAATACTTTTGAATGTTCCAATCCTATATACATAAAAGACAATGAATATAGTTAGATAAGAAAAAAGTTGCTTTAATATAGTTTATTTCAATAAATATAGAATAGATAATAATTTTATCATGTACCTAATTTAGATTTTGGAAAACTTCTTTGTAAACTACATAATGAAGAGTGTGAGTACCAACTCAGGCTACAAAAGTAGAGTGTGACCTCAAAGTACAAAAGCTAAAGGAACTACATGTCTGCCCTCAAAATAAGATCTCATTGCTGCTAATGCGTGCATTTCACAGTGGCTTTCTGAACTTGCCTCCGAGCTTCCCCGATCAATTGCTGCGATTTATAGACATAGCCCTCTTATCTCCACTTGTTTCGATTTTTTCACAGTACCCATAGCATAGGCCTACTGCTATTTCCTTCTTGTGCTTGCATTTTTTCCTCCACCATCCTCTGAGTCATTGCAGAAGTGTCGTCACTCGAAAACGAACTTAGAATCGCAACGGACTGTCGTTTATTTGACTCATTTTCTGGAGATTGCTTTAACTTAATACCTTCCTCCCATCCATCTTCGCCCGTTAGAAATAATAGTGGATACTGTAATGGCAAATAAAGCTTTGTTAAGATGGAAACACGTTGTAACAAACCCGGATTCGGTTTCAACAATAACGTCTCTTTCAGAATCTGCTGCATCAAAGTCACCAATAATTAGAGCAGCAACTTCGGATACATTAGGAAGATTGTGAGTTCTAGCATCGCGCCCTCTTTTTTTAATCAGTCTCAGCTTCACATTAGCAAATTCATTATCAACTATTTTATCACGAACCATTCTATATATTTTGACATATGGATTACACGAATCCAATGTTTCTTTTAAATCCCTAACAATTGATTCTCTCAAGGAAGAAGAATCTCTTTCCATCCTGTATCAAAGAAAATAATATTAATTATGTAAACCACATTTTTTATTAATTTTAGTAATAAATGTCAAAAAAATTATAGTATTGCATACCCAAAAACAGACATTCGATTGCTTATTTCATTCTCTGTATCGATACAATTGGAAAAACTTTGGCGTAGATCCGAGAACTGGAAGTAAGCTACCAATCTGATGGTAGTTTTTCCCGCTCATGACAAACATAGGAGGACCATTACCATCGTTTACTGAATCATTCTTGGATAAATAAAAATAAAAAGATATGAAAAAACCAAACTAAAACAAAAAAAAAAATCATTCTCATAAAAAAATGAAAATGATGAAAAAACTGGAAAAAAAAAGTTTAGAAAAGAAAAAGAACAAAGAAACGATGAATCTTAAAAAATGGAAAAAAAAATCTAACAAACAAATGCGAAAAGGAAATCATTAAATATACAGAGGAAACCCGAAAAAATCTTAAAACTGTTTAAACAGTTCAATTGAAGCCACCTTTTAGTAGAGATATGATTCCAAAATATTACTTTCGGAATTTTAAAGTATCAACTTAAATTTTTTTTTAATTATATATACAGGACAAATAGTTATATATATATATATATATATATATATATATATATGTATATATATATATATATATATATATATATATATTATTGCATATGAATTTAGGAAACAAAAATATAAAAATCTAGAGTGAATTTGAGTTGAGTAAGAACAGAAAATACAAATAGTTTGATGGACTTCATTTTATAGCCACATATAATAGGACCTTGATATATACTATTTATGAAAAATTATATTCTCATTTTTGGCAATATATAAACATTCCAAAACAAAATGAAAACAATTTTTTAAAAAGATAAAAAAAATACGAAAAAACCAAAAAAAAAGCTAAAAAATAGAAATAAATCATTCTTGGAAAAATAAAAATAAAAAGATCCATAATTACCCTTAAGTTATCTCCCGTATGTCTTTAAAAGGAAGAAAAAAACTGAGAAAAAACCAAATCAATTTTGAAAAACAAAAATGAATCGTTCTTGGAAAAATAAAAATAAAAAGATATGAAAATCAAACTAAAACAAAAAAATCATTCTCATAAAAAATGAAAAAGATGAAAAAACTGAAAATAAAATCTTAGAAAAGAAAAAGAACAAAGAAATGATGAATCTTAAAAAAATGGAAAAAAAATCTAACAAACAAATGAAAAAAGGAAATCATTAAATATACAGAGGAAACCCAAAAAAATATATCTTAAAACTGAAAATAATATATCTTAAAACTGTTTAATTCAATTGAAGCCACCTTTTAGTAGAGATATGGTTCGAAAATATTACTTTCGGAATTTTAAAGTATCACACTTTAAAAGTTTTTTTTTAATTATATATACAGGACTGTTAGATTTTTCTATATATTATGGCATATGAATTTAGGAAACAAAAATATAAAAATCTAGAGTGAATTTGAGTTGAGTAAGAACATAAAATACAAATAGTTTGATGGACTTCATTTTATGAAGACATATAATAGGACCTTGATATATACTATTTATGAAAAATTATATTCTCATCTTTGGCAACATATAAACATTCCCAAAACAAAATGAAAACATTTTTTTAAAAGGATAAAAAAATGCAAAAAAAACAAAAAAATGCTAAAAAACAGAAATAAATCATTCTTGGAAAAATAAAAAGATCCATAATAAATAAGAAAAACAAATAAAATGCTAAAAAGAGAAATATATAAATCATTATTCAAAAAATAAAATTAAAATGATCCATAATTACCCTTAAGTTATCTGCCATAGGAATTTTATATGAACCTTGAACAAAGGTATTTGCCATAGGAATTTTATATGAACCTTGAACAAAGGTATTTGCCAAGTCGACATAGCTCATAGCTACCCTAATATGAACAAAGAAAAAGTATCAACATAATGATAATTGATTCAAAGGAACTAAATAAATATAGAATGTAGTCATGTACAATATATGCATAAATAACATATGTCTACTTATCTCATATACATAAGTACCCTTAAGTTGGCCTCTATAACTCTAGATATAATAAAGTTTCCTCATGATTAATAACTCTGTGACTGAAAAATTACTTATCGATAAAATTACTTCTCAATGATATAAATATTATTCTGCAAGAGTGCAAAGATTATTCTGCAATGATTTACCAAAAGATTACTTCTCAATGACAACATTACTTATATATAAAATTACTAATCAATGATATAAATATTATTCTGCAGGAGTGCAAAGAACAAAATGAATGATTTACCAAAGAATATTCGAAACCGCGATACGAAGAAGAATATTTATAACTCGAATGAGAAAATGTTGGCGATGGCGATGAACTCCGACTCCTCCTCGACACTGCTTCTTCACTCTCTCTCTCTCTCTATCTAGGTTTTTGGATGGGGAGTAAGTGAAAGAAAAAATGGGAAGGCTTTATAAAAAATCGCTACCAAGCGATTGCGGAAAAGAGAACTACCAGGATCTAAAAATATTTTGTCAAGTAAATCATTATGCAGATTTTCCATTATCCCTCCACTAATAATGCAGATTTCCTATTATCCCTCCACTTGTTATTCCAATTTTGGAGGCCCTAGACAAGTCTTACAAATGAGGCCCTCGGTCCTTTATTTTTTTTTTTCATAAATCCAACAAATCCAAAATACAATATAATTAGTACTTGAATAAACATAAATTTTTACCAAGATTCAATAAATTAAGCAACTCCAAGCTCCAAAATTATTTTTAAAAATTAAACAAAATAACACTAAATTAAATCTAAGCAGAAAAAGTTCATACTCTCCTCGTTTTTTTTATGTGCAAAATTGTCAATTAAATCCTGCGGACTGCGGGAGGGAGACATTAGGAGAGGATTGTTTCCAAAAAAATAAAAAAATTCTGTTGGCAGCTATTTTTGGGAGAGAGGAGAGAAGAGGCATGCTTTCCGTTTCCTTTTCCTAGGTCTAGTAAGTTTTAATTGTGGCCGTTAATTTCAGAAGACAGCAACTTCTTGAGAATGCTAGTAGAGCATTAATTAACCATCCATCACCAATCACCATGGACTATTTGGCTATTGGACTTCCCAGCAGACTTTATCAAAAAAAAAAAAAAAAATTCATGTGTAGGCCCGCCCAATCAAAGCTGTTGTCTGCTGTATATTTAAAAAAAAAAATTGGAGGCCCCCTTGGGGGAGGAGGCCCTAGGCGCAGGCCTAGCCTGCCTCCCCCTGGAGCCGGGCCTGATGAAGTATTGTTGCTCAGTGTCAAAGTTCATGTGTTGTATATGAGAGGTACAAGATTCAATTCCTTACATCTCTATTATTTTTATTTTATTCTTTTGAAAATAGTTTCAAGAAATAATTTGATATACTGTTGAACAAAATTCTAATTAGCAAGTAAAATACAAGTTTTTGGGGATAAATGTGATTTTAAATTTTTTCGATGTATATCATTTGAATTTATTTTGTTAAAATAGCTTTTACATGCCGAAACTCTGTAGCTTTTGCAAAAAATAAATATAAGATAGGAACATGAAAAAAATAATTTGGTATATTTTTTTAACATAATCATAACTGAGTTTTTGAAAAATAACAGATGATTCAAACCAAAAATACTTTCAAATCAAAAAAAAATTTCTTGCTAGTATGTATATTCAACATTTTGATTAACATGCTTTGTCTTCTCTTTGTTAACAAGCTTCTTCTGTAAATAAATTTATGTAGATTTGAGTAGTATTTTTTTTTAATGTTTCGACATTATAATCGTTCGATCAATGCAATTCTTCTCAATACATGAAAATTAAATAATATTTTTTATTAATTTTTACTTATACACATTGATCATTTTTTAAAGAACAATTAAATTAAACTTGGCATCATTAATATATGACATCGATTCTTTTAACATAAAATGGGATTTTATATTCAGTTTCTGAACAAGGCCTCTGAATCTCATGGAAAGGCCATGAATGTAAGTTAACTGTTAACATGTGCACATTAATATATTATAAATATAAATTTTATATATGTACTTTTTTAGCATATTTATTAACACACATTTTATTTAAAATATGTATCGATAATTACAAAATATCCATTCATAAATTTGTTGTGGGAGTACTTATATAAAATACACATGTATCATGTATCCTTCGGACACATGTTAACATAGTCATTTTTTTAGGAAAATGCTATTCACGCCTGGTGCCGCTTTCCCATTGGCCTCCCCTATTGGTATGGGTCCCATGCCGGTTGACCTGTCAATGAAAAAGTGTCACATGGCTGTGGACTGGGCTGGCCCGCGTGCGGACCAAGCAGCAGCGCTCATTTTTTTTATTGTGTATGTGACTAAGACTACTGGAATCTCGATGTTTCAACTGCAAAAAGAAAGAACACATACTTGCAGTGGAATTGCCCTCTCGACCTTCTTTGCTACACTTCGATATGTTAACGAGGGATTGTAGATATTTAATGATCTGCATGCAAAGGAGAGAGAGAGAGAGAGCGCGCGCTCCATGTTAAGAGGTCTATAAAAGAAAATTATAATCTTTCATATACTAGAAGTCATGCACGTGGGCATCTGTTTGTTATTTCTTATTTTAAATATAATATACTTGTATGACAATTTATTTTAAAATAATATATAAAAATTGAAATAAATTTATTTTTGAGACGTGAATATTTTGTTGGAGTTTTCGTCTAGCACACTAGAAAGATAGTCAGGGGAATAACATATTTTTTGTAGTTGAAAGGTGTATTAATGATTAGTAATTATGTTAGTAAAGAGGTGTCATTTATATATTTTATTTCTTGTTAATTTAAATATATTTTGATATATATATATATATATATATATATATATATATATATATATATATATATATATATATATATATATATAAAGCTTGGAGAAACATAGTTTTGGAAAATAAAAAATCAACAGTAAATTGCCTAAAAGTTTTAGTATTATATATATGCTGTGTTGTACAAGCTATAGACCTAAATGTAATGTTTGGTTTTCCCACCTTCTGTATGTAATTTATAAACATATATACACAACTTCATTCAAAATAAATGAGAGAACAATTTTCTTTCAATATGTTATCAGCACTGAAATCTCCTCTTTCTTGTTTCAAAAATGGGTAAATACTTGACCTGAACCACAAGGTTAAACATCCATCATTACTTTTGGCTGTGCAATTAAATGGTATCAGAGCTATAATTTCCCAACATTGAAATCTAAAATTTGAACACATACATTTACTTATGTGGGATTGCAATTTCGTCAAAACATCTCCTACTTCAACTAGAAGACAAAATGGTTTTTACTATCAACTTGAGAGCCAACTTCTGTGGTAAAGTATATATGACCATAAAAAGTAAAAAATCTCTCTCTCTCTCTCTCTCTCTCTCTCTCTCCCCGTGATGATCCTCCGTTGGACCCGATCCTCCCTTTGTTAACGTGGGTCCCACATCAGTCCCGTGAAGGACTGTCATGTCAGCCCTCGGGCTAATGCACGGTCATCTTTCTGTAAAGAATTGTTCTAATAACAAACATCTTACACCAACAACAAACACAATATAAAACCTTCTCTATACCCTAAAATCGGAGATGCCCACAACATCTTTTAGGGTCTGCTTGGCAATTGTAGAGATAGCGGTTATGAGGTATTTTTAGAGTACCGGTTATGAGCGGTTATGAGGAGTCCGATTTTGAATAGTTTTTAAGTAGTGATTTTTAAACCAGTCCAATACATGCTTGATAATTCACTAACGAACGGTTCTGAAAGTTTTATACACAATAAATTAAGGGATATTTTGTAAAACCTCCCCTAAATAATGGGCTAATTTGCGAAATACCCCCTAAAGATCTCGAATTGGTAAAACCTCCTTTCCGTCAAGACGGTGTTTAATTTTGGGTGACGTGGCTATCCGTGTGTGGCTTTTCCCAGTCAGACGAAAATACCCCTGCGTACGTGGCTTTTCCCCCTCTCTCTCTCCTCTCTCTCTCTCTAACGGTCATCTTCTTCCTCTCTTACTTTTCCTCTAACCTATTTATACCGATCATCTTCCTCATCTTTCACTTGATCCTCTTCCAGCGTACAACTTGTTTACCAAAGATCAGGTTCCTACAAGCATGGGGGTGTTTCTTCATCTCTAGAGAAGGAGGCAATTTCTGCCATTAAAGGAGGAAACACAAATTATTCTAATTACAGTAAGGAGGAAACACAAATTATTCTATTTACAGTAAGGAGAAAACACAAATTAAGCAGCAAGCGAAAAAGACAACCAAAGTCAGCCCAGCCAAGCTCAAAGCTGTTGGACATTTTTTATTTTGAAACTTAAACTCTCACACACATTCTTCTTCTTGTTGTTGTCGAACACGGCACTACTTTCCTCGTCCACCAGCGACACCGACTCCCTCTCCGCCTTCCGCGCCCTCGTCGACGCCCACGGCAACCTGGCCTCCAACTGGACCGGCCCCGACGCCTGCTCCTCGCGCTGGGTCGGCGTGGGCTGCTCCGGCGGGGCTCCATCGCGAGCGTGTCGAACGTGGCCGGGTGCTCGAAGGGGACGTGGCTCCAGGAGGAAGAAGGGGAAGGGGGATGGAGGAAGGGTAATTTGAAAATTTCATAAAATTTGGAAAACAGAGTTGTGGCCACGTATGCAACAATTGCCTCGTCACCCAAAATTAAACACCGTCTTGACGGAAAGGAGGTTTTACCAATTCGAGATCTTTAGGGGGTATTTCGCAAATTAGCCCATTATTTAGGGGAGGTTTTACAAAATATTCCATAAATTAAATAGGGAAGGGTATCAGTAGTTATAATTATATATATTTTTATGAGGATATAAATGGAATAAAAAAATAGAGCCCCTCAAAATCCACCAATTTGAGGTGTTTATAAAGCCACCCAAAAATACATTACACCGATTTTGGGGGGTTTTTGAGCCGACCAAAACCAATGCCTCAAAAAAATTAACAAGCAGGGGTTTTCATAAACGGTCGGTTCAAAAATACCCCAAAACCGGTGAAAACACCGTTCAAACAGACCCTTAGGGTTTGCTTGGCAATTGTAGGGGTAGCGGTTATGAGGTGTTTTTAGAGTACCGGTTATGAGCGATTATGAGGGGTCCGATTTTGGATGGTTTTTAAGTAGCGGCTTTTAAACCAGTCCAATCCATGCTTGGTAATTCACTAACGAGCGGTTCTGAAATTTTTTTACACGAATAAATTAAATAGGGAAGGGTATCAGTAGTTATAATTATATATATTTTTGTGAGGATATAAATGGAATAAAAAAAAATAGAGTCGCTCAAAATCTACCGATTTTGGGTGTTTATAAAGCCACCCAAAAATACATTACACCGGTTTTGGGGGGTTTTTGAGCCGACCAAAACCGGTACCTCAAAAAAATTAACAAACAGGGGTTTTCATAAACGACCGGTTCAAAAATACCCCAAAATCGGTGAAAACACCGTTACCAAGCAGACCCTTAGTTATTGAAGAATAAAGTTCATAAGATGGATTTCTATATTAACAACACTCTTGAATATATTGTCCCGAAGAGTTGTGTGGCTGCTGACATCAGTATAGAAGCAAACAACACTGTCACAAGTCTCGTTCTCGATTGATCATTTAAAAAATTGAATAACCCAAATCATACAAGGCTCATCAGACAAAACTAAAAAAGCCAAGTCACACAACCCTTACGTATTTTCGTTTAATTTTAGGTTCTCGTATTATATGCAAAATTTACGGTTAGGTCTCCATTGTGGATGGTTAATCTAAATCAACCATTAAGAGTATAGGACGTAACCCAAACCCTCTTTTGAACAATACGAAGACCAAATAGTACATTTTAATACTATCCTAAATCTAAGTAACCAAAATAACAACTTTCACTTTCCCTCTTTCTATCCACGTGAAAAGTCGTCTTAGAATAAAATAATAATAATATAAGACTACTTTTATCCCAATGTTATATTAAGGGGGACAAAGAATTACTTTATGTAAGAAATAAAAGTGTAATTAGCATCCACTTATTTGTAACCAAACACAAGAAATTATATAAGCATGAAGCAAAAGTCACACCTTCACCACTTTTATTCCAATTGCTTGCAACCAAACACACCTAAACTATCTCATATAGTCTCAAATTCCAACGACCCCGGTGTAAATCCAAAGGCGAGAGAGACTGAAGCATAGCTATTGGTACATTGAGACAACATTTTTTTAAAATCCACAGGATAAGTACAAAGGAGAGGAAGAGGAAAAAAATGACGTTTTTTTAACTGGAACTTAAAAAAGAAAAAGAAAATTTTGCGGTTGAGTTTTATATTCTGGCATACGAGTTTCACCAGAGTTTCCCTAGTCACCTAGTACTTGACGTCAAAGCAGACTCGAGTGACCCTTGTGGTTTTCGGAAAGAGACAAGACCCTGACTAGGTGACGAAAAATTACTAAATCGAGCCATGGAGACGTATTATTCTTTCCATTTATAAATAAATAGTGGTAATGCAGCGTGCACAAAAAATCCCATGTGCAAAACAGACATCTCAAAAAAAGTACTTCACGTCATAAAGACACTGTCCAGCAATCTAATGAGCACGTCTTGAAGATGAAGTTTGTGATTGAAACCACACCCCCGAATAATGCACATGATACTTATGCTCTGTTAGAAGAAAAATAACTCCAGCATCAGATGTAAGTAATTATAAACAACTGAAACCGTCTTCTGTAAGCCAAAAAATTTCAAAAATTACAATGATGAACTTTGGTAATCTCAGACTGCGAAAATTTTGAAGGAATCTACGACGGTGTGCAATTTATCTTTCATCTTCTCCCACCGCCTTTCGTTAGCCCCCGTTGTCAAGGTATAGAACTTGCCTGCCGGTAAGTCAGATCACATGAAGTAATTAGCAACGAGAAGCACGGAAAATGCTGCATCATATAACCATTAATCACTGAAGAAAAAAAATTGTTTTTTGGCCTTCATAAATTATGTCTTTTAAGAATCCCAGGCACAGTCTCATCATGCATAGTTTATTGGCCACTTGGGCAGAGTTGAAGTAAAAAAGATGAGATAAACCTGAAATGCTATGTTGTAGGAACACTGAAAAGTGGTGCTCATATCTATATTGTATGTACATATTTAAGTGTCCGTTTCGTGCAACATAGGTAATTTCCTTAATTTGTACATTTTTGAAAATGTATGTATCCCGTATATTTATCATGTCCGTATTTGTATCCATATCTGTGTCCATACTCGGGCAACAGTGTGAAATGTAGCGATTAATGGACTTAAACAAACTACATTAAGATACCCTTTTAAAGCACGTAAACCTTACACCCGTATTATATTCAAATCAAAAGCTGCTTAACATTGTGCAATTAAAACAGTAAAAAATGCATAATTTTGAATTGGAATACACTGAAGATACGATTATGAGAGCATTTAGTCTGGCTTTGGTACTGCTGCTGCTTTTCAAAATGCATAAGCATAAGCAGCCTCCCTCTGCTTTCACAAGCAGCCAAAAGATGAACTAGCTTATCAAATATGTTACAGTTAAATCTCTGGAGACCCCAATATATCTGACTGAATAATTGACTCAAAAATGTTAAAATTAGATGCATCTCAAAAAAGTAAATGTTAAAGGATTCAATCGCTGGTAAACCTAAAGCATAAGCAGCTTCTCACCATTCCCAATGCAAATCGTGCCAAGGGCATGTCTAGTGAAGTTCGGAGCCTGAGCAATAAACTCGAAACTGTAGTAAGCTTTTCCATCAACATCATGCTGGTCAAAACATTAAAAGATGCAGAAAATTAATTTCCATATGATGTTTCCTGTAGCCAATAAGTACAATTTGACCTTAGGTTTAGTAAATATAAATGCAAGTTAAACTGCCCCAATCATGATATACAATTGTGAGAACCCAAAAGTACTTTCTAATTTATCCAGGGTTTCATGAATCCTGACACTGTTAATTCCTATCAGTAGCTGTTGGGGATAGAACATAATAGGTATCAACAGAATTATTGCATCACAGGCTTAGTTTTGAAGTTTTTTGGACAAATATGTGTCAACCTGACATCAACTCGCAAATTAGAAGATTAGAAAGTTGTTCCAGGTAAAAATATGAAACTTTTTGTTGTAGCATTGAACGTAAATGGCACACAAACTAAAGAAAAGTTGATATGGCACGTTCCAACGCTCTATAATACTGATAGCCAGTCGCTATATTATGTTACGGGAAAAGTGCAACATTGTCAAAACTAAGCATGCTTGGTCATCTTTCTTTTATGTAGGTATATCTGCATTGTGTTGGTTTTTTAATGCATTTGTTGCTTGGAAAGCAACACACATGTGTGATTCAAAAGGCATCCACTCTTTTAGTCCCACATGGGAAAGGAGAAAAAGTTCTCCTCTCCATATAAGGCTTTTCTCTCCTTAGTGGGTTGTGTAGGGGATGGGCTACATCCCATCCAACCCGCGAGCGGGTGCGCGATTTAATGCGCGTTTTTGACGCGTTTATTTGTCGCGCACTTAGCACTTTGCACGCTTGCGCGCCGCGGACCGGACTAAGGGTATAAAGGTAATTTTCTATCTCATTTTAATTATTATTTGATTTAATTTTTTGGTTCGGTTGCCTGGCCTTCCGCAAGAACTGTTACCACGTAATCCCGTTACGGGATTCGTGGATCGTGGAGATAATTCTGGCCACGTATAGAGAGATTTGATTTTAAAATCAAATCAGGTGATCTGTTGGATCAGATACGAAAAATCTTTCCTCTCTCTCTCTCTTCCCCGTTCGGAACTCTGTTCGTACAGAAGAGAAAAGTTGCAACCAGAACCCTCCTCCTCCTCCTTCCGTCCAACTCTTTCTCTGGGCAAGGCTGTGATCGATCGAGGGATTCACTACCGGGTGCACGGTGCTGTGCATCGAAGGATTCGTTGTATCTCGGGGATAGATCGCTGGAACCCGCTGCACAATTGTGGGGGCGAAATTCTATTCTAAGGACAGCGTTTGTAACGTGCCTCGAATCCAAAACTCTTAATTCCTGTTCTGAATTTTACTTCTTCTGAATGCTTGCGTTAGGAATTCTGTCTAATATTTTAAACAATCTTAGAATAGAAATTCTTTAGGTTCTGTTTACCTTCTGTTTGCTTTATTCCTACGCACACATTATGAATCCCACAGCAGAGGAATTCTCGACCAGTATTCACAACTCCTCCAAACCGGAGAAGTTTGATGGTCAGAATTTTAAGCGGTGGAAGCGCAGGATGACCTACTGGTTGACCTGCCTAAAACTGTCAAAGGCTCTTAAAGAACCTGATACCCTGCCTGACCTACACGAACCTGCTAGGACTTTTGAATTAGAATCATACAATGAGACAGACTTTATTTGTCACGGAAAAATACTGAGTTGTCTGTCTGACACGCTGTATGATATCTACTGCACAACTACCACTTCTAGAGAACTTTGGGAAGCCCTCGATAAGAAATACTCCAATGAAGGAGCAGGTTCTGAGGTTTACATTGTAGACAGGTTCCTAGAGTTTAAGATGGTTGATGAGAAGCCTGTTGTTGAACAGACTAACACCCTGCAAACCATTATTCACGAGATGTCTCAGAAAGACATGCCACTAGCTGATAAATTTCTTATTGCTGCATTCATAAATAAATTGCCTCCATCCTGGAAATCCTTTGGCTTAAAACTGAAACACAATAAGGAGCCAATGTCCTTAGATGAGCTGTTTGTCTCTCTCCGCATTGAGGAAGAGAGTAGAAGTAGGGACAAGGAACCTTTGAGTAGTGAATTCGAGACAAAGTTGCATATTGCTGAGTCCAAGGGAAAACCTAAGGGCCAACCCTTTCAACAGAGAAATAACCCCCAGAACAGGAATCCTGCAAAGAAATAATTCCTGAAACCAAAACCTGTTATTGGGAAAGACAACAGGCCAAGGCGGGAGTGCTACAACTGTGGTAAGCCTGGCCACTTTGCTAGGCAATGTCGCCACAGGAAGAAGGGTCAGGGATTCCAGAATCCTGATCGCCGAACTCCTGCTGCAGACGCTCATGTTGTTCCTCAGGCTCACGTAGTCATAGCCGTGACCGAATCTATCGGTACCGATGATCAGAGGTCTGTAGCTGTATGTTCTGATTTTGATACCTCGTATCAGCCTACTGATTGGTGGGTTGATACAGGGGCAAATGTCCACGTGTGTCCTAATATTGATTCATTTTCCTCCTACCGACAGGTTGAGGAAGGCGAATCAATAGCTATGGGAAACTCGAGTGCTGCCAGAGTGCTTGGAAAGGGAAAAGTGAATCTCAAGTTGTCTTCGGGCAAGATCCTCCCTTTGCATAATGTGCAGCACGTACCGGACGTGAACAAAAATCTAATTTCTGGATATTTGCTAAATAAACATGGCTACAAACTAGTTTTTGAGTCTGATCGAGTTGTAATCTCCCTAAACGGGAACTTTATTGGGAAAGGCTATGTTTGTGGGGTCTATTTAAACTTTATGTTGATATTTCTTGTAACTCTTTTACTTCTAGTTTAAATAACATTGCTTATAATAATGTTTCTGCTGCAAATGCATTATCTTCTAATATTGATAACTATAATGTTTGGCATGGTCGCTTGGGACATGTGAATTTTAATTCTGTGAAGAGAATGTCTATTTTGCAATTAATTCCCAAGATTGATATGAGCAGGAACGATAAATGTGAGATTTGTACTCAAGCCAAACAGCCTAGAAAATCCTTTCATTCAGTTGAAAGGAATTATCAGCTTTTAGAGCTTATTTATAGCGACATCTGTGAATTAAACGGTGTCCTCACTCGTAGTGGTAAGCGTTACTTCATAACTTTTATAGATGATTATTCTAAATACTGCTATGTTTACTTGCTTAGAACAAAAGATGAGGCTCTTAGTAAGTTTGTTTCTTTTAAAGCTGAAGTTGAAAATCAGCTTGAAAAGAAAATAAAAATTCTTAGGTCTGATCGTGGGGGTGAATACGCCTCTGCTGATTTTGACTCCTTTTGTGAATTGCATGGAATAATACATGAAGTAACTGCCCCTTATGCTCCTCAACAGAATGGGGTAGCAGAAAGGAAAAATAGGACTTTAGTAGATATGATTAATGCTATGTTAGGTAGCTCTGGTTTATCTGATAATTTGTGGGGGGAAGTCTTACTTTCTGCATGCCATATTCTGAATAAAGTTCCTTTTAAAAAGACTGATAAAACCCCTTATGAATTATGGAAGGGCAGAAAACCATCTTTGAAATATTTCAAAGTATGGGGGTGTCTTGCAAAAGTCTTTGTCCCTCCTACTAAGAAAAGGAAATTGGGACCCAAGACCGTAGACTGTGTATTTTTGGGTTATGCTCAAAACAGTATTGCTTATAGATTTCTTGTTATTAAGAGTGAGGTTAATGGTATTGATGCAAACACTGTTATGGAATCTAGGGATCTACATTTTTTGAAAATGTATTTCCTTTGAAAAATAGAACCCCTAGATCTTCTATATCTGCACAAGTTCCTATTGCAACTTCTAGTTCTCAAGTAGAAACCCTAGTAGAACCTAGGAGGAGTAAAAAAGCCAGAAGAGAACCAAACCTAGGAGAAGGATTTTTCACCTATCTTGTTGAAGAGGACCCTATATCTAATCAAGGGGCTATGTCTTCTATAGACTCACTATTTTGGAAAGAAGCCATTAACAGCGAAATAGATTCTATTATGTCAAATAGAACCTGGGATTTAGTTAACCTTCCCGTAGGTTGCAAACCAATTGGTTGCAAATGGATCTTCAGGAAGAAGCTAAGATCTGATGGGTCTATTGAGAAGTTCAAAGCAAGGTTAGTTGCTAAAGGGTTCAAACAAAGGGAAGGAGTAGACTTCTTTGACACATACTCTCCAGTTACTAGAATTGCCACAATTAGAATGTTAATTGCTATTGCATCTGTTCATAAACTGTTTATTCATCAAATGGATGTAAAAACTGCATTTTTGAATGGAGATTTACAGGAAGAGATTTACATGGAACAACCTGAAGGGTTTGTTGTTCCAGGACAAGAACACAAGGTATGTAAATTGATTAAATCTCTTTATGGGCTGAAGCAAGCGCCAAAGCAATGGCATGATAAATTTGATAAGGTAATTCTATCTTATGGTTTTGCTATTAATGATTCTGATAAATGTGTATATAGCAAAACTGTTGGCAGCTCATGCGTTATATTGTGTTTATACGTTGATGATATTCTTATTTTTGGCACTGACATGAATATTGTTTATGATATCAAAAGTTTTTTTGTCTCAAAATTTTGATATGAAAGATTTAGGACCTGCTGATGTGATTTTAGGACTTAAATTAAGTCGCACTTCTGAGGGAATTGGTATCTCCCAATCTCATTATATAGAAAAGGTCCTGAAAAGATTTAACTATTTTGATTCTAAACCTGTAAGCACTCCATATGATGCAAGTATCAGGTTGAAGAAGAACAAAGGAGACAGTGTGGCTCAGCTGAAGTATTCTCAGCAAATTGGGTGTTTGAACTATATTGCTAACCGTACCAGACCTGATATTTCCTACGCAGTAGGAAAACTTAGTCGGTACACAAGCAATCCGAATAGTTCACACTGGATTGCCTTAGAAAGGGTAATGAGATACCTGAAGGGCACTTTATCCCATGGATTATTCTATGGAGGATACCCATCTGTATTGGAAGGGTACACTGATGCAAACTGGATCTCAGATACAGATGAGACCAAAGCCACAAGTGGATATGTATTCACATTGGGAGGAGCTGCTGTCGCTTGGAACTCAACCAGGCAGACCTATATATCTAGATCGACTATGGAGGCAGAGTTCATAGCTCTTGACCTCACCAGTGAGGAAGCAGACTGGCTCAGGAATCTGGTAACAGATATTCCTCTGTGGAGCAAACCAGTTCCTGCTATCCCTGTACACTGTGACAGCCAGGCTGCTATAGCAAAGGTTCAAAGGACAAGCTATAATGGAAAATCCAGACATATACGTCTGAGGTACAATCGGGTGAAGCAATTGCGGTCCAGCGGAGTAATTGCAATTGACTTCGTCAGATCAAAGAACAATCTAGCGGATCCTCTAACTAAAGGTCTCTCAAGGAGACTAGTGTTGGAGACGGCAAGAGGAACGGGGTTAAAGCCCTTAAATTAAGTCACCTCAAAGGCAACCCAACCTTCGATTGGTAGCACCAAGAAAAGGTTCAATGGGTAACAACAAAATTGATGTGTGACTGGAAAGCATTATATAGATGTAATTGTAATGAACCATTCCTTTACTATATAATGTTGATCTGCAATAAAATTGAGGTTGATTGTAAAATCTTAATGAATCTGTGGCTTGTAAAGCAGGGTATATAAATTGCAGAATACCTAGAAAGATTCACCTATTTGGGAGTGAAAGTGGAGGCACTTTCTATGGGAACTCGGGCTGTTCTCTAGAGCTCTCAAGAAACCGAGATAAGCACATGGCCGAAAAGTGCACAACTGTTGATACGATCAAATGCATGCAATGTGTTTGTGTGTACGTTGAGTCTGTACAAATAAGATCCTAAGTTCAAGACTTACGTCACTTTGGATCCGTATAGATGAAATGTACAACACTAAGGGGAGGTTCAAGTCCGGAAGACACCTTCCTCTGATACACAATGTAACTGCCCAAATCTTATTCTCTTTCCTATCGTTCTGCCTATCTATATTCTTTTGTTCCTTTTGAATCATGTGGGGGATTGTTGGTATTTTAATGCATTTGTTGCTTGGAAAGCAACACACATGTGTGATTCAAAAGGCATCCGCTCTTCTTTTAGTCCCACATGGGAAAGGAGAAAAAGTTCTCTCCATATAAGGCTTTCCCCTCCTTAGTGGGTTAGTGGGTTGTGTAGGGGATGGGCTACATCCCATCCAACCCGCGAGCGGGTGCGCGATTTAATACGCGTTTTTGACGCGTTTATTTGTCGCGCACTTAGCACTTTGCACGCTTGCGCGCCGCGGACCGGACCAAGGGTATAAAGGTAATTTTCTATCTCCTTTTAATTATTATTTGACTTAATTTTTTTGGTTCGGTTGCCTGGTCTTCCGCAAGAACTGTTACCACGTAATCCCGTTACGGGATTTGTGGATCGCGGAGATAATTCTGGCCACGTATAGAGAGATTTGATTTTAAAATCAAATCAGGTGATCTGTTGGATCAGATACGAAAAATCTGTTCTCTCTCTCTCTCTTTCCCGTTCGGAACTCTGTTCGTACAGAAGAGAAAAGTTGCAACCAGAACCCTCCTCCTCCTCCTTCCGTCCAACTCTTTCTCTGGGCAAGGCTGTGATCGATCGAGGGATTCACTACCGGGTGCACGGTGCTGTGGATCGAAGGATTCGTTGTATCTCGGGGATAGATCGCTGGAACCCGCTGCACAATTGTGGGGGCGAAATTCTATTCTAAGGACAGCGTTTGTAACGTGCCTCGAATCCAAAACTCTTAATTCCTGTTCTGAATTTTACTTCTTCTGATTGCTTGCGTTAGAAATTTTGTCTAATATTTCAAACACATTGTACTTGGGAAGTAATTTGTACCCAATAACTTTAATGTGTTGTAAAAGTGGGATCCATAAATTATCTGTATCTGCACAAATGAGATCCCAGCTGCAAAGACTTGTCAGTCCAGTCAACAATGAGGTGCCTAAAACCATATCTAAAGTTGAATGTCATATCTATTTGCCTAGTGAACTATAGAGTAAGACGTTTGTTAAAACAGTGAGGAATTCCTACCTAAGATCCGTGAACTAATTAGGTACTCCACACCCCATAGTGCTCGAGTTCAAAATAAACTCATAACAGGTGAGAAATTTCTGGTCAGACACCAGAAACCAAGAATTTGCAGAACTAGAGTCGGGATCCGCCGACATAACCCTTCTATATCTATACTTCTGTTGACAATAAGGGACTTTTAGTCCCACATCGGAATATGTAGTATGTAGAGGAGCTAGACTCCCTATAAGTAGTGAAGTAGTCCATCAATAAAATCAACTCAACTATTATTTTCTACATGGTATCAGAGCCATAACTCTCTCTCTCTCTCCACAAAATAAAACTTTTCCTCCCCCCATCCACCCTTCTCCGGCTGCTCCACCCTACAGCCCCCTTCTCCGGCTGCTCCACCCTACAGCCCGCCCCCACCCTAAAGCCCGCCGCCTACCCTACAGCCCCACCCGCCGCCCCCCTACCTACAGCCCCACCCGCCGCCCACCCTACCTCCAGCAACCCGCCACCCCCCCTACCTACAGCCCCACCCGCCGCCCACCCTACAGCCCGCCGCCCACCCTACCTCCAGCAACCATCCCGCCCCCCCTCCTTCAGCCAACCCTCCCGCCCCCCCTACAGCACCTACCGCCCCCCCTTCCTAACCCTAGCCTCTCTTGCCATGGAAACCCTAACCCTAGCCCTAGCAGCCCCATCCAAACCCTAACCCTAGCCGTCACACAAAAAAAAAAACGGCGTATTTCGAAGACAGACAAGATGTCAAATACTTTATTTGCACCGACTTCCTAGATTGCGCCGTTTGGAACTAACAAATGTTTATTTTGTTATTCCTCCTTCACATCAGGATCTATACAGAGACTGATCATGTCTTCTCTGGTGTCCTGACGTGTTCACTTTACATGCGCGCGCCGGTGCTGGCCAAGTTAGTAGCGCATTCGTAAAGTCTATGTCGTCGAAGAAGACGACGAAGCCGACGAAAACGAAGAAGACGACGAAGTTGGGGAAGTTGCAGACTCCGACGTCGAAGAAGCCGACGTAGACGACGAATAGGGTTCACAGTTGAAGAAGCCATGGATTCGATCAGTGGCAAACTGACGGCCGACGAGATGAAGGCCTTGGTTGATGATATCTTATCAAAAAGATTAACCGAGGTAACCCCACGTGTGATCCATACTGATGTGGATCCGTCCCCTTACAAAATGGGGAAATTGGAGAAGCTGGAGACGAAGTTGGAAGGAACGTCCAACTACTTGAAGTGGTCGCGGCAGGCGCTGCGGACTCTGAAGGGACGTGGCTTGGTTGGCTATGTCACTGGCCAAGCCAAGGCGCCGGCCGATCACTCCACCAAGGAGTTTGCTGTTTGGGAGATTGTCAACAACGTCGTGGCTGGGTGGTTGACTGCCTCTTTAACCGACCAGGTGTCGGACAATGTCGAGGCAATGGAGGCTGCTGCTGATATATGGCAAACTCTAAAAGATATGTACTCCGGCTCCGGCAACCCTATGCGAGTCTTTCAACTACAAGATGAACTCGATAGGGTGGCCCAAGATGAACGTACCATCTCTGAGTACGCGGCCCTGTTGAAGAAGTACTGGTCTGATCTGGATCACTATGATCCTCTTGGGATGGAAGTTGCACAGGATGAACCGGCATTCGCGAAGTACTTTCAGTCGTTCCTGGCTTATATTTCCCGGCAGCGTATGATAAAATTCCTGAAGGGACTACATCCTGTATTTGAGCAGAGACGGAATATCCTCCTATCTCAACCCACACTTCCGACCCTGGAAGAAGCTATAGCTGTTATGACACAGGAAGAAGCTCGACTGAAGTTGATGCCCAACAAGGGCTCCTCCCAGGGGGAGCAAGCCGCGGTTGACAAGTCTGCCCTTGCTGCCTTCAATCAACCTCCATCTATGGGTGGTGTTTGCCACAATTGTGGTGACTCCGGACATTACATCCGATTTTGTCCAAAACCCTTGCGCAATCAGTCTAACGATCGAGGACGGGGTCGTGGAGGCCGACGTGGTAGTAGAGGAGGATATGCTGGTAGAAGAGGCGGACACAAAGCAAATCTAGCGGAGTAAGGGGGAGAGAATCAACTGGCTGAAATAAACCCGCTTGAGCGGGAGTTTCTTGAGAAGTTGCGAGGCACAAAGCTGGGTTCGGCCGATAGTCCTGGGCCGTCTTCGACCTCGGGAGATCACATCACTTGCTTTGTCCAAACCAGCACCGGTGATTCTGCACATGCTCTTGCATCTATCCATCAGCCGGGATGGATTATGGACTCTGGGGCATCTCGCCATGTCACGGGGTCTCGTGGTGCGTTTCAGGAATATACTCACCTACCATTGCCGGAGAGTATTCAGACTGCTGATGGTACATCCAGCCCTGTAATGGATAAAGGCACTGTCGCATGCACCCCTTCCATCACTCTAACCAATGTCTTACATGCTCCGTCTTTTCCTGTCAATCTTCTATCTATTAGTGCCATTATACTTGATCTTAACTGTATTGTTTCCTTTGACATTCCTACGGTGACTTTTCAGGAGAAAGGGACAGGACGACGACTTGGGACTGGCACATGGCATAAGGGGCTGTGGTATTTGGACAGGACTGGACTGGACAAAGCATTGGCATCCTTGGTAGCAGACGCACAACCAGAAGTTTTCTGTCGCGGTGTTGAAGCCGACTTGCTACTCCACCACCAGCGTGTTGGTCATTCTTCTTTTAAAGTTATTAGTCGCATGTATCCGTCCTTATATCAAAGGGCTAATAAAGAGAAGTTATTTTGTAATGCTTGTGAGTTGGGTAAACATACCAGAAGCTCGTATGTGAGCACGGGGAATAGGAGTTCAGCTGCTTTTGACATGATACATTCGGACGTATGGGGCCCTTGTCCTACATCCGGAATTAACGGCTTTCGATGGTTCGTCACCTTTATTGACTGTTATACCCGCGTGACCTAGGTCTACCTTATGAAGAATAAAAGTGACGTCCTTGAGGCCTTTCAGGACTTTCATCGACGGGTGGAAACACAATATGGCGCTAAAATTAAGTGTTTTCGGTCAGACAATGGGACGGAGTATACTAATAAGTGGGTTGCTGAGTATTTTTCCACTCATGGAATACTTCATCAAACTTCATGTGCTTATACTCCGGCCCAAAATGGTGTGACAGAACGAAAGAACCGACACCTGCTGGAAGTCGCACGGACGATGATGTTGGCTATGAATGTCCCGAAACACTTATAGGGGCAGGCTATATTGACGGCCTCTTATCTCATCAACAGAATGCCATCTCACGTATTGAACTGGAAGACACCGTTGGAAATGCTTACTGGGACAACTACATACACTGTTCCACCAAAAGTTTTTGGATGTGTGTGCTTTGTCCAAGGTAATAGGCCAGGCGTTGGTAAACTGGATCCTAGGACAGTTAAATGTGTCTTTGTCGGTTACACGGCGACGCAGAAGGGATATGCCTGTTGGAGTCCAATCGAACGGAAGATGTTTGTCAGCATGGATGTTACATTCAGAGAACTCGAACCATACTATGGTTCGGATGAAAGTCCAGCATTTGGTGACACACCTAACACAGATGGTGTTCGATGTGAGGAGGAGATAATAAGCCCAAATGTGGTTGTCGGATCGGTTCCGTGTCCGGTTATAGAAAACTGGACGAAAGGGGGAGCACAATGACTCAGATACAGAGAATGAAGAAGACGATACATATGTTACGCAGGGGGAGCAGCAGACTAGGGAAAAGGAGCTCCAAGTCTACAGAAGGAGACAACAGAAGTCCAGTACTGTGCCTATGCCGTGCCCTGTGCCTACTGTACCAAGTCCCTCGTCTACTCCTGCTCCAACTCCTGAAGATGTTGCCCCCGCACTGAATCACTCGGATTATGATGCGGATCTCTCCGACTCGGATGGTATGATCTCTCCACCACCTATTACTCCCTTATGGAGATCTTCTCGCATCAATGCGGGTAAGGCTCCTGCTCGTTTTGATGATTACGAACATGACATTGCCAACTTCTTGTCTTATTCTAACATTTCTTCGAATTATCGAGCCTTCATTGCATCGTTAGACTTTACTTCGTTGCCCAAGTGTTGGCAGGAAGCAAAGAAAGATCCAAGGTGGAAAGCTGCAATGATGGAAGAACTTGGGACACTGGAGAAAAATAAGACATGGGAGTTGGTTCCATTACCCAAAGGGAAGAAAGCTGTGGGATGCAAATGGGTGTACACAGTGAAAGAGACGCCAGAAGGAAAAGTAGAGCGGTACAAGGCGAGGTTGGTTGCAAAACGATTCACACAGTCATATGGAATAGACTATGATGAGACATTTGCCCCAGTAGCAAAAATGAGCACCGTGAGAACTCTGGTCTCCATTGCAGCGAACTATGGGTGGAAGCTGTACCAGCTAGATGTGAAGAATGCCTTTCTTCATGGAGACCTGCAAGAAGAAGTATACATGGAGCTCCCGCCTGGGTGCTACGCGACGGAATCAAACGGAGGGACGTCGCAAGGAAAGGTGTGTAAACTGAAGAAGTCACTATACGGGCTCAAGCAATCTCCTCGAGCCTGGTTTGACAGATTCAGAAAGGCTGTTACAGGCATGGGATACCGTCAAACAAATGCAGATCATACGGTCTTACTCCAGTGTCACGCCCCGCTCCCGCAGGAGCGATCGTCCTCGCTAAGGCGTGATGCCGCACGGGCCTAGGTTGCGCCCGTGCAAGGCTAAGTCCAGAAACGGCCGATTTGAGCTAGGCCACAGAGTCGCACAGAGTGTCCCCATTTGCAGCGGAAAGTAAATGAACACAAATTGAAGCGAATTCAACTCTTTATTGATATTCAAGAAGTTTACAAGCGGCGCTAGGCCGATATTACAAATCGCTCAAGCTCTCTCTCTCTCTGAAACATAAAAGGCGTGCCAAGTGGCTTACAACATGGAATGATTCATGGCGATGTTTCGATACATTATGTTCTGTATAGGGTGCTTCAGCTCCTTGCAACGCTCCAAGGCTCCAGAGATAGCTCCGCGCCTTAGCACGTTCGATGGAAGCTCCGCACCCGCCGACGATACCTGCATCCTGCAAGTAGACTGTGGGGTTATCAGTACATTGTTATGCACTGGTGGGGAGGCTAGCTCGTCCACAATGCTATCATTACCAAACACGTATCATTTACTTTTGTGCATCTCTATCATTCATTGTCTTTCTAATCTTGCCTTAGGATCAGTTTCATGCCATATTTCGTAGCCTATCTCGTGTTGCCGAATACAAGTGTCGCATGAAAATACATGCATGACTTACCCATACTTACCGTCCGGCCTTCCCTGTCCAAAGTAAACCAAGTTAGTCAACAATTCATAGAAAATAACTTGACGTGATTCATGTGAACTTTCAATGTTAAGGGCGTGTCCCTGCCTCGGTTCTAGCACGTCGTAGGCACGTTTTCTAACTCCTTGCACGAAGTACTTTTGATCATTTGTGCTTTACATTCGATGTCTGTTCAGAGGACGTTTTGTTCAGATTAACTTAGACCACTTTGAATTCAATGCAAGGACTTGCACGTGGATTGCCACCAGCAAAGCCCACTTAAATCTATATGCACCGGTCGCTGGCATCACAAGCCATTTTGGACATCCAAGCCGTTGGATTTCTCAACTAACGTAGGGTGCGGGCTGGCACACACCCCGTTAGTCTCTTGAAAATACTGCTGCACTTACGTCCCCTGGATGGCCAAGTCCACACCCAGGCAGCCCGTAAGCCATTTTGATTTCCGTCCGGACCGGCCACGTCCTCCCTTTGACCGTGCCGCTGGAAATCCCTTATATCTCCCACCTCCCGTATACGAGGGGATTGTCCACGATCATTTCGTATTATTTGTCATTTAACTTAACGGTTGTCTCCGAGCCGTAGGCTAACCCTTAGCCATAATGCGTTATCGACCAGGTTGGCGTCCGTACAGCGCGGGTAGCGAGCCCCGTTGCACGTGCCCGTCATATCTGTCGGTAACTATTCCTTTCCTTCTTATCTTTTATTCAATCTTTCTTTCTTTCACTTGTTTGTTCGTTCATTGATTCATTCACGTATTCATTCTTTCATTCGTTGGTTCATTCATTCACTTATCCATTCATTCTTTTATTCACACATTATGCAACTCCCAGTGCGGGAGTCGCCTTGGCGACCCATCGGCCCCATAATCTTTCAATGTTGCTATACTCTACTTTGAACGACTATGTTGATAGTCTTCCCGTTTCATTGTTGTAATCCATTCATTGTTTCATTGTTGAAACGCAAAGGGAACTCGAATATAAGCCTGTGCCTTAGCACGAGCGTGGAGCGCGGTGCGAGAGTTCTCACATTTTTTCATGTTCCTTTCCATATTCTATACAAGCATACAAGATGGGATTATTCCCTTAGCTAGGTGCGTTGAGTCATTTATTAGCATGCACGGTGTTATCGCCTAGCGATTTCAGTGATAGTATCCGTATTGTTATGTGTCTAGGCTAAGCAAAGACGGGTTCATCGGAGCCACCCACCTTAGCGATGTTCGCATCGGCCGAGCGATACTCCGAGCGCGCCTTTGAAAGTCTAAGTCTGGATTCATCTTTGACGGGCCAATGTAAGTCTTGTATCGATTCTTCATCAGGTCGATGCCAATTCTTCGGGTCGACGGCTCGTTTGAGTCGTTGCACTTGCCGTTTGAATCGGCGTTCCGCTAGGGCAGAGCGGGTCACTACATCCAGCATGCAAGAGGCCACATCACTATACTTGCTGTATATGTGGATGATATAGTGATCACAGGTGATGATGAAGTTGAGATCACTAAGCTGAAGTCAAAACTCGCGAAGGAGTTTGAAGTGAAGGATTTAGGAGCGATGAGGTACTTTCTAGATATCGAGGTGTGTGAAGGCGAACAAGGAATTGTTCTCTCACAGAGAAAATACACACTAGATCTGCTGAAGGAAACAGGGATGCTGGGATGCAAAGCAGCGGTCACTCCAATTGACCAGAAGTGCAAGTTGGGAGCAGAAGCAGGAGAGCCCGTTGATCGTGAAAGATATCAAAGATTTGTAGGGAGATTGATTTATCTGGGACACACTCGCCCTGATATCTCATTCGCGGTGAGTGTAGTGAGTCGCTACATACATGATCCAAGAAAGGGTCATATGGAAGCAGTATTTCAGATCTTGAGGTATCTGAAAGGAATGCCGGAAAAGGGGCTATGGTTCAAGAAGAATGGACGCATAGAAGTTGAGGGATACTGTGATGCAGACTGGACGAGCTGCATAGACGACAGAAGGTCTACCACGGGATACTGTGTTTTTGTAGGAGGAAATCTGGTCTCATGGAGAAGCAAGAAACAGTCTGTGGTAGCACGGTCAACAGCTGAAGCAGAATACAGAGCAATGGCTCTGGACGTGTCAGAATTGCTGTGGGTGAAAGCGTTGCTGACAGAGTTGAAACTAGACAAGGGAACACCATTACGTCTTCTGCGCGATAGTCAAGCTGCAATAAGTATAGCTAACAATCCCGTTCAGCACGACAGAACGAAGCACATCGAGATTGATCGATTCTTCATCAAGGAGAAGCTGGAACAAGGGATACTGAAGATTGACCATGTTCGCTCAGAAGAACAAGTTGCAGACTGTCTGACTAAGGGTCTTAGTTCATTAAGTCTGTCGAAGCTATGTAACAAGATGGGGATGATCAATATCTATCGCCCATCTTGAGGGGGAGTGTTGACAATAAGGGACTTTTAGTCCCACATCGGAATATGTAGTACGTAGAGGAGCTAGACTCCCTATAAGTAGTGAAGTAGTCCATCAATAAAATCAACTCAACTATTATTTTCTACAACTTCTTTATCACAAACTTTTAGGTCAGTTTCTCGAATATCCTCTCTTCAATTCTACTACTAAGCAGGGGCGATCCAATAAGGGCCCAGACACACCCACCCCCCACCCAGATTTTGGTGGGAAGAAAAATATACATGTTATTTAAAAATGGCAAAAAAAAGGGTATTTAGAGGACTAGAACAATGTATCAAATAGTTACTGAGAAATCTATTAACCATTAGGCTACCCAATCTTCAATAATAAAATGACATTTCTACTAGGTTTATTCTTGTTTGCATTTCCATATTGAAAGTAGCCCCTCTGACTAAGCCTCCTGGATCCACCCCCTGATAGTAAGGGTATCTTGTCTCTAACATCAGAAAATGACGTCTATTTTAAAACCTCAATCCAGATTCAATTGTCTATCCCTAGTTCTTTTCAGCTACTTAAGTAAGATGTTGTCTTAATCGGTTCATCTATTCGTCCCCATCTCATGTGTGCAAACAATCCCATACTATTCTCTCATCTTTTCCATGGTTGACATTTGACAACACCCACAACTTTCAACAGATGCACTCATTTGTTATAATCTATTGTCAGTCATCCATCTCATTATTCTCATTTAATATAGAGTATTTCTTGGACATGTTTCTAAAATATTCCAGCTTATAAAGCATGACTGGTCGTATAGTTTGTCTTGTAAAATTTTCCTTTCAATTTAAGGTATCATTGATGCGTCACATTAAGTATACCTCAGTGACATCTACAAGTACCATATACCTTGACAATAAGAAAATATACTATGTTTTAAAGTTAAAAAGATACAGGTTGAATGAAATAAGAAACAAGAAGCAGCTTGCCACAGTAGAGCAAGCAAAAACTAAATAAGGTAAGAGATTCCTGACCTCTGATGCCTCAATTAACTTTGTTTTCTGGGAAGTAGGTGCTAGCACCCGTTTGATTAAGGCCTCAACAACCTATATGAAAAAACATTGTAACCTTTTGAAAGAAAAAAAAATCAAGCACAATATAACCTAAACTACACACTTCACATTTTTATCTTGGACTAATTCATACCTCTTGTGGTGATCCAAGGTCTCGAATATCTTGCTTGTTTGTCTCAACCATATTAACGCTAACACTTTCTAAAGGCTCGATAACATCTTTCAATACCTTATCTTGTCCTTGGATGACAACTTCCTGATAGATATCAAAATTAGAGTACATAGTCAAATTGCACCACTCTTAAACAAAGATTGCGTATAAAAAGTTTGAAAGTACAGAAGTTATCTAGAACTATATAGATCCAGAAAGTAAAGTTCACAGCATTACCTGCCAACCAAAGGGGTAGAGGAATGAATATCCATCCTTCTTGTCTAGGACAGCTTGAAATCCTTTCTTAGCCTCTGCTGCAACTGAGCCATATCAAGCAACGCACTGCACGATTAGCAGGCGGGCTTTCATTGCAGCTACAAGTGGTGTGGAAAATCATAACATCTACTCATCTATGGAACAGTATGGATAAAAATTTGGAGCAACACTCTCACATGATGCAGAATTGACTTGAGACAACGATATGCAGGTGGCAATAGCTCCTGCTGCGAGTGCTTGCCGCCTCCCAGATCTCTCTGGAAAAAAATATGCTATTTAGTTAGTTATATTATATATACTTGTTCTTAAATATCGTCTGTACACTAGCAATATCTAATGGGAGTTCTACGAGAGTTGAATCACGTTGAGGTTTATTGAATTTGGTCAGTAGTGATCCGGTCTCACTATTCCATATTGAGGCAAATCCCAAGTGTGTATTTTAATATTTGAATTATCGAGGTATCGTTTATTATCTTGTAAACATGAGGTGTGTTAGTTCAAGTGGTTAGTACGGTGGGGGTGTTTCTAGTGGGCAATATTCAAATTCCACAACGAGCATTTGTTTTGTTATCATTTATTTGTGAAACTCCTTTGGACAGGGGCCTAGCTTGGACTCGGCACAGGGAAAGGGCGCAAAGTGCCATCTTGACAGTAGACTTCGCACGTACGCATCGGATGCAAAGCAATGTGGTAGTCCGCTGGTAACGCTGTAGAAATTGTGCGATCTCGCAGCTAGCCCGTAGGGAGCGCCGCGGTCATCTTGCGGTAGCCTCGCGGTTTTTCTGCACGGTTGCTCTACGGTAGCCTTTTGTAAGGTTGTTCAGTTTTAGTTTTGTAATTGCCTTTCTGATAGGGAGTTACTGCTAGTAATTATCTTATTGAACAGGGACATTACTGAATAGAAAAATATATCTGTCCGCTATGTAGCTTAAGTATATCATACGGTGACTCATTAACATCCATTGCAACATTAACTTGACTCCAACTACTTTCGCTAGTACATTTATCCTTCTTTTCTAATCATTGCTTGTACTTTGGACATTACTTCTTCATGTATCCTGACTATCTACAGAAAAAAGTACTCAATACCATCATACCCTGTTAATTAGGATTTCCCCCCCTTTTGCTCTTGTCTCCGTCTTTATTCTTCGATATTCCCCTTACACTAGTGATCAGCCCTGGTGGCTCATCTTGATAGCCCTGGTGGCTCCTCTGCTAGATTTGGCATTCTCATAATCTCATTACTGAGAGGTGTCGTTGTAACCTTCGTCATCTTGAGGGTCACCTTTCCATAAAGGATTGTAGTCACCAAGTGGTCATACGACGAAGGGAAGTGAAGATAGGCGCAACAACGTTTGGTCTGCATGTAGCTTTAGTTCAAGACACAGAAGGTTGTTTACCACCATGGTGTATAATTTTGGTCCCTTCCTTCGTGCATAAATTGTAGAGTTGCTTTTTGAAATATAACTCGTATGACAACGACTTTGTCATGTACAAACTCTCCATCTTCAACCATAGACCATAAGCTAAAGTTTCTGCCATGACCTTATGCATGGCCTAATCCGACAGACAAAGCTCTATTCTGCAATGCGCCCTTCGATCCATACCATTCCTTGTGTCCTCTATCATATCAACATGTTTCTTGTCCTTACTGACAATGACCTTACAAAACCCTTCTTTGACGAGGATTATCTTTACCCTTTTCTACCACATAGAGAAGTTGCCTTTACTGTTAACTCCCCACCTCGAAATTGGTGCTATCAACCTTGTGAGAAGTCATCATGAAACCTTAATGAACTCTCCCACGGATCCTTATGAACCAACAATCTCAGGAATCACGATCTAAAAAGATAGAAAGTGGACCAATATTGTCACCTATTGTTGACCTATATCGTTGAAACTGAAATTCATTCGGTTCCCTTAAAGCTATGATACCAATTCTTATAAACCGTAGAATGGGAGAGTTTGAAATACCTTCGAATGACAATAACAATGCACAAATATCGAAATAATAGCAACAAGCACAAAACACAAAATTAACGTGGTTCGGCCAAAATTGGTCTACGTACACGAGGCAATAGGAGAATATCTTTATTGAATCAATGAGAGAAACTTGAAAAGAGTTATACTAACGAATACCATATAGCAAAACCCATCGATATCCAATGAGTTCTCACATTCTTCTATCTAGATTTCCTCGTTCTCTCATTCTTCTCTATCTATATTTCCTTAGGACTTCCGAGAACAATCTCTAGCAAAGCCTCCTTATTAGCCTCAAGCACGCCAAAAATTAAGTAGGAGTAACCTAAAATAGTCTCTCCTAAAATTACATGAATTTTGGAGCAAATCTGCTCGTTGAAACCATTAATAAATCTGACCCGAATTGGGCAAAACTTGCTGGACCATAATTCTGGGGTCCCTGCAATTGCTCCTCTCGAGATAGGACCGGAATTCTGGCTTGTCCCTTGCAACACTGTGCTTGGGAAAGACCGGGATTCCGGTCCTTTGCTGCACAGTCTGTAAATGGCTGCTGAGAGCCCTTGTTTTGCCCGCAATTTTGGCTCCTCCTCTCTGGAACTCGAGCCATATCTATAACAAAATTATTTCATTTTCATTCACGATTCTCTCTTCACTGGGCTCCAGTCCACGTATATATATGCACTAGGCTCGTCGGCGTGTGTTATGGTAATGTGGTTTAACATGGTACCGGAGCTAGGTTCAAGTCCTTTTTCTTGCACATTTTAAGCTAAGGGACCTTCTATCTGCCTTAGGGGTTGTTTGGTTGCTTTAGAGACTTGGAAATGAGTTTTACGTTCCTTATCCGTGTTTCTTATCCATGTTTGGTAAGTCCGGGATTAGGAATTTGGAGGGAATATGGGTGGCTTTAGTTTCCTACAAATGGGGAAAAGTAAAACCCAAGACCCTCCTTCAGAATATTTTTGCTTTCCTGCAAATGTTGGTTTGGTGCACTCATTACAAAAAAATTTTGACGGTAATATCCTCAACGACACCAACTGAATTAGGTAATACTAGCATCATGAAATTCATGAAAGGGTATTTGTGGAAAACTAAACAAATTAATGTCTATCCTGATGTTATATAGTATGATAACAAACCTATAGCAGGAGATGGAGATGCAGAAGCCTCAGCCCTGACCTGGAACTGAAATGTTCTACCGCGAAGGTGCGATACCATCTACATGTGTAAATGCAGCACAACTAGAAGTGATCAGTAAGCAATAGATTATGAAAGAGAGCACAATGCAAGTGAGAGAAAAAAAAAAATAGAGAGTAGAGAATAACTAAGAACCTGGTGATGAGAGGAAGCAGTGGAGAAGAGGGCTCTGTGTACTGTAGGGAAATTAGGAAGGGAAGCCATTATATTTTTTAGTTTTTATTTTTCCTTCAGTTTGGGAGGAGATGAAAAAGAGGGAGGGAGGAAGATGGTTGGGAGTTGGAGGGGGGAAGGTTGCCTTATCCTCTCTCTTTTCTTGCCCGTTGGTGCTGGATAGTCTGCATACAATTGTAAGGTTCACCTTCTCACATCACTACCTAGTGGCCAAGTACCTCTCTAGCCCAGCCCAAACAGTAACATGTTGAAATGATTTCTTCAGCAGAAATTTTACTGTACAGTAAAATTTTTAGTAATAATTGCTGCAACCGATAGAAGTTAGGAAAATTAGAGAGAGAGATAAGATCCGACAGTTGGTATGTCGGAATTTGGAGTCGTGCCCAAATTCCGACAGACCGTCTGTCGGAAATTGGGGAAACCCAATTTCCGACAGACCGTCTGTCGGAATTTGGGCACGACTCCAAATTCCGACAGACCAACTGTCGGATCCTTGACCGGTTCGCCCCCCCCCATCGGTTCACTGCTATAAAAAAAAAAAAAAAACCGGGTTCACTGATAGTATGTTTTAAAAAAGAAAACCAACTCCAAAACAAAACAAAAAAAACCGGGTAGGTGTAGAGTAAAGTTTTAAGTTGTTGGGGGAGAGTGAAGTGTTCTGGGTTGCTGTGAAGCCGAGAAGAAGAAGAAGAAGAAGAAGAAGAAGAGGAGGAGGAGGAGGAGGAGGAGGAGGAGGAAGAAGAAGAAATTGAGAGGTAATTTTTTTTTTTTCATATCTTGTATTCTAGTGTTCACCATTTATATTTTAGATCTTGTATTCTATTATTCATCCTTTATCATAAACACTAATATTGATATTTTTCAAATTTTTTTAGGACACTCATTTTGAACCATAACCACAAGTGGTATATAAAATGACACACTAATTTAGATCTTGTATCCTACTGCTCACCTAATGTTACACTAATTTTGATCTTGTATCATATTGTTCACCTAATGTTGATATTTTAGATCTCTTATAAAATGTGTAAGTACGGTTCCAAATTTTAGATCTTGCAACCTAATGTTGATAACCTAATGTTGTTATTGTAACACTAATTTTGATTGATATATCAATGTTCTAACTAATGTTGTATCTTATTGTTCTAATGTTGATAACCTAATGTTGATAACTTGATGTTGTAACCTAATGTTGTTATTAGTGGTATATATAAAATGACACACTAATGTTCATCCTTGTATTGTAACACTAATTTTGAACCACTAATTGTGTGTCATTTTATAT
Organism: Iris pallida; assembly: GCA_029216955.1. Classification (NCBI taxonomy): domain Eukaryota; kingdom Viridiplantae; phylum Streptophyta; class Magnoliopsida; order Asparagales; family Iridaceae; genus Iris; species Iris pallida. The sequence goes on along the minus strand of JANAVB010007399.1, from coordinate 2,350,589 downwards.
ATACCACTAATAATAAATTTTTTGTTGTAACCTAATGTTGATAACTTGATGTTGTAAACTAATGTTGATAACTTGATGTTGTAACCTAATGTTGTTATCAATAAATTTTTTACAGATGGCTACCCAAAATGATGGTCGTATACCAGGGGGGCCAACTACAGACTTGATCAAGCAGCAACGCGAGTCGCACATATCTAATCTGATATTTACTGGAGAGGTATATATACTTTTAATTGTGGTAGTCAATAAATTTTTTATTTTATATGTTTAGTAATAATATAGTTTGTATGTTTTATATATAGCTATGTGATTATAAAAAGGAAGTGCGGCTTAGAGAACACAATACATGGCGCTATGAGGGCCAACTTGGTTTCTGGAAATTAACTAGTGACCAAACAGCTTTATTGCACGTATTTGGTTTTCATTACCTTGACCAAATACGTTTTCTACGTCACGATAGAGACTTGATTCTGAGTCTAGTGGAGCGCTGGTGGCCCGGACGAAATACGTTCCAGCTACCTTTTGGAGAAATGTCTATTGTGCTTAAAGATGTTGCAAATATTTTAGGTTTACCTATCACAGGTGAACCTATAATATTTGATGAACAATTTTCTGGTGAGACAGCGATCGCGACCTACCTAGGTGTGGAGGCACCAAAATTGAAAGGCAAAGGTCTAGTGTCGTATACATGGCTCCGGCAGAATTTTATGCACATAGATCGTATCGGTGACCAAGAAATATCAGTTGATGAGGAACGAGTAAGTATTACATTTGTGGTTAATATTTGTGCACGTAAATTATATATCAATTTAGCTCAGTTAATATAATATTTTTCATATTCTGTTCAGGTCATTGCATGCACTAGAGCCTATTTGCTAGGCCTTATTAATGCTTTTTTGTTTCCCGACGCTTCGGATATGGTAAATTTACGGTTTCTATCATTTCTGAATGATCTGACGGAACCGACGAGTCATGCGTGGGGAGCATCAATGCTGGCATATCTATATAGTGCTATGTCAGACTTTGTGCAGTTTCATCCAGTGTGAGAAAACACGATTTTCATCATTTACTCCAACGAGCCAATTGTAAACATCAACATTTTCAGCTTTAATCATCTCCAAGCAATTATTTGCATCTGTTTCATTATAACATCTTGCAAGAGAGTCCAAGCTACGTTGAAAATGCTTTGATCTACATACTGATTTCAAATTTGCTTTAAAATGTTGAATACAGAAAAAATGAGGTGATTCCGGAAAAATAGCACGCATGGCATTTATCAATCCTTTTTGTTTATCCGATATAAAAGAAATTGTATTCCAAGCATCAAAAAATCTTTCAAAAGATATTCTTAAACCGTTTAAAAACCAATTCCAAGAATCAGTATTTTCACCCTCAGCAACAGCATATGCAATAGGATATAGTTGATAGTTAGGATCATGAGCACAAGCAATAAATAAAATACCTCTGTATTTAGAGGAAAGAAAAGTAGCATCAATACTAATCACAGGTAAACATCCCCTTAGAAATCCATCAATGCATGCCTTGAAACAAATAAAAATTCTTTCAAACCTATTATTCTCTGTAATCTTCATAAAACATTGACTACCTGGATTTGTCTCAATAATTCTAAGACCATACTCTTCGAGACTACTATATGCATCAATATAACTACCATTTATTTCGGATAGAGCAAGTTCTCTAGCTTTCCAAGCCTTACAATATTTAATATGTATTCTATGTTCCCTATATATATCTTTTACAACACAAGATGGACTATACGACTGATTATCTCGAATTTTATCAATAATCTGATTTTTAACCCATACAGTGGTAGCTAATGGATGAGAACTAGTTGTAAGTCCACCTAAACAAGAATGAATATTTTCTAGCGTTGCAATAGAAAATCTTTCGCCTCTACCTATGGCTTTAGCATATACCCTCCAATGACAATTTGAACTACTACATTTATATATAATTCCAGTAGCATTATTTAAAGTAGCTGAACAAGTAAAATTACGTCTAATAGCTAGATCACTAATAAAACTTCTAAATTTAGAACGATTCTCGAATTGTTTTCCAATAAATAATTCAGGAGTGCTAAGGCTATCAACAGAATCATCAAATTCATCATCTAAATTTTCAATTAGATCATCACTATTTTCGTCATCGTTATTAACATCATCTACTACATGTTCTTCTTCAGTAAATGGAATAACTTGATGAGAAGAACTAGGACCAGCGTTAAAAGTATTACAAGCAGGTGTATTACTTACATTCATAGATGGGGGCGGAGTGACATAGATATTAATATACGGTGCTTGTGCATTCACTTGAAGAACAAAATTCCATGCATCTTCACTATCTACATTTATACAATTAGATACGAAAATATGTACTAATATAAATTCGTAGTCGATAGAATATTGATCAATAATTAGATTTTGTAAACTAAGAAACGAAATATTTCGATCAACTAAAAGAACTTGGGTTAAACCCCCTTGATACGCTAACCCATTTAGTACACCTCCAAGAGAGCATAGGATTGTTAGATTTCCATCCATGTTGAAAACAAGATGAACTTTCTGTAGGAAGAGAGGAGCTTCTGCTTTGAACGAAATACTTCTTCTTACTGAATGGGAGAGGTGCTGTGAAGTGAGTGCTTTGAAGTGAATGAGAAAATTGTTGTGAAGTAGTTTGATACTTATAGATGATATATAGCCGTTGGAATGAGAACGTTGGAATTAGAACGTTGGAATTGTAACGTTAGAATCCTAACGTTGTAAATTGTAACGTTAGAAACCCACCAAAAAAATAACTCACCTCAACCCAACCAAAAAAAACCAAACATTAAAAAAAAATACAATCAATTAACCAACCCACCCACCATCATATTGAATAAAACAAAAAAAAAAAAAAAAAACCAAACCACCCAACCCCAACCCAAACCCACCCAACCCCTTTCTTTCAACAGAACAACTGTAACTTTTTTTCTTTCATTTCCGACAAATGGTATGTCGGAATTTGAGCTTATGCTCATTTTCCGACATACGGTCTGGCGGAAATTGAGCATGGCTCATTTTCCGACAGACGAACTGTCGGATTGTATTGTTTTTCAAAATTTCCCAAACTTCTATCGTCTACACTAATATTAATGAAAATAATATCGCTACAGTAAATTTTCTGTTTCTTCAGTGTGTTTTGATCATAATTATCGGGACTGTTATTTTGACTGCGGTTTCTGTGACTGCAGGTATAGGCCAATGGTTTTTTTTTTTTTTTTTTTTTTTGAAAGGAGCCAATGGTTTGTTATCACGTGCATCTGCGATTACTTTCAGTCATAAACCGCTAACAAAATATTATTTTTTTAATTATCGTGTACCAGGTCTGAAGATTAAACTGGTCGAGGACGGTCTATTATATATCTCAAAAAGAGAGCCGTCTTAGAGAGATTTGAAAAGTGCTCATTAGACTATATATATATATATATATATATATATATATATATATATATATATATATGACCTCTAGCCTAGTGGTTAAGAGAGATGCATGCGGCCCAAGTGGTCGGGAGTTCGAGCCCCAGTGGAGGCGAGTTCGCCACAAGTACCCATTGCTTCAAATATATATATATATATATATATATATATATATAGCAAATGATCTCTAGTCTAGTGGTTAAGAGAGATACATGCGGTCCAAGTGGTCGGGAGTTCGAGCCCTCAGTGGAGACGAGTTCACCACAATTAACCATTGCTTCAATATATATATATATATATATATATATATATATATATATATATATATATATAATTAAAAAAAATAATATTATTTAACAACATGCACATTTATCTACAACAAATCATAATTCAAATATATTCATATTATATATATAACAAACTATAATTTAAACTAATTTTCAACAATATCAAATAAAATAAATTACGTATAAAGCACGTGCACGTGACTTGTTAATATAAAGAGGCTTGAAATGGCTCAAAATAAGCCATCTAAGTCGTATATACACATAATTAAAAATTAAGGGGAACAAATGCTAGTTAATAGCTTAACTACTTGATATTATCTAACTACATTTCAAATTATTATGTATCACAAAGAGAGAGCTGTCAAAGAGGCTTGAAAAGCTCTAATAAGTTGTATATTCCGTATGTATATACTTACGTATTTTTTAAAAGAAAAAATTGCGTTAACTATTCCTATGCTTTACACTTATTACATAAACAACCCCTACTTTGAAACTAATTACACGGACCACCCATATAGTTTTTTTTTATAAAAACTTATAACACTGACCACTCATATGTTTATAAAAATTATAAAGGAGAGGGTTGGTCAATGTAATTATTTTCAAAATAGGGATAGTCAATGTAATACTCATGAAACATAGGGAGGGTCATATGTATTTATTTCTAAAAATTTAGAATAAATAAATAAATTGTAACTAATATTATCTAACACATTTATATATAACAAATAGTAATCAATACATATATATATATATATATATATATATATATATATATATATATATATATATAATTAAAATATATGCAAATCATATCAGTAACAAATCATAATTTAAACTAATTTTCAACAATATCAAAGGAAAATCAAAATGAGTCGTCCAAACCATATGTATACCCTCACGTAATTAAAAGTTAATGAAAAAAATTCTAGCTAATAGCTTAACTACTTGATATTATTTAACTACATGTTCAAATTATATCTATTCCTAATTTGGACTTTTTCACTAATATTAGACTTTATTTTCCGTGCGTTCACGTACACATGACTATCATAGTTAATAAGGGGCAATATTACGGTGGGGAGGACTTAGATCACATAATACTAATATCTCATAAAGGTTTGGAATACCAGTATAAATATTATGGTTGCATAGATATTTGACAATATTTTATAGCTAATATCTCATTCATATATCTCAATATTTCATACAATTTTTCTATTGTATTGACGTTACGAGGCATTACGCAATATTGACTTTAGCGGATCAAAAAATATAGGGGCAATTGTTGTCACGCCCCGATCCCGCTAGGGTCGTTCGTCCTCGCTTTGATCCCTGCGGGATCATTCGTCCTCGCTAGGGCGTGATGTCGTACAAGTCTAAGTTGCGCTTGCACAAGGCCAATACCTACACAAATCAACTAGATAAAGCAAAACACGCGCACACAACATTTATAAACCAACATTGAACACGAAAGATTTAAAATGAAGATACTTCTTTTATTGATAAACTTGATAGGAAATACAAGTACAAAGCTTTGCAAACACAAAGTATCTTATCTTGGCTACATGATTCTCTTTAAACTCTCTTTTGAAAATAGTCACAACGCTCATACATCATATCCTTTTGTTACATGCTTGAAATGTAAAGACACCTTCAAAGGAAAAAAGAAACTTGCAACTTAGACTGAAAATGAAACTAGCTTGAGACAATCCACGAGCTCTACTGGGCTAGACGAGCTTCAGTGCCTCACTTGAAATCCCCATGTTCCCTTGCTTTCTGAAAAGGATGTCCACAACGTGGGTCAGCACACATCATGTACTGGCGAGCGACTCTTCGTCGAAACTCACAAATATCTGCACTAATTCAATATGTGAAGCTACATATTTACTAGTGATCTTTCTACTTGTCTAGGTTCTTTTTAACAATTCATAAGAAACATGACAGAAGAATATTTCATAACCAACTTGCCCAGCGCCGACAGTCATCCTTGTGTCACGATCCGCTACCCAAATTGTTGGGCCGGGCCGAGTCATGTCCAGCCTACGCCTGAGATAAAACGTAGTAAGCTGTTCTAAAAATAAACAACACAAGATCAAAGTGTGCTAACAGTTCTATTTGTCATATTGAGTTAAAACATCACAAACACAAAATCTTATAGTATATGAATATGTTCCAAATACATAGCCAAGATGTAAAACTGGATACATGTCCAGTAACCAAATACATAGTCTAAAATATGTCTGCTCTCAAAAAGTCCCGAGCAACTAAACAACTAGACGAGTTTTCCCGCAGGTACATCCTCGTAGGGTAAAGCATGATCCTCGACGGCGATCCCATAATAGGAATCACATAGCAACTCCTCCTCGGTAAGTATACCTACAACGTTATCATGTCAGGATGGGAGCAAGTACTGATTTTACAAACTAAATATACGGAGCATGAAACAGAGATGTAATCACTGGAAATCATGGCATATCATAATATATCATGTCAAGGATACATTTGCAATACAACATATGTATATATAATATTAAAACTAGAGCAGGTACGTAATCGTTAATAGGTATAAAATGTACCGGTATACAAGTCTATAAGTAATAAAATGTACGTACGTACAAGTGTACAAGCATAGGTGTACATACGTACAGAAATGCGGGATAATGGCCTACGACAAGGTATGCATATAAAATGCGACCTTGCCCGGTACATACGTACGGGAGAAGGGGCATGATCACGTACTCAACTATCAGTTTTCCATAACCCAAGTTTTTAAAATGTGAGAGATACAATGATAGCTTAAAACATGTGAAAGATACTGGAAGCAGTATAAAACAGGTGAAGTTATGACTTACAGTTTTAAGAAACAGTATTTTAATACGATTCATTCACAGTTATTATCACATGCAGTAAATAAAGTTTGTAGGGTACCTCTTTATTTACTGGCAAGGCTAATAGCAGAAAATAATAGCAAGAAATAAAATACATAAAATAAAATGCAGGAATAAAATTGCAGAAAATAAAATGCAGATAATTAATTAACATGAAATTAAAGGAATTTTAAATACAGGATAATACATGATAAATACTAAATAAATATACATGAGTTGTACATGAATAAAAATACGTATTCTGGGAACGGGGAGTGACATGGAACGAGCACAAATCTCAAATAACAGTTCTAATTATACGATATTAAAAATGTAGCAGTAAATAGAGAGAATATACAAGAAATTATGAAATATACATGTGAGTATCATGACAAGGTAAGCTGTAAATCTAGAGCTAGAACAAGGCAAGTAAAACTGATCATAGCATGTACAAGAATCAAGAATCATCTATCTAAGTGTGTGAGTACTAGCTACAACATGTGGCCGGCTTGGGTATGCACAAGGTCTAATGATCCGGCCAATCATACGTGGAGTGTAGGATTGGCTATTCAACAAGGTCTACAAGAATAAACAAGGTGGATAATGACCACACATCTACACTAATACTCTCCGTCCTCGACTAGTATAGTGGATCCAACCATGACACATCATGACACGCGATTCTCCGAGAGGGTAGCTAGCCTTCGCAGAAATCGTGTCTATATAATGCACAAGGAACAAGAAAGACTTGCACAAGATATACCAAAGAAAACGAGGAATAACATCTCATGACGGGATCCAGAGAAATACCAATCCGTGTGAACAATGTGTCAAGAAAACAAGGATATCTATAATAAATACAAGAAACATGGACGATATCATAAAACAGAAATATTATCAGAGAATGTACTCGCCTGTGATCTGGTGGAATATGTCAACTTGTCCAAGAACAGTGCCTCGAGGACCTATAGGTGGAATACTGTATCAATATAAGGGTTTGGAAGTAAAATCAAGTCATACTAAGTCAAACTAGGTCAAGACAAGTCAAAGCAAATCAAACTAGGTCAATCTAAGTCAATGGTCGACTTACAGTTGACTTTTGGTCAACTGGTCAACTCTAGGTCAAACTTGACTAACGTTGACTAACAGTTGACTTTGGGTCAACTGGTCAACTTCGGCCAAGTTCTGGTCAATCTTAGGCTACGGTTGACTTTTGGTTGACTTTTGGTCAAAATAGTCAACTGTGGTCAACCAAGGTCAAAACTAGTCTAACCTAGGTTAAATGTTGACTCTACTTCGACGTTCAGTCAAAGTAGTCAACCATGGTCAACTGGGTCAAAGCTAATCTCTACAACCATCTACAGGGTCAACACATTCAATTTCAGTGGTTGTGAAATCACTGGAATCGATGGATCTCAAATACCACAAAAGGAGAAAGATTATAATAATAGGGTAAAAACCTAAAGATGTTGTCGGATGATAAAATAAATATCACCAACGTATCCAGAATGGTCAAATCAGCTAGGATAGCCTGTCCAAAAGTCCAATTTGGACACAGGGGCAAAACGGTAATTTCGGGCCAAAATGATGTTCGCGAACATACTTTGCACCGAAAAATGTGCCAAAATAAAAGTGCACAAAACCTAACAAATTATATGTCCACGAATCCAGAATAACGATAAGAACCCAACGGTATATCCGGAATTGGATTCCGATGAGCCGAACTCAAAATGACCCGTTGACCCGGATATTGGTATCCGATTTGCACCGAAATGCGTGCCGGAACCAATGTCCACTAAAACCTAGCAAATTATATGTCAACGAGTCCATAATGACGATACGAACTCAACGGTATATCCAGAATTGGATTCCGATGAGCCGATCTCAAAGTGACCCGTTGATCCGAAAAGTGGGATCCGCTTTACACCGAAATGCGTGCCAGGGCCCACGTTCTCCAAATCAAGCAAACTGTATATGAAAACATGCCAGAACGACGCCACGAGTCTACTGGTGGTGTCTGAAATTGAATCCGGAGTCCCGGGTTCAAAAATGGAATTTTACAAGTGCAACACTAAGAATTCGAACGGCCAACTTTGGCGTCGAATTCGACCGACCTAACAAGCTCAAACTGAAATAAAATCTAAAGGGGACAGGAAGAGGGTTATACCAGCTGTGCATCGGAACTGGTAGTGCACAAAACGGAGCTGCGACGACGAAGATACGAACCCGCAAAGTTGGCGTCACGAAACTGTCCAAAAATAGTTCAAATTAAAACGTCAACTTGGTGGCCAGTTTTGAGGTATCAAACGACGAAATTAAAGGGTGAAATTTGAGAGAAGAGAAGGTGGATATACCGAGATTGAGGCGGAGTGAAGAAATCGTCGATCCAACGGTCGGATTGTCCAAAAAATCCGTGCGAAGTCGCTACGATGGAGCGCGAATTCTGAAACTTCTCCGCGCGCGCGTCGACGGAACTCCGAGAAAAATGCTGAAATTGCCTAGACGGCCCGTCCCGGAGGACGTTGGCCGCCACAAGAGGGTGTGGGGGTGTGCGCCCGGCCTGGGGGGGCTCGCTGGCGTGGGGGCGGCCGGCCATGCGGCGACGGTGGCCGGGGCGGCGCGCGGCTAGCCAACGCACTGTGCTGCGCACTGTTGCTGCGCTGTGCACTGCTGCCTCGCTGCTGCTGCCTAGGTGGCGCACGGCATGGCACGGCGAGCGGCGGCGCGCGATTGAAGTGGTGGTGGCGTGTGGTGATGTGGATGATGGAGGTGGTGGTGAATGATGATGATGATGTGTTAGGGAGGAGGAGGAGTTGGAGTCGGGAATGAGGAGATGAAGTCGGGGAGCTCGGCCATGAAGGCTCGGCCAAGTAGGGGGAGGTGAGCTCGGTTTGGAGGAGCTGGGCTCGGGAGGAGCTCGGCATGGGGAACCTCTCGGCCATGGGCTGCATGAAGTAGAAAGGGAGAGAGAGATGATGTGCTGTGAGAAAAATGAGAGGAAAAGAGAGAGAAAGATATGAATTGAATTAAAGAAGGAGAGAGAGGGGTGTCGGCCACGTGGGGTTGTCCTGATGGGAGAGGGGAGTGTTGTGCTTGTGATGGGGAGGGGTGTAGGTGTTTGTATTAGAGGAGAAAGTGAGAGAGAGAAAGATATTTGTGTGTGTGTGGGTATATAAAAATATATATATATATATATATATATATATATATATATATATATATATATATATATATATATATATATATATATATATAGAGAGAGAGAGAGAGAGAGAGAGAGAGAGAGATATTTAAAGAGAGGATAGAGAGATGAGGTGGTGGTCGGCTAACATGGGAGAGGGGTGTTGTGTGTGTGTAAGGAGTTATTTAGGAAGAGAGAGAAAGTGGGAGTTATATATATATATATATATATATATATATATATATATATATATATATATATATATATATATATATATATATATATATATTTATGTATTTTTATATATATATATATATATATATTTATGTATGTATATATATATGCGTATATATATACAATGAGAGAATTAGATATTTATACATAAAAAAAGAGATATTTAGGGTAGAGGAAAAATATCGGTGGGGGTATGGGCAGTCATGATGGAGGGCAACATGGAGCTGGGGTTGGGTTCAGTAGAGCTGGGTTGGGCCAAATTGGACTAGATGCAATAAATAAATTATTTTTAAGTATATATAATCATAGGTAACTAAGTAGCATGTGGGGGCTCAAATAAATGGGACACCAGTGTCAAGCGGGGTAGTAGGCCTCGTGTGGGCCATGCCCATATTTGGGGTCGGCTAGGTTGGATCGATGTCGGGTTCCAAAATTAAATTGGAAATTAAATCAGGTTTCACGGTAGATAATTAATTGGCCTAAATTGAACCGAAAGTTGTGCGAAGGAAATGAAGCACAAAATGGAGTGTCTGAGTGGGACACGAAGGTCATGGGTGAAGAGCGTCTCGAGTAGATCATTTATGAGAAGTTGGTTCTAAGAAAATGACTGGTCTGGTGCTCCTAAATTAAAAGTCACGATTACGTGCAAACGATGATCAAGAAAAAGAGTGGAAAAACAATTAATAATTAAATGGTCTAAATTGACCCGAACTTGTGCGAAGCAAAAAGAGTACAAGGAAACAAGTTCGAATGGGACACGATATATCAATGTGAAGATAATCTCGTCTACTACAAACTTCAAGAAGAAAGTTTCCAGAGACTGGCATCCCTGATGCTCTAGAAATCCAAGTCACGGTAGAGAGCATTTAATCAAATAATAATATCTATTACCACTAATTGAATTATAAAATTAAAAAAAATAAGCCCTAAATTCAGGGGCTTACAGGAACTCACCAAGATGAATCATAGTTGAGAGAAGGAGGGACTTCACGCGATGTTCACGCTCTGTGTATGTCTATGCGTCCTCCTGCATTGGCACCAACATTCGATTAGCATACTTCGGTCTCTTTCTCTCAAGATTCGGAATGAATGTGATTTGCGATGAAAGCGAACAATGAAAACCAATCATCGAAAACTAACACGAAAATGCATTCATCAAAACCAAGCAGCGAAAGAAAACATCCAACGAAAACTATTGGACTCATTTCAATAGAAGTCGATCCATCAGTTGGAAAGGTTCATTATATTTCATCCGTGATCAGTCGATACCGGCAATGATTTTCCCAAATACTAGTTCAAGACTGAGTTAGCAAGCCGTGGGTATTACATAGTGGACCGCGTGGAGCGGGGCACTACAATTGTTATCAGGGTCGGCCCCTGGCATAGGAGTGGCATGGCGACCATCCGAGACCAAATTGTGTAATACACAAAAGAAAGATTTTATTTTACGTATATGACCTTTGGTATTATTTCTAATATTAGTGCTCATGCAACATAATAGAATGACTTAGTGAGCAGAGTTGGTTTTTACTTACACATCCTATGTAAAGGGCCATAAGTTCGAGGCCTAATGATATTGTTAGTTTACCAAAAAGAAGTTTTTTTTGGTCATGTGGCATCCAAGAACTAAGGGTTGGCCCTAACTGTTGTTATTTGTTGAAAGAATAAAGCAATAAAAATTATTGTAAAGTTCGTTAACTAAATTGGTAGAATCATTTTCTATAGTGTTCAAAAATAATTGTTGCTTAAAATGAGGTTCGATCGTCGATTCACTCCCAATAACCAGCAAGTCCTAATTCCTGAGATTGAACGAACTTATGCAACGCTCTCCTTGTCACCTCCCTTCTACTCGGAATAGTGCTTAAGCGTTGTTGTAAATTAAAAACACTTGTTTATGTCGCTAATAAGGGGTTATCTTTTTCACCTTCTGAACTCTCATTTTTTCTCTGCCATGTAATAAGCACTACGTGCTAGAGCACTGCTTACAAAAGGGAACAACTCCATGTTAAGTTATAAAACTAAATTGTCCAATGAAGACGTGGGTGGAAAAAACTGGAGTAACTCTTAGTTAGTTGTAACTGAACATCTAGCAATAAGCTAGGCTTTACCGCAGCGCTAGACCTCACAGTCTCGCTGGACCGTAGACCTTGTAACCCCCCTGGACCACAAAACTTGCAGCCCCAGAGCCATGCTACTTCTGCGTCAACTCCGTACTTGAGTGAAGTGCAAAGTACATCATCAAAGCGTCACTATGTGCCCATGCTTGTGCTCATGCCCGAGTTTAAGTCTGATCTAGGCCCCATTGAAGGAATTTCTCCAAGAAATGGTGAGAAAAAATAATTATTGATTTTGGGATTTGAACATAGTGTTTTCGTTAGAAATAGAAAGTACAATTTGTTCTAAAGATAACTTTTTTATTTGTAAAAGGATTACAACTTTTACCCAAGAGCTTTTACAATGAACTTTACAAAATAAATATTATGGAGAAGTGTAGTGATGTTAGCTTGATCGGCACATGATTACTTTGCTCTATGACGATCACTTCAAGTGCAAGGTTGGCATTGATATCTCCTTTGTAGATATGAGCTTAAGTAATTCTACTCAAGAGCAACTTTGATGTTATTTAATGGCACATATACTAGATGTGACGATGACGTAGTATACCCCCAAAAAATGTTATAATTCTCGTGGAGAAGGCCAAGTGTGCGAAACGGTCTGCACAAAGTGTTGAGGACTTAATTGGGTAGAATATCGGTGTATGAATTCTGGTTCTGCTCTTATGGTTGCACAAAAAATCAAGGCCATTAATTTATAGCCAAAACCGAAAAATGGTCAATTTGTTTATTTGCACGTTGAAATGGACCAAACTGAACAATTTCACACTGGAATGGTCATTTCAACGTTGATGGCCTTCACGCTGGAAGCCCATTCCAACGTTGTTTTGTCTTCTTCAGTGTAACCTCTTCCGGCCATCGTTCACGCATGAAGCATGGTATGTCTACCACGTGGTTAACTACCATGTTGGTTGCTTCAAAGCTTAATCATGGTAGGCACTTGTAATTGCGGCTAACTCCTCGAATTCATAATATTCCCACCGATCAATGTGGCGCTTCGTAAATAGTAACATCAAATCTTGATGGGACTGCAACATTAGTGCTGGCGACATATTAAAAGCCACTAAATGAACGATGGAAGCTTGTTTGAGCGTGTAAATGCTTCACGCTGAAAGGTAGTTTTCATCATGGAGGTGCCTCATGCTGGAAGACAGTTTTAGGGTGGAGGTGCTTCACGCTAAAAGATAGTTACAACGTGGAGGTCCTTCATGCTGGAAGGCAGTTTCGGTGTAGAGGTGCCTCACGTTGGAAAGTAGTTTTCATATTGGACATCTTGTTGATGATTTCGAATTTAGCCTTCTTTTAGCGGGGATCTGCTTGTCTTGTCCAACAAAAAGTAGATTTTTCCTTCTTTTCGTCAGAACCCCCCAGCTGACGAGTGCTTCATGACTCATGTCAGATAATATGTCATGGGAGATTTGGAGATCACCGGTTCGAAACTTTGGTTATATTTTGAAAGTCTGCACCTAGCCCACTAGAAAAACCCTCAATCAAACTAACCACTAGAGCTAACAGATCACATATGTACAATTGACAAATGAATGTTCAAATATTGAAATACGCACGTATGTGGTTTGTCCCAAAGTGTAATATGTAGGACCACATCAACTATGGACCAACCTCAACAACATTGGAGATGTCTCCATGTATGTTTATACTAACAACGGGCATGTGTACAAGCACATACATTTGTAGCGGACGCGGGTGAGATAACACAACGAGATGACAATAAATGATGGATACAAAAAAATTTGATAGCACAAGATCTCGTAAAAGGAAGAGAGGCATATGGACACTATCATTGATCGAAGGATTGCTTCATCCCCTCAATTCAGGTAAGAAAGTGAGAAAAAAAGGAATGCAAAATGAGCATGAAATATATAATACTATATGAGAAGCTAAAATTGGGTTTAGAAATGCTTATGTTTATGCTAATTTTGTTGAAAACTGGTCACAATAAGTTTTATAACCAACTCCTTTTTTTTTTTGAAAATTTTTGAGTGGCACCCCACTTGGTTGGCCTATTTATGCGGTGCACCCCACATTGTTTGCTATATGTATAAGTAGTCCCACATCTGACGGAAAATGTCATTTTTGACGGTCAACGATGTTTGAACATTAAAAAAAGACGAAAATGCCCATCTTCCTCTTTGTCTTCTTCTCCGAACCCAATTTCTTCCCTCCCCTCCTCTCCGGCGAGTGCACCCCCCCTCCTCACCCCCGCTGCCCGTCGCCGCTGCTGGCTGCTGGGGGAGGGGGGCAGAGCGGAGCGGGGGAGGGGGCGGACGGGAGCGGAGCGGGACAGGGTAGGGGGCGGAGGGGGGCGAAACAGGACGGGGGCGCAGGGGCAGTGGTGGTGGTGGTGGTGGTGGTGATGATGGTGGTGGTGGTGGTAGTGGTGGTGGTGATAGTGAAGGTGGTGGTGGTAATGATGAACGCGACAACGACGGGTCGGAGGTGGGGGCGTGACAGCGGCGTAACGGGTTTGGGAGAAGACGGAGGTATTTTCGTCATAAATTATCGGTCAAATCCTGTTGACCGTCAAAAGTGACGTTTTCTGTCAGATGTGGGACTACTTATACATATAGCAAACAATATGGGATGTATCGTATAAATAAGCCAACCAAGTGGGATGCCACTCGATTTTTTTTTTTTTTTTTTTGGAATACAAGTTCAAAAGTTAAATATTACGAGAACTTCTACAAACAATTTGAAGACAACTATCAAAATTCGTTTTGTTTTTATTTAGACCATCGATTTTTTTGTTTTTGTTTTGGCTCTTAAAAAAAAATCAAAGAATACTAATTTTTTTTAAAATTAGTAACTCTAAGGATATTTGATTACAACTCAAAAAGTTCCCAGGAGGGCCCACCTGTCATCGAGTGTTTTCTTTTCATAGGACAGCGCCTGTGTGCAAGAGCACACGGAAATAATGATGAATCGCTGTCCTTCAAAAGTCCCGTCAATGATGTCTCGCATCTTCTTTCCCCTTCAGGCCGAGCTGGCCACGCCCATCCCCAGCTCGAAGACGAAGTTCAGACGAGAAAAAGAAAGCAAATAATAATAATAATATTTATAAAAATACCATAAAAAAGAAGAGAAAAATTCGAAGAATTCCCCCAATATCAAACCAATCACTCTTTCGTGCTCCAAACGCCACTCCCTCCTCCATCGACCCCTCCCAACCCTAACCCTAGATTTTTAGAGTTTCCTCTCTACTCCGTCGAAGCCCATGATGGGTTCGCGAGGGCTCTTTGGGTGGTCTCCACCCCACATCCAGCCTCTGACCCCCGTCTCCGAGGTCTCCGAGCCGCCGGAGTCCCCCTCCCCCTACATGGATACAAGCGTCGAGGCAGCGGCGGCGGCGGCTGCTCAGTTGGAGGCGGAAGAGGTGGCCGCCGACGAGGCCGAGGAGGCCGAGCCCCCGCCCGGAGCCGTGCCGTTCTCGCGGCTCTTCGCATGCGCCGACGGCCTCGATTGGGCGCTCATGGCCGTCGGCTCGCTCGCTGCCGCCGCCCACGGGATGGCCCTCGTGGTCTACCTACACTTCTTCGGGCGGTCCATCAATCTGCTGAATTCGGAGCACCGGGACGATGTGCTGCACGGGAACGGGGACGAGCTGTTCCGGCTCTTCAAGAAGGTGAGGCTTTTGTTTGCTTCTCGTGACAAAAAAGGAAGAATTTTTAGCTTTAGATTTGAATGGTTTAGTTGGAATGTCGCAGTGAATTGAGGATAATTAGTGTTCCCAGTGTTTTCTGCTTATCTAGGAAGCAATGACGTTCTAGAAGCCATTGCCATGTCCGTGTTGGACACTCCAAAACGCAATAGAACACAGCCAAAATCAATGCCATGTTGTCCACATTGCATCCATGTCTGTGCAACAGAAGATGCTGCCCAATTTTGGTTCTTGTGCACTGGAGGCGATTGCTTTAGCGAAGTATTTTGCTTCTACTGTGGATATGTTGAGTTATAGGGTCAGTTGAATCAGAATTTTATGCGAAAATGGAGAGATTTTAGCTTCACACTTGACAGGTTTAATTATGATGTGGCATGCACGGGAATAGTTAGTGATGAGGGTTTACGTTCACAATCTTGCTTGGTTGTCGGTGATAAACGTGTCAATGAATGAGAACAGTTAGTACTAGAGGATGTTCTTCCTTTCACTGCAATTATTCCTTCATTTCTTTTGCGTAATGACAAGAATTGTACGTGTAGCCTAACTGAAAATGCTAAGATGGATGAGTGGCGATAGGATAAGAAATGAGTGTCTATTAGTGGGAAGTTAGATGTGGTCTAATTGAGGACAAGATAAGAAAAAAATTGTTGTAGGTGGTTTGGACGTGTAAGATAGACCTGTAGATGCTATGTTAGGGAAAAATGATAAAATAGTAGTCAAAGGAGCCGCTAGGACTAGATGTAGGCCTAAACGAACATGGATTAAAGTTTTAAAGTAATATATGATTTTTGTTAGTGTTAAGGAGGACATGTCCCTTAACAAAACTTAGGGGAAGAAACTAGTTCAAATAGCCGACCTGAGATTTTTTGGGATGAAGGTTTTGATGTTGTTTTGTGACAAGAATTGCAAGTGGACAAGCAGAAGAGAAGTTCTGTGGTTTAGATTGATTGATTAGTTGATTTGCTAGGGATTTGATGACCGATATTGACTAGTCTTAAGCGTATATATGTTTGAGGGAAATTGCTGATTCCTCTGTTTACTTGTGACCACACATATTCCAACTGGTATGATTCTACTGTTCATATACAAAATAATTAGTACTGGGTGGTTGTACATATCAAGGCAATTCTTCCAGTCTCTTTTATGGTATTTTCATTATGTTTTTGAGGAAGAATTAAAATTTTAGGTTTAGATTGATAAGATTGGGTATACATGTGATCAAGGTTCCAGATATCGGATATCGATACCATACTGGTTAGGAGATCCCTTTATCGAAAAGTGGATATAATACAATATATCGGACATATTTGTAGATATGACTCCAAGGAGGTATAAGATAATAATTCATATCATGTATGATATATGTAACAAGAATAAGACCATTTATACATATATAATATGTTATTGCCGGGAACGTCGGGGCACGCTATTCGATGGAAAATACAGAAACTGAAACAGTTGTAAAGACAACGTTTCAAATGCAATTCCTTAAAGAAGGTTTTGCAACAGAAATCCAGAAGGATTCTGCAAATTACGAGATCTAAAAAGATATCGTAATACACGAATAATCTAAAGAGATTTTCGTGATCGTAGCAAACTGGCAGTAGTGCCTTCTAAAAAAAAGATACTGACAGAACTACTAAAGGCAACAGAAGGATGACAGGCGAGAGATGGAAATGCTGGGGTGAATTATCACCGTTGCTCAAAGCTTTATTCGTCCTCTGCGAACAGCTTCCAGGAACCAGCAAGGTTGACGGAAAACCTTGGAACACTCATGCTCTTCTGACTCCTCGGAAGACGGCGAACTCCTCTGGCAATGGCTCTACTCTTCTCTCTCTGTTTGAAGTAACAGAACCCACACGTACTAAAAAGTACTAGTGTTTGTGTTAAAGAACACGCTCACTACTCTGTTGTGTTAAAGAACACTTAGAGTTTTTTTCCCTGGAATTCTGATTACTACTACCCTCAGAGAGAGGAGAGAACCTGCATATATAGCCCACGAGGCGGTTGCCAAGCAGTTGCCTGAACTTCAGGGTAGTGGCAGAACCACTCCTGAACGTGCAGCAACTGCTGCAACCGTTTCCGCTCTAATATGCAGCCAGCCATACGCACATATGTAACCCATCATGGATCGTGTGCATAATGAAAATTGCTTAATATAACATAATTACCGTTTTCTCAAACCGGTTAGGCAAACCACATCATTACCTTTGAAACCTTTGTACCGGCGGATATACCGGTCATACCGGGAGATACCCCAAAAGAGAGCATGTGATTGAGGGAAGTTCTTATTATATGCTTAGTTGGGTTCTGTGCATTTAAGTTCCTGTTCTATCTTTATTTTTTGTTGAAGAGAAACTATCTTGGATTGGAAGTTCAGGTGGAGAAGGAACTTCTTTCCAGTTGAGACAGATAATCGAGTACTGTGAGTTGAATTTAGCCAGTCGATGTGCTGGAATATGGGTTTCTTGGGTGTTGCATTGCATGAGATTGGCTTGGTCTTATTTGGGTCAGGGTAGAAGAGGGCAGGGTTGGTTATGTTGGCCTTAGAGCCAACCCAACTTTTACTCATTTTTTATTTAATAAATTTTAGTAAGGAAATTCTATTTCTTCTTCTTTAACTTCCAATTTCCAATTTTCCTCGATGGATATCAAGATAAGAATTTTCGGAATCTGGGCTATAGTTTGGACTCTAGGCTTCTGTAAGGTGCATCTCCCTCTAATACTGGCGACTGCTCTAATATCTACCAGATTGGGAAACTTTGACCTGTCTTCCGGTCTCGGGCAAGTTCAATTACCAATGATGAGTACAAGCCGGTGTGGACAAGAATATGTCGGCTTGAGTAACACAAAAATTGCTGCGAATCTGATTCCTAGAAAAACAAAGGGTTCCTACTGAAGGTTAGTCCGCAGAGGGTGAGGGTGAAGGCTTAAGATCAGGCTAAAAGGTCCACTCGATTGACAACATGTGATTATTTCCTGTACTGCCATTGTTGGCGAGGATCCTTTATCTATCATGGGAGGTAGGAAACATGAATCAAGTCATTTTCAAGGACAGGTCACTCTGGCTAATGGAAATGGGCAAAAGCTGACGAAGCTAGGACTATCACTAAGAGGGGGGATCGTCATGGAGCTCAGGGTGCAACCTCCATGGGAGTAGAGTGAAAAATGTACAAATTGGAAGGGAATTAATAGTTTTTTTTAAAACTGAACCAGGGGCAACTACCCCCCGGCTCCGTCCTTGCTCCTACAAACAAAAAACAACAAAGCCTTCATTCACAATTTTGGATGGGTTTCATTTCAACAAAGTTTTATAGTGGCTGGTGGCTATGTATGTTTGACATAAATAATGTATGCATGTTTTATGATATATGAAAGTTCTTGTATCATGGTTAGTTTTCTTCTGAAATATTCACACATTTACATGGTTGCTAATTGTCACGTCCCAGAACCAGAATACTGGAGAGCGGGGGCAGACATAGCCAGCTACGTATAACGGAATGGGATCCACACCGCTATACGGTCACGGCTGTCTAGATATGTGAGGGTTTCACTACAATCCATCAGTCTCTTAAGGTCATAAAATAGCCTATTGTCTCAATCTCAACCAACTAATAATAATCACAAGATATCAGATCTCCAAATATACAATTGTAAGGCGTCCCAAACATTACATATCCAGATGATCATGAAGCTAGTCGTTACAAAATGTGAGGACTAGCAAGAGTTCAGTCATACATGATCAACCCCCGGGGCTTGTCAATCATGTTACAGCCCGTAGGCAGACAGTAAGTAAGTACAATCGAGCTAACACTTGCTTGTCGGCTAAACGTCTCAAAAGAATAAGTTACAATATTACAGTGGGAGAACAAAAGAAACCCACTCGATGCCCTGGTTACGCCTGGTGACCACCATCGGGCTGGAAAGCAGGGAGATCCTTTGGTGCTGCTCCGGTATCTGGCCATACAAAACCAGCTGGGTCAGACCCCAGAAAGAGCAAGTGCCACAAAGGAGGCTTCACTTAAGAACTAAAGCCAGCAAATTAGCACAATAATATAATTACATAATAAGAGACAGTAATTTAAGAAAAAATATGATAGGTAATTATAGAAGACAATCTTGCATAGAATCACTAAAAGGCAGGACATATGGAAAAGCATGCCAGGATGATATACGATGAGATAACCATGGGACTATTCAGATAGCTAGGTTACAACCCGTAAACCAAACAAGGACCGGGGTTGTAACCCTTCGTCTGAACGGAACTTGGTTTCTCTCACCATTTATCGGCAAGATAAATATAAGAAATCAGGTCAAGTAACAATCTGGAGTGACAATCATTATAGTGACAATCTGGAGTGACAATAATTCAATCATTCTGGTACAATCTTGCAATCAATCAATTCTAGACAATACCATACTGGACTAGACTCCATCCAATCAATCACGGCCAATCATTGCCTACGGCTTTCTACATTAACTAACTAGGGTTATCACAATCCTAGTTACTAGCAAGATGCAATGAGATGCTCCAAGTAGTCACAGGCCCTGCAGCTATCCAGGTTATCCAGGCAATCATTATAGTGGCAATCTAGAGAGTACAATACATTAGAGTGACAATAGAGTTCAATCATTTAAAGTGACAATCAAGAGTGCCCCACATAACAGTGGGCTGGAAATGTACCCTACTCGTCGGCAGGCTACAAGTCCAAACATTTGCGGCCGGGATAACGGGATCGCCTGTAACTGGGGAACATCTCTTCATGAGTAGTGAATTATACTAATTATTAACCTTAGTCCATTTCAGTAGGTACTCCTGACCGTGGTACTCAGGAGTCCCCTCCTAGACATGATGCAAGACAGGACTGGATTATTCGTACAAGCACAATCGCCCACGGTGTCATGATTAATTAAACAAATCATGTCATGTCAGGTAGCCGTCGCAACAGCTATTCGAGATAATCATGTCAGGTTATCATGCCAAGTGTACTTTGTCAGGAGTGCACCACGACGGGCCACTATCAGGTCATATCAGGCTATTATGTCAGGAGTGCACCACTACGGATCACTATCATGTCATGCTCAATTATCAATTCCAAACATATCAGGTAAATTCGTGATTATCAAGTTCAGGACAAAAGGCGTAAGGATATAAAATGGACGTAAAATATTTAATAAAATATCAATGTACAGGGCTATAGAAGAGCCAAGCTTAAGGAAAATAAAACCAAACTGGCACGCCGACATAAGACCAAGTCAGCCAAGGGCCATACGCTCAGTGCAAAGGTCATACGCTCAGGTCATACGCTCAGGTCATACGCTCAGGTCAAGCTACGCTCAGGCCAGCGTACGCTCGAGTCATGCGTACGCTTGAGGCCAGCGTACGCCTTGCTCGCTTAAGCTAGCGTACCAAGGCACGCGTACGCTCAGCTAGCGTACCAAAGGGTCCATACACTTCCAATGGGAAGCGTACGCAAGGGTCAGCGTACACCAGGGCACGCTCAAGCTACAGGTCAGCGTACGCTCAAGCTAGCGTACGCTCAAGACTGCGTACGCTTGAGCTAGCGTACGAAAGGGTCTAGGGTCCGCTCACGCTAGCGTACGCATCAGACACGCTGCCAACAGGCAGCGTATCAAGGCTAGCGTACACTCGCTAAAGAGCAGCGTACCCAAGTCAGCGTACGCTCGCTAAAGAGCAGCGTACCCAAGTCAGCGGCGTAAGCTAAAAAGCTAGCTCACTGTTCACTGTCTTCTCCAAATGGCAAGAACAGCAAGAACTCTAAAGTTGAATCTAAGCTTCAATTGTCCATATCTTGGTCAAAACAAGTCCGAATCCAATTTTCCAAAGGTCAAAATTGGGTAGAATAAAATTCTCTACAACATGGAACCATCAAAACTTGAAAACAAGGAAGTTTGATAGATCAAAACCACCAAAATCCGAAAATAACTAATTTCTAGATCTACAAGAATTAAAGCCTCAAAATGGAAAATGACAAGTTCTAATGTGGTTTAGAATCATGAGGAGAAGCTAATGAAACCATCAAAAGGAGTTCTCTTGTGGAAGCAAGTTGCACTTGCCTAGACCTCTCTCTCCCTCTCTTTGGTAGGTAAGGAAGTAAGTGAGGAAGAAGAAGATGATTATGAAGAGAGAGAAAGAAGAATAGGTAATAAATATGAGTGGTGGTGGTAGGTAGGGGGTTCACCCCTGATGAACCAAGAGCAATCCCAAACCGAACCAAGCCAGGAATAAACCAAGCCCAAATAAACCAATGAATCTTTAAAAGTAATTAAACTATCAATGATAATAAAACCAAGCCAATGCAAAATAAACCAAGACAACTAACCATGAATAAATAAAATATGGGTCCAAAACACGTATACGTACACTAAATACGTATCACGAATTTGGGACATTACACTAATGATTTCTTCTTTGTGATTAGAGGAGTATCTAAGTTCGATGTCAAGTTGTCTGATAGAACTCCATGCCTAGTCCAGATATCTTAGGTATCTCTGTATGGACCAACAAAGTAACATCATATCATATATGACTTATGATTGTTAATCGTCTGTAAAGTAAACTTAAATCTTGAAGTTTTATATTGACATGTCTTGGGAGAATCACCACTTTGGTGGTTGAACTTATTGTGCTAACCTTGGTGGTAAGGCATCATTGGTGATTAGTGATTACCTTGAGATCCCTTATCCTTCTAGCATGACAACTTTGAAATTACCACGATAATGGTTGTCATGAATGATTAGTTGGGAGGGGTGGGTGGCGGTTACACAAATTAATTGCCAGGCATACCAGCCTTCTGGTATCAAACTAGTAGAGGTTTTCATCAATATCTCCGTTGTCTTGATGGTGCCAGACTCTGAGTTTTTGACTACATTGCTGATGAAAGTTTATATTGTCTGTAACTCAGTATACTCTTAAATAGATTCTTATAGCATGGATCTAATGGAAATCGATCGTTCAAGATTAGTATTTTTCTAAATACATAATGCGTGAATTGTATCATATATTGTAGGTTATAACCTTTATTATTTCTTGTTAGGTGTTTGCTGCTTAAATTGTCCCCCTTAGTGTGAAAAGTCCTTTTCCTGTATTTAACATGCTCATAGGATATGATATGTAAAATTTTAGACAGATTGTTATTTGCAGAAAGTCTCTTACGTTGCTGTTTCTTCCCTCTTTCTAGCTAAACATGTAAAGTCTTAATCTACTTGTTATATCTCCTACTTGACTGTTTTCTTTCAAAGTTTGGACTCTTTGCATAAGTTACTTTGTTGTTCCTACTGATTTTTTCCCAACACTTGCAGCATGCTCTTTACATTGTATATATAGCCTCTGGTGTGTTTGCTGCTGGATGGATAGGTAAATTCATGACATTTCTGTATTATTTAATTTTCTGATTCATATTCTGGACTGTAGTACTGACTTAACATGCTTAATAGAGGTCTCCTGCTGGATTCTTACTGGAGAGAGGCAGACTGCAGTCATCAGATCAAAGTATGTCCAAGTACTGCTAAACCAGGATATGAGCTTTTTTGATACTTATGGGAACAATGGCGACATCGTTAGTCAAGTTTTGAGTGATGTCTTACTCATTCAATCTGCTCTTAGTGAGAAAGTATGTATCAAACCTCCATTGTTGCATATTAACCCCAACACCCCCAGCTGTATTCATTGGTTAGGGATGTAGGCTTTCTTGTTGTGGTTGTTTATCTTTTTCCTTTCACATGTATTTGTCCTAATTTGAGTTTATAATTAATATTGGTGTATTGACTGGACAGGTTGGGAACTATATACATAACATGGCTACTTTTTTTGGTGGCCTTGTTATTGGGTTAATCAACTGCTGGCAGATTGCACTTTTGACTTTAGCCACCGGCCCCTTCATTGTCGCTGCAGGAGGAATATCAAATATATTCCTACACAGGCTTGCTGAAAATATTCAAGATGCATATGCTGAGGCAGCAAGCATAGCTGAACAGGTTTTTACCCAAACAATCCAACATCTTATATATTGTTCAGGAAACTGATGGTGGTTAAGTAGGCACACTTATTGCATCATGTCACTTCTCTTGATAGATTTTTTTCTTGGTTTTCTGAATTTTTTTTCTTCATGTTTTGTTATGTTAGAGACTCTACTTTGCTGATAGTAACTCTAATTCTCTAACTACGACAAAGGTCGTTCACATGGCTGTTGCAAAAGCATGGCAGCAAAGTACACTAAGCAAAATGGTACGTCGCCTCAGCAGCTGCAGAAAGAGCAATATAAAATAAGTATTTTTTTGAGAAAATATAAAATAAGTAAATTAAAGTTGATATATATATATATATATATATATATATATATATATATATATATATATATATATATATATAACAACTAAATGTGGTATGCTGTTGCATATCAGTATAAGCATTTTTTTCCCAAGCATTCTTTAATACGAGGTTCATGATATCTCAAAGTTCAAACCAATTTTTGTTAGGGGTGAGCATTCGGTTTAAACCGAACCGAAATTGTCAAAACCGAATAATCCGAAATTCTAAAAATTCAAAACCGAAACCGAACCGAAATTAGCCAAAGCCGATACCGAACCGAACCGAATAATCGATTTGGTTTATTCGGTTTGACTATTTCTTATGTTTAATGGGTCCAGTCCAAAGTTAGAATTGTGTTTAAATTATATTAAAAATTAAAATTTTTATACACATATTTGTCATATTTCAAAATTGTGTCCAAAGTTGGACTAATTATTAAATTATCAAAGTTAGACTTCAAAACACATACATAGAATTGTTGTTTTCAAATTATACACATTTTTAATCATAAAATATGTATAGAATTGTGAAAATTTATATAATTTTATAAGTCTTATTCGGTTTTCGGTTTTGGACCGAAACTGAAACCGAATAATTTTTTTTAGTATTTTCAAAACCGAAACCGAACCGTTTTTTTCCTTTTCAAAACGAACCTCTTATTCAGCTCGGTTCGGTTTTCGGTCCATAACCTAATAATGCTCACCCCTAATTTTTGTAAGTTGTTTATAAGGGACATCAAATCAGCTAAACGGTTTTATAATAATTATCGGTAGAAGGGTGTAAAATAGCCACCAGGCTCCTGCTAATGCATGTTTTGGGAGCGTGAACAGTAACTCATAATGGTAAGTACTGTAGCTACTAGTTACCTTAGTATATTCGTTGTTATTTATTCGTTACTTTAGTATATTCGTTGCTTGTTCCTGAAATGGCTGGAGGAAATTCTAGTTTAATCAAGTCTCGAGCAGAAGATGATTTTTATAGGTAGCAAAGATACATTTCTTGCAAATTATACTCATGTTTGTTTGTTTGTTCCTGTTAAGGGGCCATAAGTCTACAGTGGCTTACCAAATCAGATGCCTTCTCCAATCGGAGCAAAAAACTAACTTGCGCCAAACTTCATAATTTCATCTGATAAAAAAAATCCAAAACTTATCGGCACAATCAAGACAATCTTGGGTTTTAAATTTTCTACTCAATTAGTTTTGGTTTAACCTACATTAAGGTTTAAAATATGTTGTTAGTCCAAGGCTGGTTAGTGAAAAAATTGGATTCTCCTGCCAATTGATCACATTAGGCAGCTACCTTGAATTTGTGCTTAATCAGCCACCTGCTTGATCACATCAGATTTCTACGTCGATTATGTAGTCAATTGATCTCCATATAGTTCTATATTTAGGGTCCTGGATGTACCCCTACTTCCATTTCTTTCTTCTTTGGGTTACAATACTAAGATATTGCTTTAGATGTACATTTACTTTGAAGTGAGAAATTCAGACTGTGTAAATTGAAATTCATTTGAAGATGTCAAGTCTGTTTTTCAATTTTCCTGTTTGCCAACCACTAAATTTGCAATGCTTACAAGTTAATAATTACACAGTACACCTACCTGCAACTGTAAGGCAGTTTAGAATGTTTGTTCTTTTCTAATGCATAAATTTGAATTTGCAGAAGTACTTGAATAGTAAAGTTCTGTTTTGGTTATACAGGCAATATCTTACATTAGGACTTTGTATGCCTTTACTAATGAGACATTGGCAAAATATTCCTATGCTACATCGCTTCAAGCAACATTGCGGTATGGGATTTTGATTAGTCTTGTGCAAGGCCTTGGACTTGGATTCACTTATGGACTTGCCATATGTTCTTGTGCTTTACAACTTTGGGTTGGGAGGTTTCTGCTTGCCCAGGGGAAGGCGGATGGTGGTGAAATCATTACAGCATTATTTGCAGTAATCTTGAGTGGCCTGTAAGGATTTATTTACAATTATAGTATAATATTCTATATATCGTTCTTTTTGTTTGATTCTGGGAAAATACTTTTTTGTTTTGTTGTCGGCATTCAATTCTTAATGTTTCCAGTTTCTATATCGTACAGTGGTTTAAATCAGGCAGCCACAAACTTCTACTCATTCGAGCAAGGTAGAATTGCTGCATATAGGCTTTTTGAGATGATAAGTAGGTCAACCTCTACTGTCAATCAGGAAGGCAACACATTGATTTCGGTTCAAGGCAACATTGAATTTCGAAATGTATATTTCAGCTATCTATCCCGTCCTGAAATTCCCATACTAAGTGGTTTCTACCTAACAGTACCTGCTAGAAAAACTGTAGCACTCGTTGGTAGGAATGGTTCAGGAAAAAGCAGTATAATTCCTCTCATGGAGCGTTTCTATGATCCTACACTAGGTACCATTACTGTGGGACTCTTTCCTATATGTACCATTTTCCATTGCATTTTGACAGTGCAAGATTCCAAACTCGGTTGACTGCTGAGTTTAATGGCTGCTTCATGTTTCTATCCAGGTGAAGTCCTTTTGGATGGGGAGAATATAAAGAGTTTGAAACTTGAATGGTTAAGAAGCCAAATAGGATTGGTTACTCAGGAGCCAGCATTATTAAGTTTAAGCATTAGGGATAATATTGCATATGGAAGATCTGCTACTTTTGACCAGATAGAAGAGGCTGCAAAAACAGCACATGCCCATACATTCATCAGCTCTCTGGATAAAGGATATGAGACACAGGTAGAGTGCGTTAATTTGCTGTAACATAGCATTTTGATTTACATTCAACTGATCTTAACCAATGCAGGTTGGTAGGGTTGGTTTAGCCTTATCAGAAGAACAAAAAATGAAGCTTTCTGTTGCTCGGGCTGTGCTTTCAAATCCATCTATTCTTTTGCTTGATGAGGTCACAGGTGGCCTTGATTTTGAGGCAGAAAAAGCTGTTCAAGAGGCTTTGGACATACTCATGTTGGGACGATCAACTATAATAATAGCTCGACGTCTGAGTCTTATAAGAAATGCTGATTATATAGCAGTAATGGAGGAAGGTCAACTTGTTGAAATGGGTACGCATGATGAACTTATGACACTGGATGGCCTTTATGCAGAACTTCTTAGATGTGAGGAGGCAGCAAAGCTTCCTAAAAGGTAAAATTTCCTGGGAAGTCATTCAACTTGATGGCAGTTTATGATTCTTTATGATAGTTTGGTGTTGTATGTTTCTTATGAGCTGTTAATTTTGGTACATTCTTTTTCCAGAACGTGATTGGACCAGATAGCCTATGTTAGGTTAATATGCTTTTATTACTTCTTCAGTTTCTATGTTTCATAGAAATCTTTTATGCGTTGGAGACGATGCATTTTTGCAGAATGGCTTTGTATTTTTTGTACATCTATAGAATGCATAATGTTGTTTGACTTGTTTACTGACTGACCATGTTAAATTCGTTCCATTTTTCTCAATCTGATCTTTTCTTGACTATACCTTAGGGTCATTTTTTGTCATATCATATTTATATCAAGTAGATATTTTGTATAGCCCATTTTTTATGTAAGATACTATATTGATGAATAGAGCAGTATTTATGTTATCAAATTCAAGTTGGTATGTTTATGTGCTATGTAACTTATATTTTCACCATCATAGATGTTGGCAGTGCTGCTACATCAAACATCTAGTTTCTTCAGGCAAGTGTTCCATAATTTCACATGTTTACTGGTATTGGGTTCAATTCTTGAGGGGAAAATTAGGGTTCGTTCACCATTTTGATAGATGCATTGTAGGTTGAATATAAAGACTCCTCTGTCAGGTTATGTGTAGACTGTAGATGTAGAAATAATCAAGGTTCACACTATCGGTTGTTGATTTCGACAGTTTCAGAAGGAGTTTCCGAGTTCTTGGTTCCGGAAAGTCAAAAACTGATAAGAGATTATTTAAAAACTAGAGAAACATTTGATAAATTTAGGCATAATCTTATGTATTATTTGTTGTTTCCTGTTAGTTTTGAATAGACTAATATTGGCATTTTTGAATTGTTCATGACAGTAGATCTTGTTGTTTATTTTACTTGCTTTTAGACAGTTTCTCAAAAGAGAGTTTTTAGTGGAATAAATGTTAAGATGTATGTACCTCGTGAATTTATATTATACGACTTTGACACATGGTAATTGTTACATCGTGTAAGGAACTTTATAGACACTATACATCTTAATCTTCAACACAACCGAATCTTTGCGTCGACATTGTTTTTTGCTATAATTATCTCCTTTTTTTATTTTCTTTTTGTCGTATCGACCGGAAAAGAGGACCCCATTCTCGATATTGATCAATATTGGCTGGTATCAGTGGGGGTCAGTATCAGACTGGACGTGCCAAAACCTATACGATATGGCCAATAGTATCGGACGATACTGCGAACATTTGTAATAAAATCAGTAGAGGCTACTTAGAAACTGCTAAGGTGGAACGCTAAATGAAGCTGCAGATGTTGGTTTCAAAAAATCAGTCTTGGAATGGTGGAAGGTGAAATAGACCTTAGTGGATTGTATGCACTTCAGGGCTTCAGCAAAAAAATGTTTCAGACAGGATGTAATTAACAGGGGTTTTGACTCTTTTGAGATTGCAGAAGCTAGTTTGTCATGCATATCCTGTATCAATTTGCTAGATTACTGTCTCGTGCATCTTAACCTGAAGAAATGAGAAACATTCCTGAACTGAGAAATGGTGTTGTTTGATGCTCACTTCCTTCTGGCATACACTTACTGGTTACTCCTCTAATTGCTTTTATGTCAGCCTAAGTACGTGTGCTTCTGAACTTTGATGTTTATTCTGGTTACTCTGGAGAAAAGAGATCTCTGGGCCTAAAATAAAGATAATTCCCCTGTTTAGGTTGGCTCTTTCTAGTGCAACTTCAAATGATCAATTGTAAATTTTAGAATGCTAAGGGCCTATTTGGTTATACGTTTAAACTCTCAGTTTTGAGTTTAAACATAAACACCTACCAAAAGAGTGTTTGGATGCTTCTACTCCTTTGCTTTCAGATTTTTTTTTTTGGGAGAGCTCATGTTTAAACATTGTTTTCCCAAAGCAGCAAAAAACTGTTTTTAGAGTGTGGTTTTAGAAAAAACTGTTCCCAAAGCAAAAAAAATTAGGAGAGCTCATCCCAAAACATTGTTTTTTTCTGCTCAAAGTCTTCTCTCTCCTCTCAACTAAAAAATTTGGGGGAGCTTATGTTCCCCTGGCCTCGCCCCCTCCGCCTCCTCCCCTGGCACCTTGAGGAACACCGCAAGAGGTACTGCGATGGGGTGAAGATGATGCCGCTCACTCCCCCTCCCGGGGACGAGGGAGGTGGAGGCCTCCGGCTGCTCCTTCTGGGGATCGGAGATGGGGGTGAAGATGACGTTGGTGTAGGAGGGGGGGGGGTCCGGGAAGGAGGAGGAGGAGGAGGAGGAAGGGGAAGGAGGGGGGGGGGGGGGTGGAGGAGGGGATCAGAGATGTCGTACGGGGGATCGACGACGGAGAGGCGGTCAGATAGGGCTAGGGTTTTGAGCTCTTCTTTGGGTGTTGGCAGGTCGAAGGAGAAATGGCTTTCGGATCCCATCATGGTTCGGGTTCGTGTTTGGAGATCTGTAAGTGGAGTTAGGAAGAAATGATGGAGGGGGAGGAGAAGGAGAGAGAGTGGGCGGCACGGAGGAGTTCGACGTGGTCGTCGGCGTCGGAGCTGGAGATGATGTCGCCGCCATGGGTTTGGTGTGGTGTGGAGACATGAGGAAGGACGAGCGTGAATCCGTTGTCTCCTCCGAATTTTATTTTACTCTCTAAAAAAATAAACCAAACGAAAATTTTAAGTTTTGTTTTTCAAAACTATTTTTAAGATGAAAATAACCATACGCAAAGTCAGAATCTTTATACCTAGAAAACAACTTTATAACTTCTTTTTTGAAAACTGTTTTCAGAATAAAATTTCAGAAAACATATCCAAACGGACCCTAAGGCTCTCTACCGAAGTTTTTACACACATCCTCAGAATTCCAGCACAACTTATGCCCTGTTTTCGTTAATTGAAGTAAAACTTAAGTATTTTGCACATGTTAGATATTTAAGTCATTAATACTTTATGTTTGGTTTTTGACTTGGACTTATTTGAAAAACCTCATAATACTATAGTCGTATATCAGTTCTTGAGATAATTTTTGCTTATGGAGTGAAGTAAAAATACATCAGTCCTACTAGATTTGATCATTACTTTGTTTTGACTCCTTTACTTCTGTCTTATCATCTTGTGCAGTACACACTGGAAAATGATAAACCAAAACAACTTTGTTAAGTTGTATGAATGTTACTAACTGTCTTTATTGAAGAAATATGGTGCATCCAAATGGACCCTTGAAATCTTACTGATCTGGTGCTTGATACTAAATTCTAGTGTAATTGATGTTATTAGTTTGATTGCAATATTCATGTATCTATCCTATTTATATTCTTCTGCAAATTATCCTTATTATACAATCACATATCTCTGAAATTATCTTTATTATACAATAACATATCTAGCAGTTGAAATTATGTGTATACTGTTTCAAGTGAAAGAAGTAGTTCAAGTGGCATAATATGGTTTCTTCTATTAAATATGTTCTATTTATTGTTTTTCAGGACGCCAATCAGGAACTACAAAGAACCATCATATTTTCAGATTGAGAAGGATTCATCAGCTAGTCACAGTTTTCAAGAGCCAGCATCTCCTAAGATGGCTAAATCACCCTCCCTTCAGAAGGCTCATGGTTTTCAAGCATTTCGCCAGTCAGATGCCAATTACAGCTCATATGAATCCCCAAACATTCAAAGTCCACCTTCAGAGCAAATGGTGGAAAATGGGTTGCCCCTGGGGGCGGCAGAAAGAGCACCATCCATTAAAAGACAAGATAGTTTTGAAATGCAATTACCGGATCTTCCTAAAATTGATATTCATGCTCTAAATCGGCAAGGTTCACATAATTCTGACCCGGAATCGCCTATCTCGCCACTATTGATATCTGATCCAAAAAATGAGCGTTCTCATTCAAAGACCTTTAGCCGTCCACTCAACCAATTTGACCACGTACCCATTCGATATAAGGAGACAAAAGATCCACAACACCAAAAGTCGCCATCGTTCTGGAGGCTTGCAGAACTCAGTTTTGCAGAATGGCTTTATGCACTTCTAGGAAGTATTGGTGCTGCTATTTTTGGTTCATTTAACCCACTTCTTGCCTACACTATTGCACTTATCGTGGCAGCATATTACCGACTTGATGTCCAGGATATTCATCATGAAGTGAACAAATGGTGCTTGGTGATTGCATGTATGGGTTTTATTACAGTGGTAGCCAATTTTTTGCAGCACTTCTATTTTGGTATAATGGGGGAGAAGATGACTGAGCGAGTTAGGAGGATGATGTTCTCAGGTAAATGTCATAAGGAATTTGTTTGTGCTTCTACTTGCATTCTTTTAGCATATAATCCTTTGCAGGATATATGGATTCCTTCTGATTAGTGGTGTCTTCCAGCAATCCTGCGTAATGAGGTTGGTTGGTTTGATGAAGAAGAGAATAGTGCGGACACATTATCCATGCGCCTGGCAAATGATGCAACATTTGTTCGTGCAGCTTTCAGCAATCGACTTTCTATATTTATACAGGACTCTGCAGCAGTTCTTTTTGCAGTACTTATTGGGATGCTGCTAGAATGGCGAGTTGCACTCTTTGCTCTGGCCACAATACCCATTCTTGCAGTTTCTGCTGTTGCACAGGTATGCATGATTCACTTACTGTTATTTGCCTACCAATGTGTTTAAAATATCTTACAAATTGGTTTCAGGTTTCCAAGTTATTATGTTTTAGTATTTCAACCCAATGACGTTGTCATGGGCTTCCCTCGGCATAAAGACCTCTGTTGTCATGGGCTTCTCTTGGCATAAAGACCTCTATTGGGAGATCTTGTCGAATTTAGGTTTGTTGGACCAAATCGTGGAGACCTTATGGAATTTAGCTTTGGCTTTCTTCTACATAAGACCTCTGTTGTGTATATAGGTTTTCATAGTTTGTTAGTACTTGTTTTTTTTACCACAGATTCCTGTTTCCTAGTACCCTTAGGGCTGATTGGAATCTTAGTTGTATCACTTATTCCGACTTCCAAAGTATCTTGGGTTTTAATATCTTAATGGAGGCCCACAGACTGAAGGTGGAACTAATAAACCTCAAGTTAGTAATCATTATAGATTGAACAGGATTATGCAAGAAAATTTGTGTATTTTGCAGTAGGGTTTAGAAAATTCCTGGAAGAAAATATATCAAGACTAGAATGTGAAATGAAGTGTAGAAACTTGAATTAAGTACAAGTAGTGGAGACGAGGAATAGGTAATAAAAGCACTTTGAGAAATTAGTATTGGAAAGGTTCCAGAGGGAAATGGCAGAAAAGAAATATCCTCGAAAAATGTAGGGAGAAAATGGTTATATCAGCTTAAAATTAGCGAGTAAATACATTGGTTAGTCTTTGTGAAAATCCTGGACAAATTCATTCATTAGGTTCAAATGAATCCTTATATACCAATAATAATTGATATAGCTATGTGCTGGAAGTTAACAGTAAGCTCAAGAAAGGGACTAACATTCCCGAAATCTTCTTTGATTGAGGATTGTTGATCTTCTATTCCCTGACAATTACTTTTCTTTGCTAAAATGTTGAACTTGTCCACAACATTTTGAGAAATTAGGTTTCGAAATTTAGCATCTCAACTTATAATACTACTAAAACCAAAAATTGCTAGAAGTAAACTTATTTCTATCTGCAATTGTTTATTGTTCAGTGTACGGGTTTTTTTTTTTTTTTGTTTTTTGTGTGTGTGTGTGTGTGTGGGGGGGGGGGGGGGGGGGGGGGGGGGGGGTTTCTTCATTAGTACTGACAACCTAAAGCCAGTTCCAAGCATGGATGACTAAGGAGCAAGGACTAAGTTTACCATGCATTTTGGCTGGTACAACCAGTGTTGTCAAGGAGCCCCTACGTGCAAAAGTGAAGTTCAAATGAGACATAGATCCTCGTATCCCTTCATGCAAGGTGCCTTCAGTGAGAAGTTTGCATCTGGGTTTAGGCAGATGCCGTTAAGGCTATTTAAGGCATAATAAATCTGTGCCCAAGCTACATCAAAATTGGTGTTGGATAAGCAAGGAAATAGTAGGTTACAAGCTACATGAATATTGGTGGCATCCAGTTCACAACCATATTTTCAAGAAGAGGAGGTTGATTCAGAAGATACCAAAGAAGGGAATAGATGATTAATTTGGTGAAAAATAGAAGTGTTAGTGTTAGTCTGATGATGACTTTCAGGTTGTAGGCTAGGAAAATGATCAGTCTTTGTAGTTTAGTAGGTAAGGGAGTCGACCTTGTTTAGTCTATTTTGATAAGACTTCTTAAGTCAATATGTTTTATCATACATAACTATGTATTTCTTGGTTTTTGATATATACATGTATGATATTTAATAAAATTCAGGCTTGCTCCATCAGTCTGGGTGCTGGGAAAACATCTGGTGGGTCATGGAATGATAAATTTAGGGTTTCTTACAATCTGTGTGGAGTTATGGAAATGGATGGTTTCACTAGAAGATGATGAAAAGAAAATCTATGGTGTCCTGTAATATTCTCTAAATCAATAGAAGTTAAAGCTTATGTATTCTTTCCTAGTAAGATTGAATGCTAAAATGACGGCTGTCGTGTACTATATAAATATAAAAGTGGTGTCCCTCATTTAGCATCATCTATTTGGTGAACCTTCTTTTGGCTCCTGTGTCAATAATTTGCTTACATATATCTTGACATCTTTGCGGCCATTGCATGCACATTTACAGAAATTCTAAATGGGGATCAAACTCAACATATTTATGTTCTTTGCACATTCTCTTATACTTCCGTAACTGTCTTGGAAACACCTCAGACTGGTACTCAACTTATTTGTTTCAGTTTGATCCTGAATGATATTTCTGTTCTACTCGCAGAAAATGTGGCTTGCTGGTTTCTCAAGAGGCATTCAGGAGATGCATAGGAAAGCCTCTTTGGTTCTCGAGGATGCAGTTAGAAACATTTATACTGTTGTGGCATTCTGTGCAGGTAACAAGGTGATGGAACTGTACAGGTTTCAGCTTCGTAACATTCTTCTGCAGAGCTTTGTTCACGGAATGGGTATTGGTTTTGCCTTTGGCTTCTCGCAATTCCTTCTATTTGCCTGTAATGCTCTTCTACTGTGGTACACTGCCCTCTCTGTAAGGCGTAATTATCTCACGATACCGACAGCCGTCAAAGAGTATATTGTATTCTCCTTTGCAACCTTTGCATTGGTGGAGCCCTTTGGCCTTGCACCATACATTCTCAAGCGGCGCAAGTCCCTTGCTTCGGTATTTGAAATTATTGACCGGGTCCCAAAAATTGATCCTGATGATAGTGCTGGCTTGAAACCTCCTAATGTATATGGAAGCATTGAGCTGAAGGGTGTTGACTTCTGCTATCCTACTCGCCCTGAGGTTATGGTACTAAGCAATTTCAGTCTTAAAGTCAGCGGGGGACAAACAGTAGCTGTGGTTGGTGTATCAGGATCCGGAAAGAGCACGATAATTTCCCTGATTGAGAGATTCTATGATCCTGCTGCAGGTCAAGTTTTATTGGATGGGCGAGATTTGAAGTTGTTCAACTTGAGATGGTTGCGGAACCATATGGGCTTGGTTCAACAAGAACCAATTATCTTTTCAACAACCATAAGGGAGAACATCATATATGCCAGGCACAACGCGACGGAAGCGGAGATGAAAGAAGCAGCAAGAATAGCAAATGCCCACCATTTTATCAGTAGTCTACCTCATGGTTATGACACCCATGTGGGAATGAGAGGAGTTGATCTGACCCCAGGGCAGAAACAGAGAATTGCCATTGCCCGAGTGGTATTGAAGAATGCACCTATCTTATTGTTGGACGAGGCCAGCTCCGCAATTGAGTCAGAGTCTAGCAGAGTGGTGCAGGAGGCCCTTGACACCCTGATCATGGGAAACAAGACGACCATTCTTATTGCACATAGAGTAGCAATGATGAGGCATGTCGATAACATTGTGGTTCTCAATGGAGGCCGGATAGTGGAGCAAGGCACCCACGATTCCTTGGTGCAGATGAATGGTTTGTATGTACGGTTGATGCAGCCTCATTTCAATAAGGGCCTCAGGCATAATCGGCTAGTATAGGCAGCTTCATTTGAAGTCCTGTAAATTATTATGTAACTACCAAGTATAGTGGTCAAATTCTCTCGCTCACACATTCATCGGTATCTTGGATGTGGTGGGAGTGTGCCTGGCGAGTGAAAGCAGCACTGATGATCGGCTTTGTAACATGATTGAGGTGGTAGGGTTGTGGGTTTGTAACATGGTTGAGGTTGTAGGGTCTTGCTGGTGTTTGATAGTTGATAGTTGGCACTGTTCAGAATGTAGAGTTCAGAGTAGTTGGCTTTTAGAGAGGGCAGTGTTGTATTCTTGAAAAAAAATGCTACGATCCATTCTTTCTGGAGGCATGTATTTTATTTCAGGGGAGATTTCTGCCTCCATGTATTGTATTAATTTGTTAGATTAGTGGCGGCTGTTCCTCAAAAACTGGTAATACTGCACGATGCCTCTTGGTGTTTGATAGCCTGATTCCTTGCACTGCACTTTTCTTTAACAACAGGCATGTTGCAAAAATTGTGACTGGAGTAACTTGTACTATCCGCTTCACATAAATCTCTGGTATGTGGAACATTCTGTCGTCTATGTATGTGCATTTTGCTAAACGAATTACCTGCAACTTTTTGCCAAATCTGAAAGTTATTTGAGGATTTAATTCTAAACTTGTAGAACACGACTAAATTTGGACAAATTTGTACTTGGGAAAAAAACATTCACTTATATCATGTCCTCGAGGCCACCCATCTAATCCTAACCTAGTTTCATCTGTCCCTCATCATGTAACAAAAATTACATAACTACATGCATAGTTTAAGAAGCATGGTTTGTAAATCCTGCATCGTCTTATCTACGTCTACAAGACATTGTATTTGCAATACAACTCAACACAATTTTTTGTGCACAACCAATATTTGTTGGTATTTCCATCTATCGGGCTACCACTTCGGTAGATCAGACATTCACTTGAAAGGGTAACTAATAATATATTAAGTTCGAAAAGTCGAGTGCTCATGAGTAAAGGGATGACTTTCTTTTATTACAATCCAAACACATCTACGTGTTCTTACGGTTGGAGGGTTTGAAATCTGTCGGCTCCGCCTGATGTCTGCACTATTTTAAAGCGTTGAATAGTAAGGGGATGAGTAACTAATGAGATTTCAAGTGTTCTTCCAGCAGGATCGAGTCACAAAATTGGGTGCTCATAAGATAGGCGGCGAACAACTAAGGAGAACCCAAGTGTTTGTCCTTCTATGGGTTTAGTCACTTTTTGGCAAACGTGCTCATTTTCAAAAAGATTAGACAAGTGTCTATTAAAGGATGAGACAAGTCACTTTTTGGGTGTTTATTCTGGACATATATTCTTAGAAAAGTTTGTCTACCCCCTCCAACTCATGCACCAAACATTCTTAGATATGTCACGAAATCTAAAACAATGGATTCTAGCTAAGTCGAACTAATCGTTTAAATTTTGGTTAATGTGTAAATAATTTTTTTAGGAAGATGAATCATATCTTTGTACTTGGTTATGTTACATTAATTATCAGTTTTTTTTTCATTGTTTATTCTAAAAAAACACAATAAAACCCTCATTTGTTAGAATTTAACTTTTTATTATTATTGGTTACTGAAAAATAATCAATTTTTTCTGTTGAAAAATAGTTTAAATTAGAATTTGTTGTAGATACAATTTGAATATATTTAATTAAGATTTTTTTTAAATAACATAAACATCTTTGTAATAATAGAAATATAAAAAAAATTGTTCTTGTTGTTCCACCTACTAGTCTTCACCAAGAAACGAACGACTTGTAAAATATAAAGAAACAGAAACATACTCCACCCCTCCTCCTAACTAACTCTAATTTGCTCATCATAACATCCGCCACGCCATGGATTCCAACAATTACCCCAGTCCAAACCCTAACCCTAACCCCACCGAACAAGGAGAAGAACAGCTCCATTCCCTAACCCTAAAAGAAGAAGAAGGTGAAGAATCCGCCTCAGCCAATAATGTCGACTCCTCCAAACTCCCAAGGAGCAACCAGTCTCTGCCGGCGGACTTCTACGCGGAGGACGGGCTCGAGATCGAGATTTCCGGGGAGGAGACTCCTGAGCCTTCCAGATCAGCGGCGGAAGCGGCGAGCCCGACGAGCAGCGGGTACGCCGGCGAGAGGGGGAGCAGCGGGGCGTCGAGCGAGATTGAGGAGGTCGACGGCGGTGGCGGGATCGGAGGTGGTTTTCCCGACAAATGGGATCGAGGGAAAAGGAATCTCGATGAGGTGAGTTGCTACTAATTTGTGATCGATAAGTAGTAGTAGAAGGGAGAAGTGACTTGCTTAGTTTCTATATATGGAAATAGTTGTCGAGTTTCAATCGGGGATGGTGGTTACGAAATTATTGTTGTTGATATTCTCATACAAGTCTACGAAGACTTAGCCACAAACGAATAGCTGACCGCAAGATGAACTTACTAATGGAGTTGACAGCAGCTAAAACCGCTAAGCAGAAGGATCTGCTGAAAGAAGAAAGCAGTAAAGCTGTTGTAAAGTTTGCTAACAAAGTTAGCCGAACAACCTGCCCATTGCTCAAATTGAGATTCGTCCGTCTCCGTCGATTTGTTCATAGGAACCAACAAGTTTTGAAGAACTTCTGAAATGCTCTCCTTGTCACCTCCCCTAGAGTCACTGCGCCTCACAGCCCCACTGCTTCGTATCCCCGCTACCTTGCAGAGTCGCGAGACCCAATCCTGCTGCTCCGAGCTAACTCCATGCCCGTGCAAAGTACGTCATCAAAGCGCCCCACACCCACACCTGCGCCAGAGTTCAAGTCGAAGCGAGGCCTTTTCGGGACCTACCTCCAAAGGATTTCTCTAAGAAATACTGACAAAAACAAATGTTGATTGTGGCATTTGAACCTAGCCTACTAGAAAACCCCCTCCATACTAACTAGTTGAACTAACACATCACATGTGTACAACTGAATAAATCAATGCTCAAATATTGAAATACACATACATGAGGTTTGTCCCAAAGTACAATAGTGGGACCTGGTCATCTATGTACTAACCCCAATATCATCCACATATTTCAATGCGTGAATGAGCATTCCCCATAGTGACTATACATCGTGCATTAGGATAAATGTCGTTTACGACTTGAATTTTCTCGCATGGTTTGAACTATAGTACGGTAGAGAATGAACTAAACCTTGAATTAATTACTATAGAGACAATTCTCTCCACTTACACAATTACAATAATGTGCCTTTGGTTGCACGCTAAAGACTCTGTGCTGACCTGGATTCTATTTATCATAATTTGCAGTATCGGCCAATACCGATCCAATACGACCGGTATCAATACGATTTGGCATGTCTCGATGCGATATCATTCGTACTAATACTGACCAATGACATTGGGGATCTTTTTTCTAGTCAATTTGGTAAAGAAAATTGAATAAAAAAGACCAATCAACAATGGTGTAAAAGCATAGTAAGGTTGTAAAAGTATGTAAAAGAAGAAAACTTATCTATCGTAGGTAATCCAATCGGCAAAGGTGAGTATTATTTCATTCAATTCCAAGATTAGTAAGAAACAACACATGAAATATTTAAATTTATGCCTAAAAGTATAAGCTATTTTTTTTCCTCTAAAAGTTTAATAATTTATGAATAACTATTTGCTTTTCGATACAAAAAAAATCCAATACTCCGATCTGAAACCACCGTACTGCCGATGCCGATACTCACAGGAAGGGTCCGTTACCGATATCAATACCGATTCTACTATAGTATGATAGAGAATGAACTAAGCCCAAGGATAACCTTAAATCAAAGCCCGTTGGGAACGGTGGAGCACCCCGACGCAGTGGCGCGGGTTCGAGCCCCCTTGGAGGCATGCCTCCAAGCACCATTAAGAAGTGGACACCCTAAAAAAAAAGAGGATAACCTTAAACCTAAATTTAGTTTCAACTCTTCTCCAATTTCATCCTAATTCCACCTTTATTTGCTATAGCAAAATTACTTGTTCAATAACCTTCGTCTGTATGAATTGATAATTTTATCTTAAAGTTGAATTGAATTAGCGAGCAACAAACGGAGAAAAGTATACTGCGGGGTTAGTATTTAATGTTCGGGATCTGCGTCTGCCAAGCAGAATTTGATGTTTGGGTGTTGGACTAGACTTAGGTTACACATCATGATCGTCTTTGTTTTGTTTTCTCTTGTGTAACGTGCACTTTACTCTTTGCACTATCCAAGAAGAATTATGGAATTGAAAGCCCCTCCCCATGAAAACTAGAGCAAGGGTGTCAAATGCCTAATTTATAGAAGGTTTAATGCAAGCCCCGTGATACTAGAATTTTGTTAAGGGCAATTTACTCTTTAAATAATTGTAAATTTTATAATTATATTTTCTTTCAGACAAACTAGAATAGAGAATGAAGTTTGTTATGAAGGGACCATATGGATCTGTCAGCTGATTCTAGTAAATCAAGTTTTATATGCTGCTCCATAGACAATTGGCTTTAGAATGACCTCCCCTCTGAATTTTTTGTGTTCACAAAAACAGATTATTATTTATAAACATTCATCATCACAATATAATGATTTAGCCTCTGTATGTGCTGAAGTTTCAGTCATGTGACACTGTATTGATCAATGAAGTGCAGGATGATGCTTCGGTTTCATGGAGAAAGCGAAAGAAACACTTTTTTGTGCTGAGTCACTCTGGAAAACCAATATACTCTAGGTATACCTAATACCGTACATTTTGCTGCTAGTTGAGGTAGAATGGGAGTATCCTTATTGTTATTTTCGTGGAGCCCTTTGCACCTTTTATGTGTAGCACCTTTGATGTTCTTTCAGGTATGGAGATGAACATAAATTAGCAGGATTTTCAGCAACCTTACAAGCCATCATATCTTTTGTGGAGAATGGGTATGCTGCTACAACCATCTTATTTGGCAGTGTACCAACATTTGTTATGTATCTGGTTGGTACCAGCTTTTTGGGCAGCAGTATTTTTCTATAAATCTGGTCTAGATAGTTGCAAAAGATCTTTGATAAGGTGTTGTTATTTCCAGCGGAGACCGTGTCAAATTTGTAAGAGCTGGGAAACATCAGGTCAGCTTGCATTCTTGTGTTGCTAGCTGAATCTTGCTATATATTTATGAAAAATAAGTTTTCCTCTCTGATTTATCCATGTCCGTCTTATTGACCTGGTTGCTTGTATCACTTGTGTTTCCCCTTGTTTTCAGTGGGCAGTGTTGATGAACACCTACGTGGTCAACTATTTGTGCTGCTAGTATATTATTGCACTTTGTATATTGCAGTTTTTATATAGATAAACCAAATAGCTTATTATTGCATTTCTGTTCTAGTGTCAATAGAGTTAAGTTTCCAGATGATTAGGATGACCAAATACTTTGTTCACTCTTTTAAAAAGATGAGAATTTGCTGCACAAGGTCCTTATTGACTGCTTATGGTTTAAATGATACATTTGTATCTTTATATTTAAGTATGTATTATGCTGTGGCGTATTTGGTGAAGACATGAGCTTCTTGGGACATGCAAGAGGTTTAGCAAATATTTTTCAAACTATGAAAGTGCATAAAATGACCAAAATTGCATTGTTATACTTTAGTTTTATTGATTGTAACACCACATGTATAGTTTTTTGAACCTGCTTACATTTTGGCGTGGTTTGAGTAATTAAAAAAAAGGTAAACCAGTTTTATTTTTTCCCCAACTTTGAATGGATGCAGAAGGAATTGGAGCATGATATCAATCTAGGTAAAGTCATGACTGGTTTTTGGTATTTATGTAATTTGTTTTATGTTCAGGTGATTTTCCTAGTG
The DNA here is from genome assembly GCA_029216955.1 of Iris pallida. NCBI lineage: Eukaryota > Viridiplantae > Streptophyta > Magnoliopsida > Asparagales > Iridaceae > Iris > Iris pallida. Next base: position 2,309,326 of record JANAVB010007399.1, on the reverse strand, counting down.
AAAGGCCCCATATATTTAGTCTGTATATGCTGTACTGAAGAGCCATATGAGGCTTTGAAGGGACAATTGGAGCTTATCTATGGCCAGGTACATGAAGAACAAACATATTGAGCATCTTACAAGAAGAGTCAGTCTTGTCTTACTCATAAAAAGTTCTTATGTGACCTTATATTTAGCCATTTTCTGCATCTCCACGCCTTAACTCGCAATTTTCTGTGCTTTGATGTCTTCGCAGATGCTGCTTATATTAACAAAGTCCGTTAATAGGTGCTTTGAGAAGAATCCAAAATTTGATATGACTCCTTTACTTGGAGGAACCGATGCAGTTTTCTCCTCTCTGATCCATGCCTTTAGCTGGTCTGTATAAAGTTTCAGTCTTCACTAAGTATGAATTTAAGTAATGAAAACAACACGTAGACACTCCATGAGGCACACATTAGTATCACCTATCATCATTATCCAAGCCTTCTCCATGAGCTACAAATTAGTATCATCATCTAAGACAGTTAATAATGATTTCGCTAATTTGCAACTAAAATACCCTGAACTTCCCTGATTTGGATGTTACTAAACTAAATTATTATTATTATAGTTAACAACAACATACCCTGAACTTTCCCCGATTTGCATCTTTCCGTCCTACAGTTTTAAATTTTCAAGCAGAGGCAGATACTAGGTTCGGCTTATTTATGAGATGGACCGAGTAGTCTGTTCTGCCTCCTCATCAACCCTGAAAGAAATGTTAGAATGGGAAGGGTGTATTCTTTTCAGTGTCCGATTCTATATAAGTTGGTGGCATCCGTGACGTCCCATACAATAAGGATATAATCCATACCGACCAATATATATATTTACGATTGTGTTTAGTACGTATCAAACCATGTTTTTCATCTCTAATAATCCTGGTAGGGTCTCATCATGTCTGATTCGCAACCAATTTGTGTTAGCGGCATGTTGTATTTGACATGATGTGGGCTATGGTCAGGGAGGTGACACGAGGTGGTGGGGACCAAAAGGCCTAGACGGGGTCTGAAGACTAAATTAGGAATGTTCAGTAGGTTAGTTGAGACAAACTTGCAGTTTATGACAGGACTTTGATTCAAAATTTAAAAAATAAGTATGGGGCAATAATTGAAAAGTGTCACAGGGTAAGAAGAGCCAAAAAGGAAAACACCCTAGTGTCCTAGTTTCTAACACAACCATCGCCCTTGGGAAAGTGACAAGAGGGAGAGAGAGAGAGAGAGAGAGAGAGAGAGAGAGAGAGAGAGAGAGAGAGACCTGGCGTCTGGCAGTATATGCTATAGATGGGATTCGGTAGGTTAGGAAAGTATGAAGGGAAGGAATCAGACGGGACAAGGTCATAGGCTATCCTTCCTTTCCTCTCTGTAATATCTATATCTGTATTGAATTATTAATAATATATATAAATTTAGACTTTTACATTCTTGGGCATGGGTGTTCCAAATTTATTAAATTTAGCCATGCGGAGCCACATTTAAGTCAAGGCGGTTCAAGGCACAAATCTAAGGTCGCGAGGCGCCAAAGCATTTGAAATACCTAGGCAGTTGCTTAAGGTGGCAAGGCAGCTGCCAAGGCCAGCCCTAAGCTATTGGGGGCCTAGGACGAACTTTCAAATAAGGCCCCCATACATAACGTAAAAAATATTAAAAAAAACTTAAAAAAATAGCTACAACCAAGGATTAATCTTAGGACCTTTAGTATAAGAGTCAAAGTACTAACCACTACACCACAATAACTTTGTGTCTAAGAGGGCCCATGGTATATACTAGTTCTATTTTGAGATACAAAATTATTGACATATTTATTTTGGGCCCCTCATGATCCGTAGGCCCTGGGCGGTCGCCCTGGCCGCCTTGGGCCAGGGCCGGCAGCCTTGGGCCAGGGTCGGCCCTGGCAGCTGCTTTTAGCAACCTTACTAGTCATATGAGGTATTTATGCCATGTATTCTACCAATAAAAGTAGGTTAGTGGCTGAAACGTTTTCCATCATATGGATTAGCGCACTCCATCAAATGTATAGTAATTGGTGTTGCATGGCTGAAACTTGTCAGGTAAAGTGGTTATTACTTATTACTAGAAAGTGGGATTTTCATTTCTGACTTTCACATATCAAGACAATTTCCTTCTTTTTTTAATTCTCTATGGAAATATCACTGTGTATGACATGAATCCTACTTGTTTTATATGCAGGTCGTGTACAGCTGGATGTATGGATGTGTGTGTGTGTGGGGGGGGGGGGGGGGGGGGACACGATTAGTCAAATTAAGTGGTGATACTTATCATTGTACCGTTAGGGCTTGTTAACCAAGATTGTAAGAGTGTCCATATGCCTTCTAAGTTCTATTTTATGTTCGATTTGCGTAGCCGAAACTTGAAAGAATAGAATATAGTAACTATTTTAGGAGTTTTACTCTTCCATCTTTAACTTTTCATTTGTTTGAATGCTATACAATATGAATTTTTCTGTAATGTGTTGACACAAACGCAAGTGTTGTATTTTAACATGATTGCTATGCGTCAAAGATTTCAATTTCACAAAATGAGAGGAAGGTATAAGTATTTGTTTGTCAAGCTGCATAATTATAAGTTTATATAATAATATTTTTCAGGTTGTAAAATTTAAATATATAGAGTTGCAATAACTATCGAGGAACTTAGCTTATGAGTCATACCATGAAACTGCGGGATACTAATCGAGCAAAAACTAAGAAAAGAGACTAGAATTTCAAAGGACCAGTTGGTTTTATTTTGGAAAGATCTACTATGGAACATAGTTATCAAAGGCGCGCCTAAGACATACGAGGCTCCAGCTTTTGCGTCTCAGAACATGTGAGGCAGGACGCCCTTTGTGAGGTGCATGCCTTAGTGAACCTCATACCCAGTTGAGACGTGCCTCATTCATATGCTGCTTTATATTCCCTTTTATCTGTTTTCACTTTGTCTACTAACCAATATTTTCATGTGAGTAGGGACCGACATTTGACTAGGAAGCACGAATACTCCAAAGATGTTGCTATGTAGTATCGGACGCGTGTGAGACACTCAACAAACACGTATTGGGCACCCCATGAGTACTCCAAAATACAATAGGGTACACCAAAATGTGTTATGTCCTTTAACATGTCGTATTCGTGTCCGTGCAACATAGTAATTGGATCCTTGCTTCCTTGCTCGATAGGTCGAAAGAAAAAAAAACATATAATTTATAGTCATGTCCAATAACCATTCTTGTGCGTCTACTTTCATTATATGGTTTATAACTATTATTTTAAAAAAAATGAATAAATGGGCGTCCTCGCTTTCATAAGTCTCGCTCGTGCCTTCGTCTTGTGCCTCGGTCTTTTATACCCTTTGAGTCGGTGCACCTTGTGCCTTTATTAACTATGCTATGGAATCCATTTACTTACTAAGAATATTAATAGAAAGATTTAGAGAGAGAAGAGTTTTACATATGGTTTGATTGGGTTAGAGAAAGCTTGTGATCGAGTTCTTAGGGAGATAATTGGACTTTGAAGAAGAAACAAGTTCCTAGTAGTTATATTTAGACTATTAAGGATATGTATCATAGAGTTAAAACGATCATGCGAACTATTGGAGGAGATACTAAACCGTTTGACGTTCCTATTACCATTGGCTTACATTAAGGATTAGGGTGTCCTTATATTTTTGCAGTAGTTGTGGATGAAATTTCTAGGCATATCCAGGTGTATGATTATGATGTTTGATGATAATATTGTGTTGGTTGATAAGAGTCGAAAAATGTTACATGCTAAAATATAATTGCAGAGAGAAACTTTGGAATATAAATAATTTATAATTAATAGAACATAAACAAAGTATATGTGATATAATTTCTTCCACAAGTCAAAGAGAAATGAGCCTAAGAGCGATAATTTTTGGTATTTAGAATCAGTGCAGAGATTGAGAATGATGTCATGCATAAAATTAAACATGATGGTTGAAATAGATGATTACTTCTGGAGTATTTTGTGATTGCAATATACCTATGAACAACATGCTTTTTATGAACAAGGCTGATATATGAACAACATGCTTTTTATGGATCAAAGTGTTAGGAAATTAAGAAACAATGTGTCTAGAAAGTTAGTGTAGCCTAAATGAGAATGCTAAGATGGATGAGTGATGCCAATTGAGGAGAAGGTGATTGTAAATCTACTTAGGTGATTTGTACATATGCAACATAGACCATTAGATGCTCCTGTAAAGAGGAGCGATAATATAATACTTAATGGAGCCGCTAGGACTAAAGGTAGGCCTGACGTAAATGCTTTGTAGTGTTAAAGAATGATATGACTTTTATTACCGACATGAGCCTTAACAGAACCAAATGGAAGAAGAGTATTCAAACTGACTCCAAAACTTGGGATAAAGGCTTTTTTGTTGTTGTAGGTGGTAAAAATTTGAAGGAGCAGAGTATTCATCTAATATTGTGACAGTAAATGCATAAATACTTAATATCATGCATGTTGTTTTAGTACAGTAAAGGTCGACATAGACAAAGTCCAAAAATAAATAAATTTGGGACAATGTTTTGGAGCAAAATTTACTGTATGTATTATTACCAACAAACTCTTCTATTTTTTGATTGTCGGCGTGCAAAACAAATGACATGATTTGGTTGCTGAGTCGGTCCAACTACATGAAATAAATTACATTTGCTTCGAGTCCAGCAGTTAATGTGTTTAATTCTGACCTCCATATTGTTCAAAGAACTATGGTATAGTAGGCTTACATTCTGTGTTGTTTGGAGTCAATTGTGAATTGACCAAGAAACTGATTTCATCTCTGTCAGGAACCCTGCTACATTTCTTCATGCATATACATGCCTTCCTCTTGGTTACTCAACGAGGCAGGCTGCTGGAGCTATATTGCAAGACGTTGCTGATTCAGGAGTCGTGTTTGCACTATTGATGTGTAAGCACAAGGTTTGTTCCAAATTTTTTTTGTGCATGCCTTTGATTTGTCAAGTCATTATACCAGATTAAGGAGAAATCCACATTTTCTTGTAAATAAGTTCACTAAAGGATTATACTTTTGGCTTTCTACTTTTAATGAACCACTTTCTTCCCTTTCTTAATCTTAATTGAGGGTTTTGGTTGATGCACATATGTTTTTATGAAATAACTCATTATATAGTATATGGTTAGCTTCTCCAATAAGAAAGTTGAATCGGTCTAGGTAACTACTTGCAAACTAGTTGTGCTGGCTAAATGTTGTTTGGTAGGGTGAAGTGAAATCCCATTTTCAAGGATAAATTACTTAATTCCATTACCCACTTGGTCTGGACCTTGGAACGTTTAATCGGACTACTGTCGGATTACTCGGAACATTCTAATAGAAAAATTAGGAGAAGTAATTATAAATAAAAGATCATACCAATGCCAAACATACAAATGATAATATAATATAAAATTAGAAATAAGCATTTAAGTCTCTATCACTTTGTCAAGGAAAATAACAAGAAAGAAGTCCTTAAGTGAAAAAGACAGCTTGTTGTGGAAAAAAGAGTAGAATCATAGATATTGAAGGAAAAGAACTACACTTGCTAGTTGGTAGTCGGTTTGCTGCCGCATATCCGGTGATTGTTGTCCTTTTCTTCTCTGACTCTACTGAGAGGGAACAGGAATTTGGGAAGAAGAAATTACTGTTTCCGATCAGAATTTTTGGGTTTTAAATTTTTAGTAGGATTTTATCCAGGAAAGTGAACTATTTAGGTTTCAGGTATTTGATTTTGACTAGACATGCTTCCATACCGACCGCGACAGTGATTAATCTGGATGGTTAACTCCTAGTTGGGCCTGATTACTCATTTTTGGGCCGGTTAAGCAGTCTCACTGATTACATGACACGATTAATGGTATTTTAATCAGTTATGGACCAAAAACTTGTAATCTGGCATTAATCGGCCTTGTAAAATGATTTTAATAACACGGCCCATTATATTCTGAAATCTAAGGCAGACGCCTTAATGTTGAGACTTTTTTTATATATTTAAAATGAATTGAAATTCAATGGATAGATAGGATTCTCTGAATTGATAATCATGAAATTACAATTCCAAATACATGTGTTTTGTTAGCATAAGATTCAATTAAATGAATTCAAACTCTAAACCCTTCCTTATGTTTGGTTGGCATGAACTGTAGATAAATTACTTTTCATTTTGAGATGTGAGGTTACCTCCAAAATTTCCAAATATTAATTGAGTAGAGAAAACTTTTAACTAGAATAATTTATCTTTTTAATTTGGGAGGTAAAGTAACAACGGACAAATGATAACTCAACCAATTTATTGAAATCTAATTCATTCATTTTAGAAGTGGATTCCACAAATTCCTCATTTTTTACACAAATGCGAAAATTGAGATTCCCTAGTGATTTCCAATTCCTATCTTCATCTTTTACCAAAAGATGTGAATTTTTGAACAAGTTACTGAATTCTAATTCATTTGAATTCCAATTCACAGTAAACAAGCATGCCGTTATATGCTTTAAGATTCTTGACTGTCAACTTGTACTGTGAATGGCAAATGAAAGTGTTAAGGAGATATTTCTCGATTCTTTTGGTTGAGCCATAAATAATATCAGGAATATCTGAAAGATCTCTACACCCTTCATAGATATGCCTACATGATGTCAGAAATAATCCTTCAACCTAACGGCATTTGTAATCATAATATCTATTTACATATGGTCATAACTTTATCTGTTAATCAGGGTATATGGTTTCCTCAATACGGTGGATCCAGACAGTGTATATACCGACAGTGGTTAATAGAAGTGTAATGACCTTAGATCTGTCAAGGTAGTTTTTAAATAATATACTAATATGTCTTACTTGCAGAAATTTTTTCCAATTATTTCTTATCCATTTAACTGTTCATCTGAATCATGTTGATGATTAGTCGGTTGAATATTATATAAAGATATTTCAACTTTTCATGCTTAGGTGGCTTCTGATTTACTTGTAGATAAGAAGTTAGTTCCTATTTTTACATTTCTTTGAATCTAGTTGCATATTATTCTCTTTCATGATTACTTCATTCCTTGTGTACATGTAACTTTTGCCTTTTTCTTCTATGTTTCTGTCCATGGGTGTGATTGTTCATTGCCCTGCAGGTTGTCAGTCTTGTTGGTGCACAAAAGGCTTCTCTTCATCCTGATGACATGCTGTTACTTGCCAATTTTATACTATCTTCTGAATCTTTTAGGTAAGAATTGATCTTTCTTCTTCTCTCTTGAAATCGTCTAAAATAATTTACATCATTAGATTTCCGACCCAAAAATTTGGGATAGAGGCTTTCTTGTTGTTGTAATAAGTTGTAACACCAAAGCGGATGCTAGCCAAATCCAGGAAGGTGATTCTTAAAATCGTCAACAGATGAAGATTAGGAGGCGAGCTTGTACAAAATTTAAACTATGAAACTGATTGAGACATTATGTTTATGCTTAATGGAGCTGGATAAGGTCTAGATGTAGTAAGGGTCCAATGTCTAGTTCGTTCCTTAATGGAACTTGTCAGATAGGGCATGTAGCATATTTCCTCCCCTGGAGTTCTCCCAGCAAAGGTTAGTGTCTGTTTTACAGGGTAGTATTAGAAACTCTGACAGTTTAAATGCTAAAGCTCCTGTTCTCCCTTCAACTGCTGTAATCTCTTAATGTATATCATGGTTCCACTTCCAACTCTCTACAGGAGCAAATACTGAATGACCTGTTGAGGCAACAAATTACTAGAATTGTTTTCAGTATTACTAGAAGCCTTGTTTAACTAATCTGTTAATTTTTGGGTATTATGTTTCAAATTGCATGATTAATTAATAAAGGATATGTTGTATCTTATGATTCCAAGTTATTGTTTTATTGTTCAATTCTCTCATTTAGTTGTAGGAGATGATGTTGACTAGCTTCAATATCCAACTCAGGTTATTTATTACATTCTGTTAACTCTGATGCAAGTATATATTTTTGTTTTGATTTTTTTTTATTGATTGTAGGTGATCGTGGTTTACATTCCTACCTTATCCTTGGTGAGGATGGTTATGCAACCGAATAGATCCTCGAAAATAATGCCAATTTGGCAATAGATTGGATTTTTAGGGCGAGAACTGAGAAGTAAGATTAGGGTTCATATGAAATAAAAGAAGATTGGCTGATGGAATCTACTGTGCAGTGAATTTTTATGGTACAAGAGCTTCTGGATTGTTCTGTAATAATGCTGTAAGAGTCAGTTTTTAAGATTATATTGAGTAGGTTTTGAATCAGGAACTAGAGTTCTGAATCCTCTGATGGCTGGATTAAGGTATAGCTTAATGGACGAAGGTTTGTAGCTATTCTTGAGAGGTTTGGAAGTGGTTTTTTGGGTTATTGAAGCAGATTCCTGTGTTGGAACTGCACAGGATAGCAAACTGGTTATCGCCTGGTTGTAGTCTTGTTGGTAGGATTTTGGTGAGTTTAACTACATAGTAATTCTATTCAAACAAGGTTTAATAGGGAATAATTAGGTTCTCGCAGTAGTAGAGACACTCAAGATTTGGTTTGCACACCTTTTTCCTGGACTGCGCACATAGAAGAGTTACATCACATAACTCATGTTAATTTGTGGAAATCCACTTTTGTTTATTGATTGTCATTTCTAGGTTTTATTAAGAAGTCCAATAATACTAATCCAAATTCCAAAATAACTCATAAAATTAATAATCCTGATTAAAGTGAAATTCTAAATTGAAAATACTTCTAAAGCAAATAAAATTATATTCCTATTACAATTAGTGCTTCTCATATAATAATTAGGGAACTATTAGTTAAAACAAATAGCAAATGTTGAATACATCCCAAAACTCGGAAATAGAAATAAGTGAACTAATAAAGCCTAATGTATGATTTGTCTCCCATCACATGGTCTTTCAATCTAGAGCTGTACCTAAAAATCGATGTGCTGGAACTATATCCTAAATTGCCTTCTAAATGTTGCAGTTTAGACTAGAAGCACATTTTTTTGATCTGGAGCTTCAAGTTCAGACTTTATAGCAGTTTATTGGTGATTATCTATTACTACTATTAACTATTTATGACATGAACATTTATGTTGTTGCGTAAATTATAGAATGTATACCCCAGACTTTATGTTGTCTACTAGACCGTGCTCTTACACATTTTTGCAATGTGCAGGACTTCAGAATCGTTCTCACCAATTTGCCTACCGAGATACAATCCTATGGCATTTCTATATGCTTATGTCCAATTTCTTGATGTGAGTGAAATTTGTACCTTTGAAGCTCTATTTTCTGGCTTTCTGTCTATTTTTATAAGATATCATATGACAAAGCTGATAAACAAAATGTCCATGAGGTGCAACTATGAATTGTTTGGACTTCATATCCTAGCAAATGCTCATTCTCAGTATCTAATTATCCTTTTACAGGTTGATACATACTTGGCGTTACTTACTACCAACTCAGATGCATTCTTCCATCTCAAAGACTGCAGGTGGTTTATAGGTTTTGTATTGATTGATAACCTAAGATAATGGTAGTAGTTGGGTTTCAATGGACAGAACTTTTATATTTCTGAAAGAAAACATTAGAAACATGAACAGATTTGTCAAGTCTTGAGAGTAATTTATAATCTAATTCAAATTGATAATAGAAATGTGATTATATTAAGTATTCCATGCTGATAGTAACTTGAAGTTGTTTGCTAATGAGTAGAACCCGGATTGAAGCAGTGCTCGTTAAGTCAAATGTTCTCAGTGAAGTTCAGAGATCCATGTTGGACGGTGGACTCCATGTCGAGGATTTGCCTATGGATTCTTCTCTTCACTCTAGATCCCTGTCTCCTCATTTAGGTCAGGACAGGACAGTGTCTCGATGTCCATCTCCTGTGAGCATTGGTGGTCCAACTGGTCTCTGGCATTTTATATACCGGAGCATCTACCTTGACCAGTATGTGTCATCTGAGTTCTCCTCACCAATAAATAGTTCCACTCAACAGAAAAGGTAAAATGGATTTCTGCATTGGCTTTGTACTTTTTTAATTAATATTTACTATGATTATCAGCAAGTGTTAACTTTTTCCATTGCAGATTGTATAGGGCTTACCAGAAGGTATATGCTTCAATGCATGAAGGAGGTACTAGTCCACATAAAACACAGTTCAGAAGAGATGAGGACTATGGTATGTTCATGTTACAATTTAGAACACATAATTTCCATTGTGTTATAATGATAAGGGTATGACTGTGTGCATGTGAGAGCTTTGAGGCATAGGGCATTTTCCTTCATATATACTAATGCATGTCTCAAGTTGCGAAGATCATACCACTCGGTGTTAGAAAGGCGCCAAACGCGAGCCTAGGTGCACACCTATGTGTACTGGGTGTTTTATGCAGCTTTTTTGGATTTCGTTTTTTGTAAGTTTTATGACCTTGTTTGGTCTTATTGGTTTTAAAGTTGCAAGCTTGAGTTTTAAAGGCCCCGATATAGTATTTTTTTAAAAAGTTTTAATACTATAAGTTACTAACTAAATATATAAAAATAATAATTAAAATAAAAGAGTCTTCTAGTGTTCTTTACTTCTATTCTATTCTTTTTTTCTCTCTATAAAACTCTCACAAAAGTCAATCCATTTCACAAAAACCACCTCATTTAACACAACCCATTTTTGCTGTGCTTGTTTATATATGCTTTTTTTAATGTTTGTTTGCCCATTTGAACAATTTGTCTTCTATCATAATGACTTATGTGTGATGCTATTGTTTTTAAATTTAATGTTGTGTCATAGATTATTTTGTGATCTTACTAAGTTATTTTGTTGTTTTCTATTGGTAATTTAGTATCGCTTTAGACACTCTTTTTTTATTTTATTGTCTAAAAAATAAGAACTCATGTTTCATGAGTTTTTAGAGATATATGGCAGATTTGGATAACCTAACATGAGGTACAAAGTGACAAAATATGTTATGGAAAGGAAAATTGAGAAGCTGTCCAGGTGGCGCTTTTCTTCTATGAGCGACGCTAGGCGCTCCCGGGCAATGAGGCGAGACAACTCGCCTAGGCACTCCCAAACGATGAGAAGCTGCCTTGTAGCAGGGAAGTTGGTCAATATTTTATTAATGTCTTAATTCATGGTATGTACACAGGTGGTCATGTGCATGTGCGCACATAATATGAAAAATGACATAGGAACTATGCAGCTAAAAACGGTTTTTTCATGGTAACGGTTTAGTAGAGTTATTGATATATCAGTGATATATCGGATTTATAATGGTAAATATCGGTTTGCATTTTTAACACAATTTTTATACATGAACAACACACTTAATAGTTATCTATTATAAAATATGCAAGAAGAATTTCTTAAAACATTAAAACTAAAAGTTTCATACCCAAACCAATATTACCATATAAAAAGTACCATTTCAAAACGGTTCAACTAATATGAGAACAAAAAAGATTCCAATTCAGCTTTAAAGTTTCAACATCTAATAATCTTCATTAGTCACAACTTCAACTTCATTTTCTTCGTTTTCACCATCGTCATCTTCTCCACCTTCTTTCCTAGTTTGTTCATCTTCATCTTTTTCATCCTCCATATATTCATCATCGTGAACAAGTGAGGAGAGTGAATCTATAACGCCTTGTGACCTTGTACTTCTCTTTTTCCGACTTTTGGTTTTAACAAAACCTAACTGTTATATATCAGATTTTTTCAAAACCGATATATACTGATATATCGGTCATATCGGCCGATAATATCGGTACCGATATTTTACCAATTTTCCCCAAAAAAATCAGTGCCGTTCCAATACCGTTATATATCGGTTATATAACCGATATATAACGGTTTTTAACTGCATAGCATAGGAATACTCTTATAAATTTTATGAACCTTTCTTTTGGGTCACTTGATAAATAAAAAATTAACCTTCAAATAATTTCATGTTTCGTTTGTAGAAACCTCGAATATTGTAGATTTAGATGAACGTAATGGATTTCCAACGTGATTTTTTCCCTTTTATTTTGCATTGGAAGATTGGGGCTCAAATCCTCCCCAAAAGATCCACTTCCCTCATAACTTAGATTAAGCTTTCTGCTACTAGATTAAGCTCTTTGATCCAACTATCTCCGTCTCAATAGGGACAGTCTTCCGTTTTTGCTTTGTTTGGAATTTACCTGGGTAAGAGCGGCACCCTAGCAGGTAACACCTGCTTCGGAGTAATATGTGAAACTCTGTTCTTTATCCTGCACTAGAGTGTATACCCAAACACTCAGAACTGAGAACTAGTACTAGATAATCCTTGCACAAGAAAATTTTATTATAGATATAAAACTAGTAAAGCTCACTCAGCCTCCTGTTCCCGACTGATAGAAGATTTATTCTTCTATACAAACTCCAGAGGCAAGAGCCTTCCGGTTGCTTCTTACTCCCTATTTTTAACCATAGTGGGTATACCACTTATTTGGCTAAGTAAATGCCGTTGTCTATTGTATAAGGCTAATTCTAAGGGCACCCCAACATTTGCTAGGGGCTAACCCTTACTAGGGGACAGTCCAATATAGTGGAACTTTTACTGGGGACAGTCCGAATTTTACTTGGGACTAGTCCATCCCCAAAGAATTAGGGTTTCTAGAGACGGACGCCGGCGGGGGCGCGGATCCCGGCGTTGGCGCGGGGGCGCGTGGGCGCCGCTGCTGTTGCTGGGTGCGGGGGTGCGGTCGATGCGGGGTGCCGCTGCGCGTGGCCGGCGGGGACGTGGGAGAGCGGACGCCGGCGTTGGCGCGTGGGCACGTTGGTGCGGTCGACGCGGGACCGCTGCGCGTGGCCGGCGGGGACAAGGGGGCAAGGGGGAGTGGATGCTGCAGGAGATCGGGGAGATGGACGCGAGGCGGACGGACAAGAACGGGTAATCGGGGAGATGGTGGCGAGGCGGAGGAGGAGGACGAGGCGAAGGAGGAGGCGGAGGAGGAGGAGGAGGAGGGGGAGAATGAGAAGGAGGAGAAACCCTAGTCCTAACCCCTAAGAAAAATTGGGCTAGCCCCAAGCAAAAGTGTGGATGTTAAACGTGTAATTATTTTTGGAATAAGTTGGACTAGCCCCTAGCAAAAGTTGGGGTGCCCTTAGAATTAGCCTTGTATAACTAGACATTATAACTCATTACTTCTTTTACCATGGGGGCTTGGTGCCTACAATAATTTTTATGGTGAAGTTTTCTGTGTCTGGCACGGTCTTCTCTTGATAGAGGTCTGCTGGTTGAGTCTTCTATTAACTGTGGTCAAGGTGTCTATCCTATCGGAGTCTCTATTAGAAGCAACTCCTATTTAATTGTTCCATTTGCTGACTGTTGCCTGGTAGTTATCTTTAGACTTTAGTTGATCTGGATTGACTATCTTTTCCCAACCATTTTGTTGCTATAGATATTGGCAATCTTCCTTGTAATATATCTGCGCCACATATTATTGAACAAAGTTGTTGAAAGTTATTAATAGCATGCGATGCGGTAAAGGGAAGTGTCAGGAAACAACCGCATTTTTCGAAGCGTCTTCTCAATCTTCTTGCGCTACGTATAGTAGCTGTCCGGACCATCTATCCTCCGATCGAGCAGTCGAATCGAAGATACCGTTGTACTAGTGATTGGCGTTCCCGATACTCGTGCTACCAGCACTTCTATTTGCCGCAATGTTCGACAACTTCAGGTTCTTGAAGAGAGGTGAAAGCGAGGGTTTGGATAGGGGGGTAGGGTTCATGATTAGGGTTAGGGTTTGGGAAGAAGGTTGGGCGGCGGTGGCTGCAAGGGAGGGGGGGGGGGAGGCCGTGATGGGTGGGTGGGTGTGGTGGTGGTGTGTGTGTGTGTGGGGGGGGGGGGGGGGGGGGAGGTGGGCGACTAGGGTTAGGGTTCATAATTTTTTTTTGAAGTGTAGAGAGGAATGGATGGCTCTGATACCATGTAAGAAGGAATAATATGATAGCTTTATTGATATGGAGGGTTATATATATAGTAGGTGAATAGCCTTCTCACTATTCTCTACCCAATGTGGGACTAAACAATGACAACAATAATACTTAACATGATGCAACACGTGGGATGATCAATAGTACTATGGACAGCTGATTAAGTACTAGCACAAGTAACATTTTTCTATTGTATATTCTAATTATTGCTTTTTGTTTATGAGATAGTTTCCTAGCTATCAGCTTGGCATGACATTAAGGATTTGCATTTTCATCATGGAAGGTGCAGGTTCAACTCATGGAATCAGTCTCCATACAATGGGGGTAATACCGTAATAGTGCACACTGCTTCACCTTCCTTACCCCGAAGACTATGAATTGGTGTGAGCCTTGTGGGATTGTAATGCCTTTTGTTTTATATATAATTTTATCTGAGGTATGTGATACTGTATACAAGTCGTGGTCATGCTTAGCTGGATACACGCACTATCTACAAGCTTATAAGTTATAATAAAAATTAGAGAAATTTTGAGTCGCACCCCACTTAATTTACCACAATTCAAGGTGCACCCCACTGCTTTACCATAATGCAAGGCACCCCCCACTTTTGACGGTTTCCGTCAGTAACTGACGGTCAAAGGGTTTGACTATTTTTTTTGGACCAAAACACCCTCGTCTTTCCAAGCCCTCCCCTTCCCAAGCGGATCCCCCACCCTCCGCCACCACCGGCCCCTCCCCGACCGCCGCCGCCCCCTCCCCCGACCGCCGCAACCCCCCTCTCCGCTCCTCCTCCTCTCCCACCACCACCACCACCACCACCACCATCACAAACACCCCCTACCCGACCTCGCCCCCCCTTCCTCGACCGCCCCCGCCCCCCCTCTCCGACCTCGCCCCCCCTCCCCGACCACCGTCCCCCCACCCACAGCAGCAACAGTCAGGGAGGGGGGGGGGGAGGTCGGGGAGGGGGGGAGGAGGCGGCGGCGGCGGCGGTGGTGGGGGGTAGGGGGGTCGGCGGCGGTCGAGGAGGGGGGGCGGCGAGGTCGGGTGGGGGGGGTGTTGGTGATGGTGGTGTTGGTGTTGGTGATGGGGAGGGGAGAGGAGGGGGAGCGGAGAGGGGGGTTGTGGCGGTCGGGGAAGGGGGCGGCGAGGTCGGGGAGGGGGGTGGCAGCAGCGAGGTCGGGCGGGGGCGTCGGCGAGGTCGGGGGGTGCAGTGGCGAGAGACACGGGGAAGAAGACAACACAGGGGTATTTTTGTCAAAAAAAATTAAGTCAACCCAGTTGACCGTCCAATATGGACGGAATCCGTCAAAAGTGGGGTGTATTATTCATTTGTGTAAAGTGGTGGGGTGCACCTTAAATAAGAGTAAATCTAATGGGGTGCCACTCAAAATTTCTCTAAAAATTAATTGCATCGCTTATAGAAAAGATGTGTTAAGTTTCAGTGTGCATAAATTGCAAGGAAATTTGTGGATGGCTATTAATGAATTTTTTTTTCTATGAATTGTTTGGCTGCAGATTGTTCACAGAATTAAGGCAGGATAGTTGAAATGGAAAACAGCTTCTGGGGTAGTTTGTATTCGCAAGATACCACTGAAGTTGAAAAGAAAAAAAAATCTATAAGACGGTTATAAAATCAGTCATGCTTTATGGATCTCGCAGTCAAAAACATGTTCAGAAAATAAGCTAGCTGAAATGAGATGCTAAGATAGATGAGTGGCAATATAGTGAAAGATAGATCAAAAAGTGTGTGTATTTGTAGGTAGTTTGAGGTGACACCAATTGAAAATGAGAGGAAAACATCTAAGGTGGTTTTGATGTGTGCACCATAGACTAATAGATGCACCAGTTAGGATAACAATAATATTAGTCATAGGAGAAAATTGTTGCATGAGCAGGGCAGTTGTGCCGATGGAATTTGAGGGAGGTTGTCTTTAACGAAATATTTCATCATAATGGTGGATCTACTTGAGGTATAATCAAGGGCGGTCTAGGCGTATGCAAGAGTGGGCAATTACCCACCTAAAATTTGCAATTTTATTTAAAGATATGCGTACCCATAATTTTGTCATCACTTATTTAGTTACTTGTCCATACAATAACAGACTACCGCACGTCAATTTAACTTTAGGTTTTAAATAAAAAACAATTTTATTTTATGGTGGGTCCAAATAAAAGAGTTAATTCGCGATTGAGATTTTCTTGCTGTAGAATATTTGCGGGGAATTACTGCTAACATCTCATAATATTTTTCTTCTTCTTTTCTTTCAATTTTACATCATAAAATGAAAATGTCATTATAGATTTTTTAGAATAGTAAAATGTGGGCCCTGCAAGAAGATTTTAAAAGAAACACTCCTAAAAAAATCTTTCTGGTTTTGAACCCAATCCAAAATAAAGGCGTTTAGCACTTCTTTAAGAGTACTCATAATTAAAAAGGGAAAAAAAAAGAAATAGAAGTTGTTAATTATAAATTGAAATCAAATAGAGAAAAAATAAGGAAGATGAAAAACAAGGTAGTTGACCGATATAGAAATTGAAATCGAAAAAGGGACAGGGGGATACAAGTCAGGTGCAATTTACATGCTCTAACTGGGGGGTGGGGGGGGGGGGGGGGGTGGGGAAGTTGAAATGTTATATATAAGCAACTTATTTTTGCCCCCACTGGCCACTAGCTTCAAATGCTGGCTCCGCACCTTGGTATAATACTATAATTGTAAAACCAAGCATAAGGTGACAATGCTACATCATGGTCAATATTATGTCACTAATACCTTTGTTCTCCTAGCTCATCAAGATGCATAGGTGTCACTCACTGACCAGTTTTCAATGTACTGAAATTTCAAGAAGGGTCTGGAAGCCTGGAACATGAATTTTCCTCTTCTTATCCCGTTTATTATATATCTTCTCTTCTAAATGGACGTTTGGATTTGTTGTGTGTGAGGTC
The DNA here is from genome assembly GCA_029216955.1 of Iris pallida. Lineage (NCBI taxonomy): Eukaryota > Viridiplantae > Streptophyta > Magnoliopsida > Asparagales > Iridaceae > Iris > Iris pallida. Next base: position 2,292,391 of record JANAVB010007399.1, on the reverse strand, counting down.
TTGTCTCTATAGTACATGTTTGTTCCTGAAACCTTTTATAGTCGAGAAGTCATGTTTCTTCTTCACTTACTTTATGTACTCAAAATCTATTTAACAAATATTCCCAATTTCTTGGCCTTAGATACTTTTGGCTTTAGATATGCAAGAATATCTGATATTGTATTGTGAAATCCATAGAAGTGAAAGTTGCACTTGCGAGCAGTGCAACAGTCAAAATTAGTTTATACTAGATGGAAAGTAATTTTCATACTGGCCTCAGTATCATCTGACATATACTCTTTAAGGGCTTTATATATGTTGGCTTCAGTTTTAGTTTCTCGACATATTATCTCATACTATTTGCCATTGGATGTCTATATAATACATTTAACTTCTGCATAGAGTCTCATCTCTCTTCATCCTCTTTTTGCAACAATTTGCAGATCACAATTAAATATCTAGTTCAAGGTCTGCAGTATTCTTTCTTTAATGTAATTGGCATGTTGTTTTGACATGTAATTCATTATGTTAATTTGTCTTCTGCAGTTCTACTATGTTGGGTAACTCAAGATTTTGAACTTTATGCGGCGTTTGATCCACTTGCTGACAAGGTTTGCACCCACTTGTTTCGAGTATATTTTATTGTTACAACAAGAACTAGATCACAATATCTTTTTGGAAGTTGGACTTCCTATTGACTACTACTCTGAGTTAGTTTTGCATGGAATGTAGAGAAAAAATGGGGTAATAAAGCATATTAAGGTTGACATGTAGAACAAAGTGATACAAAATGCTTCTAGATGAGGAAATAGTGGATGGTTGAGACCCTAGAGATTAGGATGCCTTGGAGCCTATCTGATGCCTCCAGCACCTTATGAAATCAATGGTTAAGATGAAAGTGAGATATAAGATTGTGGTCTACTATGTAACAGAAGCAGTAGCAATACAAGTTACAAAAGTTAGAGGTAGTGGTGATATTACATATTGGAGCCTGGGAGAAGGAGTGGAGGAACTAGAAACTGTGTGGTTTATATTTCAAGTCAGTAAAAGTATCAACTTTAATTTAGAATTGTAAACCAATAAATTTTGACTTCTGAATTTTCATGCCAAAATTGAAAATGGCATATAATTACAGCTTGATGTTCTCTTTTGTAAACTTCACAATATATAACCTGTTTTTAACATTTCCTGGGCCTAAGATGAGAATGACAGAGGCAGATATATCTTTGTTGGTTAGGACATGATTGCATGCAAATATTTCAGAGATGTCCAAACTTGAGCCTCCTGAAGGACTCAAGGGTGTTGGTTTTGGAGAAATTGATGAATCAATAGGGCCCTGTGGTCCCCAAGCATTGTTTTAGTCATTGGCCAAAATTTTCAAATCAGTTTTGGAGGGTGCCGGTAAACCTATGCTGATACTTCTTATTGCGAGTTTTGGTCAAAACTTCTAGAGTTCGGTTGGTTCCTGTTGATTTTCATTGTTTTTTTAGTGACTTGGCTTAAGAGAGAGAAAAGAGAATGAAATGAGATGTTTTTTTTTTTTTTTGGGGGGGGGGGGGGGGGGGGGGGGTTTGGATCTTATTCGGCAGCTTAGGCACCTTCTTCGGTGGTGACTCCATCAATGGCCACTAGGAGAAACCTCGATCTTTCTCTGTTTTCATTCTTTTTCTCCAGTGATTTGTAAAGTATGGCAGGTGACCAAAAATCCTAATCGGCTGCCTTGTACTACTTTCCCGTGGTAATCCTCATGTTTGTCCACCTAAGGGATACCAATACCTAAGTTAATAACTAAATATACATGAGTTGACTAACTTAGGTGCTGAAGCATGAGTATGTTAACTTTGGCCCACAAGTAGAACACCTTATACACCCTAACTTATCCCTATATATGCTATTCACCCTTTCTGCTTTTCAACATATGCACCCTAGTCTTAACCCATGTAAACACTAAGGTTGTGTTTGGTTCATTATAATGTAATCGTAATGGAATTAGGTTTGTAATGTAATTGAGTTTATAATGTAATAAAATTATAATTATATTACTATGTTTAGTTGAATCATGTAATGTAATGTCAATCGCATTCATATGTTTGGTTTACCATGTAATGTAATATTTTTTTTCTTTCAAAATACAACATAAAATAAAAAAGTAAATCAATAAAAAAAAATTCAAAAATATGAAAATATAAAAACAAAAATAAAAAACAAGAAAAAATTGAAGTAAAAAATTAGAAATTAAGATAAATAAATAAAATATAAATGAAGGGAAAAATTGTTTTGTCCTTCTGCTAAAATAGACAAAAAACGACCAAAAACGAAAAAAAAGACCAAAAATAAAAAAGATCAAAAATGACGAACAAACAATACGGAAAAATAACCAAAACGAAAAAAAAGCGATATAAAAGGAACACAACCAAAAACAAAAAAATGACCCAAAACATCAAAAACGACAAAAAAAACCATCAAAGATGAAAAAACGACCAAAAAAAAAGATAAAAATGACAGGACAATAAAAAAATAACCAAAAAACGAAAAAGTGATAAAAATGGAAAACAACCAAAAACAAAAAAACGACCAAAAGATCAAAAACGACAATAAAAGAAAGAAAAAAAACAATAAAAAAGGAAAAAAAAAAGATTAAAGTGACCAAAAACGATCAAAACAAAAAAAGACCATAAATGGGGAAAAAGACTAAAAACCAAAAAATGACTAAAAACAAAAAAGTTCAAAAACGACCAAAAATGACAAAAACGAAAAAAAAGACACGATCAAAAACGACAAAAATGAGGAAAAAAGCGACAAAAAACGAAAAAGGTCAAAAAAGAATAAAAAACGATCAAAACAACAAACGACCCAAAAATTGCTAAAAACGACCCAAACGAAAAAGGCAAAAAAAAATGACAAAAACCGATAAAAAATGGCCAAAAAAGACCAAAAAAATTAAAAAAACGACCAAAAAAAAACGAAGACCGACCCAAAACGACAAAAAACGAGAAAAAATGACCAAAATGACAAAAACGATTAAAAAAAAAAAAGACCAAAAACAAGGAAGGATCAAAGCAACAAAAAACGATAAAAAATATCAAAAAACGACCCAAAATAACCAAAAAAACAAAAAAGAACAAAAACGAAAAAAAAGAGCAAAAAACATGGAAAAAAAAGACAAAAATGACCAAAAACGAGCAAAAACAACCAAAACAATAAAAAACTGCAAAGACGACCAAAAATGAGCAAAAATGTTCAAAAGCATGCAAAAAAGACTGATAAAAATAACGTGCAAAAACAACCAAAAAAAGAGCAAAAGAAAGAAAAAACGATAAAAAAAGGTGCAAAAACGATAAAAAATATGCAAAAAAAAAGGGCAAACAATGACAAAAAAACGTGCGAAATTGAATATAATAAAAAAGTGCAAAAACGAGAAAAAAAGGACCCCAAAAACTTGCAAAAATGACAAAAAAACGAGACAAGAAGGGAAAAAAAACGACAAAACGTGCAAAACAACAAAATGAGCAAAACTGACAAAATGAGCAAAAACGACAAAAATGAGGAAAAAAACGACGAAAAAGAACAAAAACGATAAAAAATGACCAAAACGAAAAAAGAAACGTCAAAAAACGAGAAAAAAATAACCAAAACGAAAAAGGGAACAAAAAATGACCAAATTACTGCATTTTAAACTTCCTCTTATGTAGTGTAATTGCGATTTCATAGGTTTTATGAGTAATTGGTTTGAAAGGAAACTGATGTAATGTAATCAAATTGTACTCGCGATTACATTATATCTAATTCTTTTTGTTCACCCAAACATCCGAGTTAGATTGACAACGTAATGTCAATTACATTACGTTGTCCAATCCTGCAAACCAACGGGCTCTAATTTTTCTTGGCACTGTGGATGTATACTCGCCCAAATGGTCAGCATTTGAAGGCATAAGACCCGTAACTGATTAGAATTTTACATCCCTTATTATGGTAGATTGGGTGAGATTAGTTGCATCTCTTATTTATGGATTTTTTTACGTCAATGTGGCCAACATGATCAATATAGCAGCCAACTGTTGGATTCTGATCAATGCGTAAACAACGTCAATATGGATAAAATTTTGGTAATATATCTGCCGATGTATCCTGTTGCACCCAACAAATCTTTCCTTATCCAATATGTTTCATAGTGGGCGATATTTGTAAAACCTGGATTTATAATTCCTACTCGTTAACCAATATTATGATCTTCTGACTTTAATCCCACTCCACCTGACAATCCACACCCTATCTATCCCCTAAGCCCCCCTCTGGGACATTCTCTCCTCTGAATGGTGGCCGTTGAAGACTCTTGCGCCAATGACTATGATCAGTAATTTTTTATACTATGGCCTCTTTTCCTTTCGTTCTTCTCCATCTCTCCCTCAAGGCCTCTAAGTAGTGTAGGGACTATTACTCCTCTCTTTTATTAAACATTATCTTAGTGAAGAAACAAGTAGATCCTTTATTGTAATTTTTTATAAGCGATTAAAATCAAACATACTAACCACTTTATTAGTTCGAGTGACATTTTGGGCGTTTAGGGTAATGCATTTGAGTTATGGTTCTCAAAATTGATAAAGAGGGTCATTTTAGGGATGCCCGATATAGATATCTTATATATTTTTATATCACTGGTATGTCGTCCTATATCCGCTATCTGAGATACGAATCCTATAAGGACCTTACCTCTGATATCTTAAATCTTGATTCATACATTTGATGTTGGCACAATTTTTGGTGAGGTCAAAACCTTCTCCCGCCTTCCCCCGATACCCAACACGCATCACGTGCCTCAGTTACAAGGTTCATGATGAAGCCCGATCAGACCTCGAGTTAACATCAAAACGAAATAGTTATCTTGTGAAGCCAATGGAATTAAAGTGGCTGGATTTGTGTGATGACACACAAGGCATGAAATCATGCACCAATGGGACCCTACAACTTACTCCATCAATAAGTTTGCCTTTCTATTCACATCATTAGGTCTTCTTTTCTACTTATTTGTGTCATAAATGGGAGGACACGAAACACAGTTGTAAGGAGTCAAGCTTTCGGCTACTTTATGTTTTCTGCTTATTTACATTCCATCAGCTTTCTTCGTACCCTGTTATGGTTTCTCCTAATAATGGATTTTCATGCCCTGACAAAAGAAAGGGTGAGAATCTTAATCTTTCTAATTAACTGCAGGCAGCAGCAATAAAGACGTGCAACCGAGTCTGCCAATGGGTGAGAGATTTGGAAAATGAGATATTTTTGTTGGGGGCGAGCCCATTCTCTTGGTGATTGTATCCATATATGTACCTGTCATTCTAATTAAATCCTCCCTTCAGTCATATATATATATATATATATATATATATATATATATATATATATATATATATATATATGAGGAAAAGGGACTTACAGCATTGTTGATCTGTATATGAAGAGCCAAGCCAAAGTGGTAGTTTTTCTTCTTTTTTGTACACGATATTTTGTATGGACAATTCTGCTGAAATAAGTTTTTCTTCCTCTGGCTGACTGCTCTGTCATTTCTGTTTCCTGATATAACTTGGTCGTACGAGGAATTTGAGTGACATTGTTTGCTGATTTGACACCATTTCAAACTAAATTTTACATGACAGCTAACTTTTTTTTTTAATTTTTTTATTTTAAACAGAAGACTTTATTGAAAACGGGGGAGCTTAAGCTCAAATATTAGCCCGACAACCTACAAAAGTATATGTGCTAGGCCAAAGTCCTGGCAACGCAAAATAAAACTATCCTCCCTGGGGAGACCGGGGGTAAACCAAGAAAATTAAAGCTATCCATCTCGGGGGTACCGGGAGTAAACAAAATTGAGAAAGAAAACAGGCGAAGAGGGCCCCCTACAGACCAGGGAGATCCTTAAGCAGGGCGTTGCTGGCCGCCGTTGGAAGTTCGGAGGTGTGGGAGAAGATCTGGTCAAGTCTGATATCCTGGACAAGAGACGCAAGAGCTTATGTCACACCATTTGCACTAGAAGAGAGATGGTTAATGCCAATAGCCGGGTTGAGAATTTATTTGATTTTGCGGGTCTTGTATCTGAGAGTCCAAGGGGGCTCAACTTTTTTGGCGATGATGTTGGTAAGGTGGGTGGACGAGGTTTCAATTTCACTGTACTGGATGTTATGGGAGTGACACCAATGAAGCGCCAGGAGTAGGGCGCCAAGTTCCGGTAGAGGGCTAGTATTATCCGCTTTGAACAGGGAGAAGGCATAGATAAGGTTGCCGAGATCGTCTCTGATGATACCGCCACACGCCAGGCCTGGCTCTTCCCCTATCTTCACCGCGATGTTCAGCTTCTTGCCCACCCCCCGGTGCCACCCATCGAGTAGTGGTCCCCGAGTGGGCGTCTGGCGTAGTCGTGTTCGTTCGCCCAATCACGTCCGTCCCCAGATTATGTGCAGAGAAGGTATGTTGCAGATGCGAGGTAACTTGGCGGATGATCTCCCGGTAGTTCTCAGTCCCTTCGCCAAACTTAATGGAGTTCCTTTGCTTCCAGATTTTCCATAAACAGGAAGCGAAGATAATGTTTCTTCTGATGTTTGCCGAGGAGGAGGGAGAGGAGGAGGAGGAGGGAGAGGAGTTTTGAAGCCATACCTGAGCAAGTTGATCGACAGTGGAGTATGAGGTGGGGAGGTGGAAATTGGTAGCAAAGTGGAGCCATATCTTTTGAGCCGTCTCGCCCAAGACGAAGAGATGGTCATTTGTTTCAATGTCCGGGTTAGTGCAGCACACACATCTCGAGGCAAGGTTGATTTCCATCGAAAGGAGTCTGGCCTCAACCGGAATGGCGTTCCTCCGAAGACGCCAGAGGAATGCGCCAATACGAGGTTGGATATATTTGTTCCAGCAAAAGCTGCTCCAGGTGTCGATCGGGTGTCTCCTATAATGATGCTTCCAGTAAGATTTCGTAGAGAATTCTCCGTGTTAGTCTAGGGCCCAGGGTGATGTCGTCCAGCACGGCATTAGCTTCCACAGGTAGAAAATTATGAATATTGACCTCCTCATCCAGGAATATGCGGACCATCGGAGAGGCCACCACTGTCACGCCCCGAGTCGACAAACCGTTCGTCCCCGGTGTTATTTTGCCGAATCGATCGTCCTCGCTAAGGCGTGATGCCGTACGAGTCTGGAATTGCACTCGTACAAGGCAAGAACGTTACGTTGATTTTTATATTGAAACGCCAAGTTAAAACTTCACAAATCACATCAAATGAGACACAATATAGGAAGATAGAAATATGCTTTTCATTCATAGCTTGCAATGAAGTGCAAGTCGTAATTACATTGGACGCCGTTGTGGCTACATTGATTGAAAACAAAAAGAAACATACTCGACAAGCTCCCTGAACTAACACTTGTCGTTCTATACATTCGCCCCTTTATACATAAGCCGCCGATTAAATTGGCTTTAAAATACTTCAGTATAGGAAGAGCTTCAAAACGCCTCTCCGTACTTCAGCTTCAGTTTAGAGCGCCCGCCGCACCTGGGGAATTGGGGGAGGGGATTAGCACACTTGCTAAGTGGACGAGACGAACCCACTCGTCTAAACCGACTCTGATTGTTAAGGTAGGCATGCTTTAGAGTTGTCTTTCTATTTAGAACTAAATGAATTCAGTTCATATCGATAGCCATCTTTAAGTAATAAAGCATACAGTAAAACATAGCGATTTATCCCATTTCTTACCACGGCCGTGCTCGTCCCTGCATAAAAACAGAGATAATACTTACTACTTGCATAAGACAATAGATGAGCATGCTACTATCTTATATGCGCGGTCATTGGTGTTACACACCACGTGGGACTATCTCAACGGCATTTCTGCCCATTCAGTCTAGGTTGCAAGCCTGACTGACGGTCCCGCAATGCATCAGTGCCGAAGCACGATTATTCATTCCCCCTAGGTCGATTCAATTCCGATGTCCCGGATACCGATTTGAGGAAAATCAACTTGTGCACAAGCTGTCCATGACCATTGTAGTGTCCCGTCCCGCTCAGTCAATCGGAGGAATAGGAACGCCGACGGCGTTCGAACTTAGCCTTGCAACGGCTGCATGAAGACATCGCTCGGCCAAGGTGACCGCTCGCTCAGGTGGGGTAGTTTCGGTGAACTTGTCTCATCTTAGCCTTCACATAATAAATCACATGATTTCAACTCGCACAAGTAGGCTTGATAATAAAAGAGACGCATCCACATAGCTAAAGGGAATAATCCCGATAGGTCGAATTGAGTTAGAATATGGAAAGGTCCAACGGTCGGCTTAGAGTTGGTGCACGGCGTGCTTTGAAAATGACACTTGGTCTTTCGTCCCGTGGCTTGGGAGAAGGAAAAGTTGGTATTCGCCATAAGCTAAGAGTTAGCCAAATTCATAGGCGTCGTCCGCATAAATATTTTAAAAAGCATGCACGGTCTCTTTGCCCAAGGCGTGACATAGCTTCTGCTCGCCGACGGGTTAAGTTGTATTGCACGGCTTGTGGCATAAGTCTAGGCACCTCAAATAACTTTGTTGTTCAAGTCGAACGCGTGCACGGCACGTTCCTACGACGCAAGGCTTGACGCAGCCTTTACTCGTCAAGTTGTTGCAAAGTAAGTTAGGCGAGTTACGTTAAGCTAACATGAGTAGTAGCAGGCACGGCCCTATGATTTCTACGGCCGGGTATAATCACATAGTCTCACGATTGAAGGGCCCGTCATATAGAGTATGACTTGGGCGGTGGTGTCACATAGAGTTTCACGTTGGTTTGAGACACGATGGCACGGACTTAGTGTTTTAAGGCACGGGCCACGGTTGATTTATTGAGTTTGGAAAGTGTTTCAATAGTTGTTCTTGAGTTGAGTGAAATGATAGGACAAGAAAGAAAGAATGCTCACGACTGGGTCGTCGAGGCAAGAAAGAAGAATGCCCGCGACTGCGGGCCGTTGAGGCAAGATTTCAGATGTGAGAAGTATTGCACTTAGCCCTGAAGGAGATGGTAACAGTAGAAGTACAATGACTGTGTGAGACGTCAGTTTGAGTCGAGTCTTGCATGGTCATTGGACAACTTGTACAAGGTAAATAAAATAAACAGTTTCTCGAACGGCGACCCAAGCAGCCCATGGGAACCGTTGCGATAGAGACTTTTCGTAGACTGTGTGTGGATGACCGCACGGGTTAGGCGGGGACTTGCAGCGGAGCTAGCTACTCGCGCTGGCAAGGGGCATCCGTCTAATCAAAACTACAAAAGAGTCCACAATGGTTCTGGGAGCCAGTGACCAAATTCATATACTTGAGTCGGCAGAATAGCGACAAACCGCGTGTATGTCTTTGGATTTGGTCTAGAACTTGAATGTATGTTTAGTCGGTAACACAAAATATTTGGGCCTAAGATTTGGCTGCAACGAAGACACCGTACTTCGGCACGAGATGTGGCATCGGGTCTTATGTTGTCGGCATATAAGTTGCATAGTTTAGATGTGAGTTGTCTTGAGTTTAAGTAGGAAACGCCGCAAGGCAAAGTTGGTCGAGTGACACTTAACCCACAAGTCTTGATTAGGTCAGTTGATGATTTAGTAGCAAAGGGCCGCGAGGCGGCAAGGGCCGCGAGGTGGCAAGGGCCGCGAGGCGCGTATGATTGAGTCTCACTTGAGTTTCGAGGCACGACCTCAACAAGGACTTATAGCACGGTCACACAGGAAATGAGTCTTATCGCGTAGTTGCGTCTCTGATTTTAGCCGTAAGGCAAGCACGACCTGATAGGTTAACGTTGTTGAGTTGATTTTGCATTGCAAGCACGAAATGGTCATGAGACACAAAATAGGCCAAGGCTCTGTCATAAAACCGATCCTAAGGAAAGACTAGAAAGACAATTGTTAAGAAGGGACTATGTTGCACAAAGTAATCAAACGTGTTGGTTTTGTATGGGTGGGCGAGGAGCTCATTCCACCAGTACAGTTGAGTACTGACACCCATATAGTTTCATGTGCAGGCACAGGTAGAAGCTCGTGGCGAGGAGCTCGCTTGGATGCGTCGAGGCACGGAGTTCCTTGGCGATTCTAAGCGTGCGGCCGCATGGAGTCAAGACTTATATGGGACATAATGTGTGGACATCGCCTTCCGAAGCATCCGCTGGCTCGAGACATGTATTGAGAGGTGAGAGAGAGCTGAGTGACTTGAAATGTGAGATGAGTGAGCTTGAGAGACTTGTAATCTTGGCCTTGCACCCCAATGTAACCGTTGTTTCAATATTAATAAAGAGCTTCTTTGAATAACTTGCGTCTGTTCTAAATTTTCGCTGCTATGATTCAATGTCTCTGCATGGGACTTCTGTGCGATGACTCCGTCGCAGCCGCTGAAATCGGCCGTTATGGAACCCGCCTTGCACGAGCTCAATCTAGGCTCGTGCGGCATCACGTCTTAGCGAGGACGATCGCTTCTACGGAAGCGGGGTGTGACATAATGGTATCAGAGCACGGCTTTACGTCCTTGGACTACTATTGAATTCTTTAACTTCGTTGTTTCTGCAAACTCTGAATTGTTGCTTCCGCAAAGTTGATATCATTGGTGCGCTCTCTCTCAAATGTCCCACGGATGTCCATACAATAAGTCTATCTATTTTGCAAAACGTAGGAGAACAGTTTTTGATAAAAACAAAAAGATGGTTTGCGTAAGCACGATTGGCTAAGTCGGGCTGGGCATATACACCAAAGTTGCGTCGACCTTAGAAAAGTCGAGTACGGGAATTGAATAGTGTCGAACAAGAATGAGTTGAACTCGATTGAGTAAAGTAGATGACTATCAATAGGGGTGCTATCGAGCAACGATAACGTCGATGCGATATAGGTGAGCGTGCTTAAAAATTGAGGAATGGTTCGAACGAAAAATTTGAAGAAGTGGATTTTGATTCGAATGATAGTTGAGGATTTGTTGAATGACTTCATTCCTGAGTGGTGTATGCGAAAGCCTCAGGATTGTCGATCGATCGATTGAGGATGTGGGGTGTCGATGAGTCTATCAGCAAGCGTCGCGTGGATGCAAAGCCTATATTGGATATGATTGAGCAAATATTGTCTTGAAGATTTTGATGAGTCGATTCGAACAACTTAGAAATTGACGCGCACGGAACGTGCACGGGATTGAGGATTGTACGAAGTATGAAACGCAAAAATGATCGAGTAGATGAAATCGAATCGAAGAAAAGTTAGGATGTACGAATGGATGAATTGATCGGAAATCGATAAGAATCGTATACGAAAAGTTAGCACGACGAGAAGATAGCGTGCATGAAAAGTTTGATTCGAATGTTTGAAAATGACTCTAAGGATTGGAATGGATGTTGCTCGATGATTTGAGTTAGCAAGGAACGATGTGATTTGAAAAAAATATTGGTCGATGACTTAAGATAAACGAATAACAATACGTGAAATTGGTTTGAGAAATTGATGTTGTGAATGATTCAAGGGATAATGATCGAACTTGAATTGAATGTCGAGAAGATTATTCAGTCGGACGATAGCATCATTTGACGACTCAGAACTTGTTGCAAAGGAAGATCGTCAGGTTATGCATGTCATCGATGGTATTGACGTATCAAAGATCGATATACGATAACTCGGGGGTACTCTGACTCGGCGAATGACGATCGTGCAAGTTATTGTTCGGTTGGATACTATACTTAGGATTTTGTGAGATGAATGTCGGATGAAAATGAAAGTGTCTTGATGGTTACAGATAACCACAGCGTCGACATTCTTATCTTGTGCGAGCGCAACTCTATCCTCGCACATGCGTCGCGTCAGATTTGAGGCAATCATTCCGCGTGAGCGCTGACATGGTGATTCATGTCGCGGGAATGATCGAACTCGAAAAATCAGGACGCGAAACTTTGATTGTCTCAACTTGTCGGTTTGATGCGAAGGAAATTCGAGGATTTTAACTTGCGATTGATGAATGAAATAAACTTGAGGATTGAGTAGGTCCAATCCGCACATCAGAATGAATTAGTCTAGGCACAAAACAAGAGTTACGTCCCGACGAGGACTATCCCGCGGGAGCGTTATCACGCCCCAGAACCAGAATACTGGAGAGCGGGGGCAGACATAGCCAGCTACGTATATTGAAGTGCACCCACCTCGCTATACGGTCACAGCTGTCTAGATACATGAGGGTTTACTACAAGCCAACAGTCTCCTATGGTCATGAACAAGCCTAGTGTCTCAATCACAAGCAAGTAAGTAAATGTTACAAGATGTATGATCATTAAATATACAATAATAAGCGTCCCAATATTACATATTCAGCTGATCATGAAGCTAGTCGTTACAAAATGTTAGGACTAGCAAGAGTTTAGTCATACATGATCAACCCTAGGATCTGTCAATCATGTTACAGCCCGTAGGCAGACAGTAAGTAAGGTGCAATCGAGCTAAACAGGTGCTCGTCGGCTAAACGCCTCAAAAGAATATTTTTATAATAGAGTGGGAGAGCCAAAAAAATAACCCACTCGTTGTCCTGGTTACGCCTGGTGTTCACCATCGGGCTGGAAGAGCGGTAGATCCTCTGGAGCTGCTCCGAAATCGGGCATACAAAACCAGCTGGGTCAGATCCCAGAAAGACAAGTGCCACAAAGGAGGCTTCACTTAGGAACTAAAACCAGCAATCATCACAAGAGTATAAATAAGGTAAAAACTGGAAATAAAGAAAATACATCAGGATGATATACGACGAGATAACCATGGAACTATTAGATAACCAGGTTACAACCCGTAAACCAAACAAGGACCGGGGTTGTAACCCTTCGTCTGAACAGAACTTGGAATTCTCACCATTTATCGGTAAAATAAATACAGGCATTCAGGTCATATAGCAATCTGTAGCAGGATCAGGACAAGACTAGACTGGTTGAACTCCATCAATCATTTCACGGCCAACAAGACCTACGGCTTGATACTTTAACTAACTAGGGTTATCACAGGCCTAGTTACTAGCAAGATGCAGTGAGATTACTCCACACCACAAGTCCTGCAGACCATCCAGGTTACCCGGGTCGAAATTAGGGATTGAATACAGGTGGGTACATCATCCAGGAAACGCATGTACCCTTAAGTAGCTTGAAGGGTGCAACACATGACAGTGTGCTGGAAATGTGTCCTACTCGACGGCAGGCTACAGATCCCAGGCGCGCCCAGGTAAGGATTGCCTGTAGCTGGGAATCTCTTCATGACTAATGTGTTAATCTAGTTATTAACCTTAGTCCATTTCAATAGGTACTCCTGACCGTGGTACTCAGGAGTCCCTGTCCTAGACATGATGCAAGACAGGACTGGTTTAATTGTACAAGCACAATCGCCACGGTGTCCAGGTAATTTATACAGGTTATGCCATGTCAGGTAGCCGTCGCAACAGCTTATCAAGATATATCATGTCAGGTGTACTTGTCAGGAGTACGCCACGACGGGCCACTATCATGTCATGCCAGGTCACTTATCAGAGTGCACCACTACGGGTCACCATCGTGTTAGGCTAGTTCCTTGTCATACCATGTCATGTACAATAGCTATTCCAAACATAATAAGTAAAAAAATCAAGTTCATGACAAAAGGCGTAAGGATATAAAATGGGCGTAAAATATCTAATGAAATATCAATATTCAGGACTATAGAAGAGCCATACGGCTAAGTCATATGCGGTCATGAAAGGATAGACTCACGGCTGGGAAGTATAGTATCATGCGGCTGGGTATAGAAGGAGGCGCATGCGGTTCAGTAGGAGCCCATGCGGCTGGGTCAACATGGCTGCTTATGCGGCAGGGAGTGAAGGGTGCATATGCGGCTGATAAGGGTCTCAACCTCATGCGGCCAAGAGAAGGGCAAGACACATGCGGCTCAATTAGGTGAGCGCATGCGGCCCGGGTACTGGAACCCATGCGGCCAAGCCAAGGGGCGCATGCGGCTGGAAGGTAAGGGCACATGCGGCTGGATAGGGCAGGCGCATGCGGCTGGATAGGGCCAGGCGCATGCGGCTCAGTAGAAGCCCATGCGGCTCAGGAAATAAAGGATGCATATGCGGCGGGATTAGTCAGGGTCATGCGGCCCAAAATTCGAGTTCATGCGGCTCGATAAATCGGTCTCGAGACAATGCGGGCGCGCAGCGTATGCGGCTGCAGGAGCTTATGCGGCCTGGAAGGGAGAGGGTCTCATGCGGCTAGAAGGGGATCAGGGCCTATGCGGCTCGGGGATCGGCCAGTCATGCGGCTGAGAGGACTGAGGACTTATGCGATCAGGTTCAATTCGTATTCATGGCCAAGGATGAAAGCAGGCTTATGCGGCCAGGACGCAAGGCCTCATGCGGTTTAAGAATGAGACTCAGCCCATGCGGCTGAAAGTCTATGCGGCTGAATCACTTGCCGCATGAATTGCCATGCGGTCAAGTCAAGACTGTTCTTCTTCTCCAAATTTCAGAGAAGAAGAACACCATGAACCCAAGCTTCCAAGCTCCATAAAACCTTCATCCAGAGTCCAAATCCGAACTTCCATAGGTCAAAAATGGGGTAGAACGAGATTTCTCTACAACATAGAACCCTAAAAACTCAAAATAACAGGATTAAGTAGATCAAAACCCAAGAAATCCGAAAATAAAGTAAACTTAGATCTACAAGAATCTAGCCATGGAAATTAGAAATGTCAAGTACTAAAGTGTTTTAGAATGTAGTAAGGAAGAGAATGAAGTAATAAAAGTTGAGTTCCTCCATGAAGCAAGTTACACTTGCCTAGGCCTCTCTCTCTCTCTCTGGTAGGTAAGGAAGTAAATGAGGAAGAAGAAGATGATTATGAAGAGAGAAAGGAGAATGGTAATAAATACAAAATGGTGGTAGGTAGGGGTTTATCCATGGTTCATCATGAACCAAATGAAATCCCAAACCGAACCAAGCCAACCCGAACCAGGAATAAACCAAGTCAAGCTAGGAAACTAAGCAAGGAAATCAAGCAATACAGAATAAAATATATACGTATTCCAAAATACGTAATACGAACCACAGGCATTACAACTCTACCCACCTTAAAAGAATTCCGTCCTCGGAATTTAATCAAGAGGCTAGAGGGGCAATGACAAGCTATACTAATAATAAGCGAGCTATACTAGGCAATCAATCAATCATGCAAGCAAGAAATCGAAGGCATGAGGCATAAGAAAAGACATTATACCTCACGAGTCAAACAAGTCGGAATATCGCGATCGGATATCATCCTCACGCTCCCACGTTGACTCCCCCAAGAGTGATGACCCCAAGCAACTCGGACTAACTTGATAGTCTTGTTCTGAGGATCTTCTCTCTTCGGTCCAATATAGACACGGGCCTCTCCTCATATGAAAGGTTGGTACCAACAACCAATTCCGAAGGATCCAGGATGTGGTTCGGGTCCGGGATATACCGTCGTAATTGGGATATATGGAACACGTCATGCACCTCACTTAGCGACGGCAGAAGAGCGAGACGATAGGATACATCTCCTACTCGCTCCAGAATGTCAAACGGTCCTATATACCTAGGACTAAGCTTGCCCCGTACGCCGAAACGAATGATGCCACGGTTAGGCAAAATCCTCAGGAATACATGATCGCCGACCGAAAACTCGAGAGGGCGCCGATGAGAATCAGCCCAATAACGCTGGCGATCTTGGGCAACTCGAAGATGATCTCTAACCCTCCTGACCACCTCAACTGTCTGGGAAATCATTTCTGGACCGAGCATCTGTCTCTCTCCAATATCATCCCAGGCTAGCGGGGATCTGCACTTCCTGCCATAAAGTGTCTCGAACGGTGCCATCTGGATACTGGCCTGGAAACTGTTGTTGTACGAGAATTCCACCAGGTGCAAGTGATCTTCCCATGAACCACCGAAGTCAAGTGTACAAGATCTCAACATGTCTTCAAGGGTCTGGATCGTGCGCTCCGACTGGCCATCTGTCTGCGGGTGATATGCTGAACTAAACTGGAGATGAGTCCCCAAACTCTCCTGCAGGCTACGCCAAAAGTGTGACGCAAATCGTGAATCTCGGTCCGAGGTGATACTGACTGGCACACCGTGCAACCTGACAATCTGCCTGAGGTACATCTCTGCTAACTGAGCTGTCGACTGTCCAACTCTGAATGGAAGAAAGTGAGCCACCTTCGTGAGCCGATCAACTATTACCCAAATAGCATCTCGACCAGCTGGGGATCTAGGTAATCCAGTCACAAAATCCATGGTCACATGCTCCCACTTCCATTCCGGAATCGGCAAGGGCTGAAGAAGTCCTGCTGGTCTCTGGTGTTCGGCCTTGACTTGTTGGCAAACCAAACACCGAGAGACAAACCGAGCTATCTTCCGCTTCATGTCATTCCACCAGAAGTGCTGACGGATATCGCGGTACATCTTCGTACTGCCGGGATGGATGGAATACTGCGAACTGTGCGCTTCTGACATGATCTCCTGCCGGATATCTCCGTTGGGTACACAAAGACGCTTACCATGTCGAAGTGTACCATCCTTATGAATGCATAACTCTGGTCTTCGTCCTGCCTCGCACTCTGCTCTGAGTCGCTGAAGCTTGGAATCTACTGACTGTGCCATCCGGATCCTCTCGACTATAGTTGACTGAACTTGCATACTGGCCATCGATGCCATACTGGAAGGGAGAACAACTTCAATACCCATCTTCTGAAGATCTGCTAACAGCTCTGGTTGCGCTGTTAGGAAATAAACTCCGGCTCTCCTGCTCAATGCATCTACTACGATGTTGGCCTTCCCAGGATGATACTGCAGGTTGACATCATAATCCACAAGAAGCTCCAGCCACCTCCTCTGTCGTATGTTAAGATCCTTCTGGGTGAAAACATACTTCAGGCTCTTATGGTCGGTGAAAATCTCTACCTTGTCTCCGTACAAGTAGTGCCTCCACAACTTGAGTGCAAACACTACTGCTGCTAGCTCCAAGTCATGGGTTGGGTAATTCCTCTCATGATCACGAAGTTGTCGTGACGCATAAGCTATTACCTTCCCATGCTGCATCAGAACACATCCTAAGCCTCTGCCTGAAGCATCATAATACACTGAGAATCCTCCGGTTCCATCTGGAAGCGTGAGAATGGGAGCTGTTATCAATCCTCGCTTCAACTTCTCGAATGAATCCTGACATTCTGCTGTCCAAGCAAACTGTGCATCCTTGCGGGTCAACTGCGTCAATGGCGCTGAAATTCGAGCAAAATCCGAAACAAACCGCCGGTAGTAGCCGGCCAATCCAAGAAAACTATGAACTTCTACAACTGTGCTGGGCACCGGCCACGACTCAATAGCCACAATCTTCTGGGGATCGACTTCTACTCCTCCTCTGGTGATGATATGACCCAAGTACGAAATGCGATCAAGCCAGAACTCGCATTTACTAAACTTGACATACAACTGGTGCTCCCTGAGTGTCTGAAGAACCACACGGAGATGCTGCCCATGCTCGGCTTCACTCTTGCTGTAGACCAGGATGTCATCCAAGAATACAATCACAAACTGATCCAAGTAGGGCATGAAGATGCGATTCATGAGATCCATGAATACTGCCGGCGTATTGGTTGCTCCAAAAGGCATAACAAGGAACTCCCAATGCCCATACCTCGATCTAAAAGCTGTCTTCGGGATGTCCTGCTCTCTGACTCTGATCTGATGGTATCCTGAGCGCAAGTCGATCTTCGAGAATACTGATGCCCCCTTGAGTTGATCAAACAAGTCATCTATCCTTGGGAGAGGATATCTGTTCTTGATTGTCACCGAATTCAAGGTACGATAATCACCACATAACCTGGACGTACCATCCTTCTTTTTCACAAGAAGCATCGGGGCTCCCCAAGGCGATCCACTAGCACGAATGAATCCCTTGGCTCGAAGTTCTTCAATCATCTTGTACAATATCTCCAACTCTGACGGCGCCATCCTGTAGACTCTTTCTGACACTGGGGTTGTCCCGGGAATCAAGTCTATGGTGAACTCGATCTCCCGTTCCGGAGGCATACCTGGAAGCTCTTCTGGAAAAACATCTGGGAACTCATACACTATCCTGGGCAACTGAACTGCTGCTACTGCCATCCGCAATATCGGAGGAGAAGACTCAACTTCACCTCGGGAAAAGGAAAACTCTGGCTCGCCTGGAATGCTAAAAATAACCCTACCAATATGGCAGTCTATTCTAGCATACTGGTTCCTCAACCAATCCATCCCTAAAACCACATCATAATCGGCCATCGGAAACTCTATCAATCTAGCGGGAAACTCTCTACCGCTAACTACGACCCGACACGAGGAAACACCCTATCGACTCCCACAAGTCCGTTACCAGTAAGTATATTGAGCCTTACCGATAACGACTCGGGCTCCAATCCTACCCGTGTCGCGAATCGTGCAGACATAAATGAATGGGATGCACCAGAATCAAATAAAGCTGAAGCTGGAAAGGAGTTGACGAGAATAGTACCTGCCACTACCTCTCCAGGTGCTAATCCTTCCTCTGCGGTCATCACCATAGCATGACCATGCCCTCGGGGTGCTGGTCCCCTCTGCTGAAATTCTCGCTGCCTATTCTGACTCAAGGCCTGGGCTTGAGCATACTGCTGGGGTTGTTGCTGCTGGAATACATGGGACTGAGGCGGCAAGGGCCTCGGCAATGGATACTGCTGCTGCTGGACCGGTGCTGGTCCTCTCATCGAAGAGCTAGAAAGGTTGGATGATGATGAACCACCCCTGTTCGGACAGGATCCAACCCTATGGTCTGGTGCTCCACAAACCAGACACAATCCCTGTGCCCTGCGATATTCTGCCACTACATGGCCTGGCTTCCCATAATGAGAACATCCCACTGCGGAAGACTGCTTCTGCTTCTGCTGCTGCTGCTGCTGAGGGTACGTCGGGGTGGAATGCTGGACCGACGTTACTGAGGCCGTCCACCTCGGAGTTCCAATAGTCAAAGCCCTGGCTGCCGGGGCTGGTGCTGAAGACTGATTCATCTGGCTGTGAGATCTCTTCCGACTCCCGGTCCTATCCACGATCCTCTGGGAGGTATACTCATGCCTCCGGGCTGCTCTCAAGACTGCATCAAAAGTCTGATGCTCAAACTGCTCAACTGCTAACAAGATCTCCAGGTGAAGTCCCTGCTGGAACCGCTGGGCTCGATCATACTCGGTTGCCACCAAGGTGGGAGCAAACCGACTGAGTCTGGAAAACTCGGCCGCATATCCGTCGACCGTCCTGCCCATCTGCTTTAGATTGGTGAAACTCGTCTGCAGATCATACCGAGCCACGGCATCGAAATACTTGGTCTGGAATCTCTCTCTGAATACTGCCCAAGCAATGGGTGCTGCTAATCCAACGGCCTGCACCGCCCACCAGCTGCGGGCAAGATCTAACAACTGCAGGCGCACAACTGCCACCTTCTCGTTCTCTGGAGTCCTGACTGCTTCGAGAATCACCTCAGTATCCTGAAGCCAAGCATCTGCTGCGATAGCATCTTCACTACCATCGAAGAATGGAGGGTTCAAGCGCTTGAAGCTGTTGGCCGCGCTGTTACCCTGATGACCGCCCCGGGTCAAAGCATCTGCCACTGCCTGTTGCAAGACATCTCCACGACGATCTTGAGAAGCTATCAAGGTCCTGACGAGTCCTACCAAAGTGCCGTCATCAGGTTCTACAGGTTGAACTGGCTGGACTGGTGGCTCTCCATCAGAAGGCACGACTCTGGAGGCTACTCCAGAATGCTGGGCTTGATCCCCAGGTTGCTGCTGGTCCGCGGGAGGTGCTCCGCCTTGCTGATCGGCAGGACCACGAACAATGCCGCTGAAGAAGACGACATAGGGAACAATAAGGAAGGACCAGGACAGATCAATGATACAAGCATATGATCAGGACGAGAATCCAGGGATTCAGAAGATACGAGCAGAGATCAAGGGCGGATACTGATTGAGACATCAATTCGGTAAACCCTCACATATCTTGATTTATAAGACCTGCATGGGCCACCACTTAAACCATGTCACGCCCCAGAACCAGAATACTGGAGAGCGGGGGCAGACATAGCCAGCTACGTATATTGAAGTACAACCTACCTCGCTATACGGTCACGGCTGTCTAGATACATGAGGGTTTACTACAAGCCAACAGTCTCCTATGGTCATGAACAAGCCTAGTGTCTCAATCACAAGCAAGTAAGTAAATGTTACAAGATGTATGATCATTAAATATACAATAATAAGGCGTCCCAAATATTACATATTCAGCTGATCATGAAGCTAGTCGTTACAAAATGTTAGGACTAGCAAGAGTTTAGTCATACATGATCAACCCTAGGATCTGTCAATCATGTTACAGCCCGTAGGCAGACAGTAAGTAAGGTGCAATCGAGCTAACAGGTGCTCGTCGGCTAAACGCCTCAAAAGAATATTTTTATAATAGAGTGGGAGAGCCAAAAAAATAACCCACTCGTTGCCCTGGTTACGCCTGGTGTTCACCATCAGGCTGGAAGAGCGGTAGATCCTCTGGAGCTGCTCCGAAATCTGGCCATACAAAACCAGCTGGGTCAGATCCCAGAAAGAGCAAGTGCCACAAAGGAGGCTTCACTTAGGAACTAAAACCAGCAATCATCACAAGAGTATAAAGAAGGTAAAAACTGGAAATAAAGAAAATACATCAGGATGATATACGACGAGATAACCATGGAACTATTCAGATAACCAGGTTACAACCCGTAAACCAAATAAGGACCGGGGTTGTAACCCTTCGTCTGAACAAAACTTGGAATTCTCACCATTTATCGGTAAAATAAATACAGGCATTCAGGTCATATAGCAATCTGTAGCAGGATCAGGATAAGACTAGACTGGTTGAACTCCATCCAATCATTTCACGGCCAACAAGACCTACGGCTTGATACTTTAACTATAACTAGGGTTATCACAGGCCTAGTTACTAGCAAGATGCAGTGAGATTACTCCACAGCCACAAGTCCTGCAGACCATCCAGGTTACCCGGGTCAAAATTAGGGATTGAATACAGGTGGGTACATCGTCCAGGAAACGCATGTACCCTTAAGTAGCTTGAAGGGTGCAACACATGACAGTGTGCTGGAAATGTGCCCTACTCGACGGCAGGCTACAGATCCCAGGCGCGCCCAGGTAACGGGATTGCCTGTAGCTGGGGAATCTCTTCATGACTAATGTGTTAATCTAGTTATTAACCTTAGTCCATTTCAATAGGTACTCCTGACCGTTGTACTCAGGAGTCCCTGTCCTAGACATGATGCAAGACAGGACTGGTTTAATTGTACAAGCACAATCGCCCACGGTGTCCAGGTAATTTATACAGGTTATGCCATGTCAGGTAGCCGTCGCAACAGCTTATCAAGATATATCATGTCAGGTGTACTTGTCAGGAGTACGCCACGACGGGCCACTATCATGTCATGCTAGGTCACTTATCAGGAGTGCACCACTACGGGTCACCATCGTGTTAGGCTAGTTCCTTGTCATACCATGTCATGTACAATAGCTATTCCAAACATAATAAGTAAAAAAATCAAGTTCATGACAAAAGACGTAAGGATATAAAATGGGCGTAAAATATCTAATGAAATATCAATATTCAGGACTATAGAAGAGCCATGCGGCTAAGTCATATACGGTCATGAAAGGATAGACTCATGCGGCTGGGAAGTATAGTATCATGCGGCTGGGTATAGAAGAAGGCGCATGCGGTTCAGTAGGAGCCCATGCGGCTGGGTCAACATGGCTGCTTATGCGGCAGGGAGTGAAGGGTGCATATGCGGCTGATAAGGGTCTCAACCTCATGCGGCCAAGAGAAGGACAAGACACATGCGGCTCAATTAGGTGAGCGCATGCGGCCCGGGTCACTGAAACCCATGCGGCCAAGCCAAGGGGCGCATGCGGCTGGAAGTGCAAGGACACATGCGGCTGGATAGGGCCAGGCGCATGCGGCTGGATAGGGCCAGGCGCATGCGGCTCAGTAGAAGCCCATGCGGCTCAGGAAATAAAGGATGCATATGCGGCTGGGATTAGTCAGGGTCATGCGGCCCAAAATTCGAGTTCATGCGACTCAGATAAATCGGTCTCGAGATAATGCGGGCGCGCAGCGTATGCGGCTGCATGAGCTTATGCGGCCTGAAAGGGAGAGGGTCTCATGCGGCTAGAAGGGGATCAGGGCCTATGCGGCTCGAGGATCGGTCAGTCATGCGGCTGAGAGGACTGAGGACTTATGCGATCAGGTTCAATTCGTATTCATGCGACCAAGGATGAAAGCAGGCTTATGCGGCCAGGACGCAAGGGCCTCATGCGGTTTAAGAATGAGACTCAGCCTATGCGGCTGAAAGTCTCATGCGGCTGAATTACTTGCCGCATGAATTGCCATGCGGTCAAGTCAAGACTGTTCTTCTTCTCCAAATTTCAGAGAAGAAGAACACCATGAACCCAAGCTTCCAAGCTCCATAAAACTTTTATCCAGAGCCCAAATCCGAACTTCCATAGGTCAAAATGGGGTAGAACGAGATTCTCTACAACATAGAACCCTAAAAACTCAGAAATAACAGGATTAAGTAGATCAAAACCCAAGAAATCCGAAAATAAAGTAAACTTAGATCTACAAGAATCTAGCCATGGAAATTAGAAATGTCAAGTACTAAAGTGTTTTAGAATGTAGTAAGGAAGAGAATGAAGTAATAAAAGTTGAGTTCCTCCATGAAGCAAGTTGCACTTGCCTAGGCCTCTCTCTCTCTCTCTCTCTGGTAGGTAAGGAAGTAAATGAGGAAAAAGAAGATGATTATGAAGAGAGAGAAAGGAGAATGGTAATAAATACAAAATGGTGGTGGTAGGTAGGGGGTTTATCCATGGTTCATCATGAACCAAATGAAATCCCAAACCGAACCAAGCCAACCCGAACCAGGAATAAACCAAGTCAAGCTAGGAAACTAAGCAAGGAAATCAAGCAATGCAGAATAAAATACGTATACGTATTCCAAAATACGTAATACGAACCACAGGCATTACAAGCGTGCATGGTGATTCATGCCCCCCGTAGATAATCTGAATTGCGTGAGATCGGGGCACAACATATTGTTAAGCTAGACGACCTCATGATCGAATACGTGAATTGGGATGAATGACTTAGGGAACATAAAATATGAATTATGGTTTAGCGATGGATTGTGTCGTAGCGTACTTGACTTGATAATAGGAGGATTATGTCGAACGTGTTCGAAAAGATTGACTATGCAAAATGGTTTGTTGAACGAGTGAGATTGATATGTTAAGAAATTGGTTGAAACGTAAGTTGTCATAGGATGGCTTTGCTGAATGACTCGGATTCCTTGCGTCAAATGTTGGGATGTGTGTAGGCAATCTATGCTCGAAGTTTAGAAATCGGAGTGATGCAAGATTGGGTAGAAAATCCCGTACTATCAATTTGGTTTAATCTTAGGATGGGGTCAGTGTTGATATTGTTGTTTGGGAACTATGATTCCAATTCTGACGGAAAGACATAGCTTAGCGGTTAGGCGGACGTCCGAGTGCGAAGTGGTAGGATTTGTGAAGGCACCACTCGCGAGTCTCGATTGACATGTACGTATATCAGGGACGCCCGAATATGTGTACGATCCGAATCGAGTGGTGATGGAGGATTCTCTATCACGAGGCTTGGCTGAAATACATGTATTTTAGGGACGCCGAAAATATATGCACGATCCAACTAAGTGATACGTTGAATCAAGTGAGACTTGAGGAACGGGAAAGTGTCGTAGATTTTGAGATCGTGAGTTTAGAAGAAAAGATTGTGGGTAGCACGAACGTGGCTCGGATTTGAGAAAACGCATAGGAGAAGTGTGTGCGAGTCCTTGAATGTTTTTTGAGTGGTGTATGATGTAGTGCCCCGTCCCGCTCAGACAATCAGAGGAATAGGAACGCCGACGACGTTCGAACTTAGCCTTACAACGGCTGCATGAAGACATCGCTCGGCCAAGGCGACCGCTCGCTCAGGTGGGGTAGTTTCGGTGAACTTGCCTCATCTTAGCCTTCACATAATAAATCGCATAATTTCAACTCGCATAAGTAGGCTTGATAATAAAAGAGACGCATCCACATAGCTAAAGGGAATAATCCCGACAGGTCGAATTGAGTTAGAATATGGAAAGGTCCAACGGTCGGCTTAGAGTTGGTGCACGACGTGCTTTGAAAATGACACTTGGTCCTTCGTCCCGTGGCTTGGGAGAAGGAAAAGTTGGTATTTACCACAAGCTAAGAGTTAGCCAAATTCATAGGCGTCGCCCGCATAAATGCTTCAAAAAGCATGCACGGTCTCTTCGCCCAAGGCGTGGCATAGCTTCTGCTCGCCGACAGGTTAAGTTGTATTGCACGGCTTGTGGCATAAGTCTAGGCACCTTAAATAACTTTGTTGTTCAAGTCGAACGCGTGCACGGCACGTTCCTACGACGCAAGGCTTGATACAGCCTTTGTTCGTCAAGTTGTTGCAAAGTTAGGCGAGTTACGTTAAGCTAACAGGAGTAGTAGCAGGCACGGCCCTATGAGTTTTGCGGTCGGGTATAATCACAGTCTCACGATTGAAGGACCCGTCATATAGAGTATGACTTGGGCGGTGGTGTCACATAGACTTTCACGTTGGTTTGAGACATGATGGCACGAACTTAGTATTTTAAGGCACGGGCCACGGTTGATTTATTGAGTTTGGAATATGTTTCAATAGTTGTTCTTGAGTTGAGTGAAATGATAGGACAAGAAAGAAAGGATGCTCACGACTGGGTCGTCGATGCAAGAAAGAAGAATGCGCGCGACTACGGGTCGTCGATGCAAGATCTCAGATGTGAGAAGTATTGCACTTAGTCCTGAAGGAGATGGTAACACTAGAGGTACAATGACTATGTGAGACGTCAGTTTGAGTCGAGTCTTGCATGGTCATTGGACAACTTGTACAAGGTAAATAAAATAAATAGTTTCTCGAACGACGACCCAGGCGGCCTATAGGAACCATTGCGATAGAGACTTTTCGTAGACTGTGTGCTGGATGACCGCACGGGTTAGGCGGGGACTTGCAGCGGAGCTAGCTACTCGCGCTGGCAAGGGGCATCCGTCTAATCAAAACTAAAAAAGGAGTCCACAATGGCTCTGGGAGCCAGTGACCAAATTCATATAGTTGAGTCGGCAGAATAGCGGCAAATCGCGTGTATGCCTTTGGATTTGGTCTAGAACTTGAATGTATGTTTAGTCGGTAACACAAAATGTTTGGACCTAAGATTTGGCTCCAACGAAGACACCCACTACTAAAATACCCCATATTAGCGACGTTAGAATACGTCGCTAAATGAGGAAAATCCATCGCTAAACATAAACTGCGACGGATTTAGCGACGAAAATATGACGTCGCGTAATGGCTTGTCGCAGATGACCAATTCGTCGCAGTTCGTCGCTATTTGCGACGAAAGCTAACTCGTCGCTAGACGTCGCAAAATTAGCGACGTCTAGCGACTATAGAGTATGTCGCCAGATTGGCGACGTAGGGCGACAACTTAGCGACGCATTGAACTTTAGATATGATGACATGGCATGTCAGCCACGTCAGCACGTTAGCGACGTCTAGCGACAAAGTTATCGACGTCCGCCCTTTAGCAACGTCTAGCGACAAAGATATGATGATATCCCACGTCAGCACTTTAGCGACGTATAGCGACATCACGTCGCAAGTTAGCGACGTATAGCGACGTTCTATCTCCGTCGCTAGACGTCGCAGAACGTCGCTATACGTCGCAGATTGTATAAAAAAATTAAAAAAAAAATAATTGCTATTTTTGTTATGCTGTGTGTCTGTGTTTCACATTCACTGTAAACACAGACACACATCATCACAAAAATACACATTATATTTTTTTAAAATTTGGGCAGCACCTCCTTTGTATATCGGATCATCGCTTATAACCCAGCGTAGGTATATTCGTCATCCCCGTCGCAGATAAATGGCAAAACAAGTCTACAACCAATAAAAGTTTACAATCAATAAAAGTCTACAAACAATAAAAGTCTAACAAGCAATACAACCAATAAAAGACGATGGAGCAATATCATCACCCAATACAACTAATAAAAGTCTCGCAAGCAGAGAAAGAAGTATCTCAACCAATACAAGTCAACCACAAATAAGAGTCTCACAAACAGAGAAACAAGTGTATCAACAACAAATAATAAAAAAGACATCACAAAGGACCCCGGCTGCGCATCTGGGATAAAATGATGTCGTACTGCTCCTGTGTGAGCTGTGCAACGTCCGGAGGCAGTGAAACGTCTGGAGTCGGCGCCGTCGATGGACCGGGAGGACGCTGCTCTATCTCTCGCAGTCGCTCAGCATGCACAGCCAGGGCACTCACCATCCTCCGACTACTCTCCTCAAGCGAAGTCTGTACCTGATTGAGTGTGGCAGACATGGCGATCTGCGTCCCCTCCAGCTCGACCTGTCTACGCTTTGTGCGCTGCGTAGACTCGGTGAGCGTGTGCAAGTTAGCAGCTGTAGCCTGCTGCAGAGTCATCATATCCTGCATACTGCGCTCGATCGCATCAAATCGTCCGGTGATCGTCGGATCGTCGGATCGTCGCTCTGCCCCAGCTGCCTCAGAAATCTGCTGCTGCAACTCGCGACGCAGCTCCTGGAGCTGACGAGCAATATCATACGCCTGTGATGACGCCTGCGAAGCTGGAGACTGCGCACTGACAGAGGGGGCCCGGGATGACTCTGAAGCCAAATAGGCGCCGTAGGATCCCGTACCGTAGTACGTACCCTTCTGAAGACCACGAACGACGGTCATCCAGAGGTCGTCCGGCGATGGAGCTGTAGGCGGCTGGAAGGAAGTACCAGTCCCTCCCTCTGCTGGCACACTAGCAGCAGCAGCAGCAGCAGCAGCAGCCGCCGCCTCCTCTTGTAGCCGAAGAAACTTGGCCTAGAATAATGTTTGCTAACGTCTAAGTGTTTGCTAAAGTCTATATTGATATCTATTTTCCTGTTTTCTGTTATAGTAAATTAATATAAAGGATAGAACGTACATATGCCTGCGTCGCCTTCTCATCAATGAACTCCCCAGCCCTCCGATGGGTGACCAGGAAGACGGTCACCATGTTGGGGTCCTCACCCTTTTTTACCTGTTAAAATATATATTTATCTATTATTAGTATTAAACATTCTTTCCAACTATATATAAAATGATGTCCGTCATAGGAAACGTACCAGACGACGAAAATGCTCCGTCATAGGAATGGAGCCACCACACCACTTACCGGCGCTCGACCGCGCCATCTTGGCCTTCTCAGACCGCTCCCGGTACCCGTCCTCGACGAATCTAGCCTTCATCGCAGTCCACTGCTCTGGCGTGATCCAACCTTGGATCGGCTTTCCGGCGTGGTCACGATCCTTCTGGTCGCGGATCGCATCACGAATGAGCTTGCCTGCGACGGCAGAAAATTGGCCCTCGATCTTCGCCGCCCGGTGTGGTGGATAGAAGTAGGTCCTCTACGAGAAGTCAAATAGAAAACTTGTATAATATACAAAAATGATTATTAAAATTTAAAAATAAACAAATTTTTTACCTTGAAGTGGGCCAACCAAAAGGCCTTCCTATCGGCGGGAGCATCTGAGTAGTTAATCCAAGGTCCACCATAGTTCTCCCTCAGAAATCTTTCCAGCGCTCTCTGTACTGCAGGAGGCCGATATCTATAAAATAATAAATTTCATGAATATATATGTATATATAATCATTTGAAAAATATATATTAACTAATTAACTTACTTCGTAGGTCCGTCCGTCCAAATCTCCATCCGCGTCTCGCCCGGTGGAGCGCATGGAGGGTCGCTATCACCTCCTGCCTGGTCAGGATCAGTCTCATCCCCGTCCTCCATATGCTGGGCGTCGGCAGGAGGAGTGCTGGACGCAAGAGGAATGCTGGACGCCGGAGGAATGCTGGACGACGATGGTGGAATGCTGGACGACGAGGGAAGATCAGTCGCCAACCTGCTGGAACTGCCCTGTCCCGGTAATGGACCGGGAACAGTACTGTACACTGGCGTACTCGAAGATGAGGATGAGGGTACGGAATCTGCCTCCCTATCCCGAGGCACACGGGACTGACTCGTATGATGACGTCCTCCGCGTCGTCCTCCTGCCATACCTGATAATAACATATTTATATGATAGACATCACAGATTTTTGAAAAATATCATAGTCCCAAAAGTGTCACTAAATACATCACAGATTTTTGAAAAATATCATAGTCCCAAAAGTGTCACTAAATACATCACAGATTTTTGAAAAATATCATAGTCCCAAAAGTGTCACTAAATACATCACAGATTTTTGGAAAATATCTGTCACAAAAGTGTCACTAAAGATAACGTCCTCCGCGACGTCCTCCGCGTCGTACATATTTAATCCTCTTCTAAAATTCATCTTGTTCGTTTAGCTCTTCTTCTTCTTCTTCTTCTTCTTCTTCTTCTTCTTCTTCTTCTTCTTCTTCTTCTTCTTCTTCTTCTTCTTCTTCTCTTTCTTCTTCTTCTTCTTCCTCCTCCTCTACATCTTCACTTTCAGCTGCATCTTCCTCTTCGGATAATTCTACTTCTTCTACACAATTAGATGTGTAATGAGGAACTTCCGTATTGTCCACTTCTATATTATTTGTTACAAGAGGTAGTTCATCCTCTTGATAAGCTATATCGTCAACCTCAAAGGTATTTCTAGCTTTGGTCTTGCATACTGCCCACCAGTCCGACCTTGTTGTTCCCCGTTTAGGATAACGTGTGAAGTACACGAGCTGAGCCTGACTTGATAGGACAAATGGTTCATAGGCTTGATATCGACGCCGATAGTTTATATCCACAAGACCGTGCTTGTCTACTTTCCAACCTTGACCTTCAATCGGATCGAACCAATCACACCTGAATAACACAATCTTAGCAGGGTCTATTCCATAACTATATGTCAGCTCCACAATCTCCCGTAGGATGCCGTAGAAATCGTTGCCCGCATCAACATCTTTGTAGTTCGAAGATCTGATACACAAACAACTATTTTTGGTGGAGTCGAGATCCACAAAGTTGTCTCTGATCGGGCAAGTTGTTGACCTGAACCTGAACCCATTAACACAGTAGCTTGGCCATATTTTTGCAGCATAAATTGGTCCCTTGGCTAGCGTTCTAATAGACTCATTCTCAAGTCTTGCGTATGGACTATCGACCTAAATACCACGAAAAAATAAATTAAGCTCATTCTCAATCGTCGTGCATATACTGAAAGGTAATTACAGAGTTCTCAAGTCTTACATATGCACTCAACCATGATGGAAAATAACGCTTCATTTCTTGTTCTAGTTCTTCTTCTGTTATGTGTGGCCTACCTGACCTCACTTCATCATTAAATATGCTGAAAACAACATCGTTCAATTAATGTAATAGTCTAATAATCAACACTATTAAAATAATGTAAACGTATTAATTACTTATCCCTCCAGCTTCTCTATTTCATCCTCATCGCAGTTGAGTAATACATACACCTGAGCAGCCCTTAGCTCATCATCGTTCAGATATCTCTTCTTCATTTTACCCGACGGCTTTCCTGAAGCATTGAATACCTTCAGTATTGTATCATTACATTCATGATCTCCGTCGTCGTTTCTGGAAGCTCTCGTTCTATTAGTTGCAACATGAGACTTGAAATACATCGAACAAAAGTTTGTAATCTCCTCGAGAACATAGGCTTCACAAATAGAACCCTCGACCCGTGCCTTATTTTTCACCTTTCTTTTTAGGTGATTCAAATGTCGCTCGAACGGGTACATCCATCGATATTCGACGGGTCCACCAACACGTGTCTCATAGGATAGATGAATCGGCAAATACTCCATAGAGTCGAAGAATCCAGGAGGGAACACCCTCTCTAGCTTGCACAGTGTTACCGCAATGTCCTTCTCTTGCTTTTCTAGACGATCAACGAGCGATTTCTTAGAACAAAGGTCCCTGAAGAATATGCTAAGCTCCGTCAATGGATCCCAAACTGCCTGCGGTAAGAATTCCCGAAATGCAATCGAAATTAACCTCTCCATGAATACGTGACAATCGTGGCTCTTCATACCCGTCAATTTGTTTTCCTTCGGATCGACACATCTTCTCAGATTTGACACATATCCGTCTGGAAATTTTAGGCCCTGGATCCACCGACAAAGTCTCACTTTACCCTCCTTGTCCAGTGAGAAGATCGACTTCGGCAGGAACTGTTTTCCATTCTGCTCTATCAAATGCAACGCAGGGCGTTTGCATATTTCTGCTAAGTCCAACCTGGCCTTGGGATTGTCTTTCGTTTTTTTCTTTATGTCCATCACAGTATTAATTATGTTATCAAACACATTCTTCTCAATATGCATGACATCAAGATTATGTCTGATCAGATTGGTACTCCAATATGGCAGATCCCAGAATATGCTCCTCTTTGTCCAGTTATGATCTCTACCAAATCCATCGCACTTGTACCCAGTTGTAGGATCTTCGATAGCACTTGGAAAATCTCTAACCTCCTCCCATATCGCGGCTCCGCACCACCTTGGCGGTGGATCACCCTTCTCTACAATGCCGGCACGGAATGCATCCCTGTTCCTTCTGAACGGATGATCTTTTGGCAGAAATTGTCGATGACAATCAAAGAAGCACGATTTTCCTCCGTGTTTCAAGCGAAAAGCCTTAGTACGGTCCATGCAAATCGGACATGAGAGACGTCCATGAGTGCTCCATCCAGATAACATTCCATATGCCGGAAAGTCGTTGATGGTCCACATAAGGGTTGCCTTCATCTGAAAATTCTGCTTCCTGGAAACATCGTACGTGTTAGCGCCTACTTCCCATAACTGATTCAACTCATCTATCAAAGGCTGTAAGTACACATCAATGTTCCTCTTGGGATTGTTCGGACCAGGAATTATAACGGTTAGAAACATGTACTCGGTCTTCATGCACATCCAAGGCGGTAGGTTATACGGAGTGACAATCACAGGCCAGCACGAATACTGGGATCCCGAAAGACCAAAAGGAGTAAAACCGTCAGAACATAGCCCCAACCTGACATTACGTGGATCTGAAGCAAAATTAGGATACACTCGATCAAAGTGCTTCCACGCTTCTCCATCGGATGGGTGATCCAACACTCCTTCAATCTGTTCTCGCATGTGCCAACTCATATTTTCGGCCGTCTCTTTCACCATAAATAATCTTTGCAACCGCGGCGTTAAAGGCAGGTAGTGCATTGAATCGGTCGGTCTTCTTGCACCGGTAGACCTTCCTGTACTAGTTGGCTTATAGCGATCAGCACCACAAAATCTGCACACATCTGCGTCCTTGTCGTCTTTATAGTACAGCATGCACCCATTGCGACAAGAATCGATTTTCTCGTATCCCATCCAGAGCGATCTCACCATCCTCTTAGACCGGTAGAAGTCTTTAGGTAACTTAGCACCCGCCGGCAAGATCTCTATAATCAACTCCAGCACTCGGTTGTAGCATTCTTGCGACATGTTAAAATCTGACTTAATGCTCAAAAGTCATGTAACCACCTCCAACGGTGAATGATCCTCACAACCAGGATACAATGGAGTCCTTGCATTCTCCAGCAACTCCATGAACTTTGCAGCGTCGACATTCGGTGCCTCCTCAGCTGCATCAGGAACAAAACTGGGCCCAGCAGCGTCGAAAACCATGTTCACGCACCCGTCGTCGTATGCATGATTATCTGAAACAAAATTAGGTCCCGCATGCATATACGGCTCAACATAAGGCTCCGGCTCTGATGCTAACGACACAAGTTCTCCGTGTGCGGTCCACTGATAGTAATTAGGCGTGAAACCTCTCGAGTACAAATGATATGTCACTTCCACTTCTGGATAATATTTCACGTTATGACATTTCACACACGGACACTTAATTTTGGTGCCGTCCATGTACTGAGGGAACGCCTTAGCAAACTGTAGGAACTGCTCTACTCCCGCTATGTATTCATCCCGCACACCACACATATCTTCAGGACGACGATTGTACATCCATGAACGATTCCGCAAGTAGTAATTCAGCTCCATTTAGAAATAATTCTGCAAAGATGAACACACCAATTAACAATGTTTGCTAACGTCTAAGTGTTTGCTAAGTGTTTCCTATTTTTCCGGTAACGATTTCACGGGAGGAGTACGAGATGTTTCCTATTTTCCCGGTAATTCATGGCTTCTGTGAAATAACCACATCTTGGCTATTTGTTAAATAGATCGACCCTGAGCTCCCTTGTTCAGTCGTGCCTTCAACATCATGTTCAAATGAAGGTGACAAGCAGCTGACTATAGAAAAATATGTCGTATTGAGCTTCATAAAGAAATGCAAGATTACTACATAGGAGCTTGTAATCTTGCATTTCTTTATGAAGCTCAAGACGGCATATTTTTTCATAGTCAGCTGCTTGTCACCTTCATTTGAACATGATGTTGAAGGCACGACTAAACATGGGATCTCAGGGTCGATCTATTTAACAAATAGCCAAGATGTGGTTATTTCAAACGATAGGAGTCGCTATATTCCTTAGAATAGACTTGGAATATTCTCTAGAATATTCTTGGAATATGCCTTGTAGCCAAGTGCTAATTAGATCTAGATCTAATTGCTCCTATAATTACCTCTCCTGCCCCCATTAGTGCTAATCACTACAAGTGGGGGGCCATGGGGGTGCTACTGCTGATGTAAACTGCTGCTACAACAGCTGTTCTTGCTGCTGCTGTTGCTGGAATGGGGGCAGCAGCTCCCCTTCTACTCCCCATCCATCTATCCACCTATCCATCCAACTATCTATCTAATATATATCTACACATACCAATAGCTAACTAGTATCCTATTTCTAACCCCAACTTGGTATCCCAAACCAAGGCTCTAACACTCTAGGATACTAACAACTACATATCTAACTAGGATATGGCCTAAGATGCTAACCTATATCTAACACATTTAACCTCACACTCATCCACACAACTCACTTACACACTCACTCACATATATCACCCATGATACCACACTCATAAGCTCTCACCTAGGCTTACATATAGGCTAACACACACACACACACATATAGGCATATATAGGACACATATAAATAGGATTATAGGTCCACTAATCCTTCCTATCATCCTTACATCCATTCCATTTATCAATTCCCACACTATCACCACACTACAATATAACCACAACACTACAACATGAATATTATACCAAGAGACACACACACATATATATCTATATATAACCACATATATATAACATGTAGGTATATATATATAGGTGACATGTGTGTGTGTCTGTGTGTGTCCGTGTGTGTGTGTCCAACTAAAGGCTAATAAGTAGGCTAACTAATGGCTAAAAGATAGGCTAAAAGGATGGGCTAATAAGTAGGCTAACTAATGTCAAGTGGGGGGCACACTGCTGCAAATTTCAGCAGCATATAGCTGCTGTCCCCCCCCCCCCCCCAAAACTGCTGAAAACAGCAGCCCAGGCTGCTGGTTGCTGTCCAAAACCCCCTCCCCATAAGCACACTTCTATCCTCCTTCAATCTCCATCATTTCCTCATCCTTTCATTGATTTCCACAATCAAAACCTCTCAACATTTCCACAACCATAACCCCAAATAAATATACAACCACACACAAATATATATATAAATATATATATACATGTAAAGAGATACAACATATAAATAACACATGAATAATAATATGAAAAAGAGCACAAGAAGAATATGATAAAATCTGTGTCAGTGTGTGTGTGTCTGTGTGTGTGTGTGTGTCTGTGTGTGTGTGTGTGTCCGTGTGTGTGTGTGTCTGTGTGTGTGTGTCCGTGTGTGTGTGTGAGAGGAGGAGGAGGAGGAGGAGGAGGGAGAGGAGTTAGGGTTAGGGTTTACCTTAGGAAGAGGGAGGAGGAGGAGGAGCTAGGGAGAGGAGGAGGATCTCGGATTGGGGGAGGAGGAGCTCGTCGGAGCGGGAGCGAGTCGCCGGGGGCGGGGGGAGAGAGTCGCCGGGGGGGAGAGTCGCGGGGGGGGGGGGAGAGAGTCGCCGGGTGGGGGGAGAGTCGCGGGGGGGGGGGGGGGGGGGGGGGGGGGAAGGGATTCTGAAAATTTTGGAAATTTTCGAGTGAGGGGGAAAAGGAAACAGCGTGCCCTAAGTAAAATATTTAGCGACGTCAACTAAAGACGTCGCTAAACGTCACAAAATTTTATTATATGGCGACATATATTAATACTCTGCCGCTGAACGTCGCTGTTCTGCGACGTAATTTATGTAATGTCGCTGAACGTCGCTAGTTAGCGACGATTTGCGACGTCACATGACGGGAGTCGCTATATTACATATATAGCGACGTTATTTTCTTACGTCGCTAAAACATGTCGCTAATATAGCATATTTTAGTAGTGACCGTGCTTCGGCACGAGATGTGACGTCGAGTCTTATGTTGTCGGCATATAAGTTACATAGTTTGGATGTGAGTTGTCTTGAGTTTAAGTCAGGAAATGCCGCAAGGCAAAGTTGGTCCAGTGACCCTTAACCCACAATTTTTGATTGGATCAGTTGATGATTTAGTAGCAAAGGGTCGCGAGGCGGCGGTATGATTGAGTCTCACTTGAGTTTCGAGGCACGGCCTCAACAAGGACTTATAGCACGGTCACACGGAAAAGGAGTCTTATCGCGTAGTTGCGTCTCTGATTTTAAGTCGTAAGACAAGCACGACCTGATAGGTTAACGTTGTTGAGTTGATGTTGCATTACAAGCATGAAATGGTCCTGAGACACAAAATAGGCCAAGACGTCTGTCCTAAAACCGATCATAAGGAAAGACTAGAAAGACAATTGTTCAGAAGGGACTATGTTGCATAAAGTAATCAAATATATTAGTTTTATATGGGTGGGCGAGGAACTCATTCTACCAGTACAGTTGAGTACTGACACCCACATAATAGGCCAAGGCTTCTACATGTGCAGGCACAGGTAGAAGCTCATGGCGCGGAGCTCGCTT
This sequence comes from Iris pallida, assembly GCA_029216955.1. Classification (NCBI taxonomy): domain Eukaryota; kingdom Viridiplantae; phylum Streptophyta; class Magnoliopsida; order Asparagales; family Iridaceae; genus Iris; species Iris pallida. Next base: position 2,257,232 of record JANAVB010007399.1, on the reverse strand, counting down.
GGATGCGTCGAGGCACGGAGTTCCTTGGCGATTCGAAGCGTGCGGCCGCATGGAGTTAAGACTTATATGGGGCATAATGTGTGGACGTTGCCTTCCGAAGCATCCGCTGGCTCGAGACATGTATTGAGAGATGAGAGAGAGCTGAGTGACTTGAAATGTGAGATGAGTGAGCTTGAGAGACTTGTAATCTTGGCCTTGCGCCCCAATGTAACCATTGTTTCAATATCAATAAAGAACTTCTTTGAATAACTTGCGTCTGTTCTAAATTTTCGCTGCTATGATTCTATGTCTCTGTATGGACTTCTGTACAACGATCCTGTCACAGCCGCTGAAATCGGCCGTTATGGAACCCGCCTTGCACGAGCGCAATCTAGGCTCGTGGGGCATCACGCCTTAGCGAGGACGATCGCTCCTACGGGAGCGGGACGTGACAACCATGCCAATACGCGAACAGTTTAATATATGCAAACAGTTTTGTATAGCGCGAACAGTATTGAATGGCATTATCATTTCTTCCAACTCATGCAACGATTCATTTTCTCCAAAGCCGTACTCCCGATTTAGCGTCCCGTGGGCACCAAATTGTCCGAGGCATCATATCCCACGATCGACATTTTATATTATTTTGCAGCACGTGAAATAGTCTATCTTTTTACTAGAACCTTAAACTTTCTCGTTTATGTGAGAAACTTGTATTTTTCAGAGTAGATTACTCTAAATCGATACGTTTTTTTCCGAGTTCTTGACCTTGGTGGATTGGCATGCATTTAACTTGGCATCGTCGATTTGAATGAATTCGAGATAAAGGAAATTTTGTTTGCAGGACAAAGTAGAAAAGAAGGGGCCGAATCACCCACCAAGTTCTTTGATCGTGTCGACCGTCGAAGCGCTTCGCAACGTTCAAGCTTTAATTACGCAAGCTCCTGCAATGGCACCAACACTTTGTTAGGATTCTTTCTTTTTTTCTTGCTTCGAAATTTGTAGATTGCATCCAAAAAAATGACGCGAAAGCACTTCATCAAAATCCAGCGGCAAAAGCTCCAAGAAAACCATACAACGGTCTGGTCCCGTCGAAGGGACTCTTATATAGAGCTTACTCGCCGAGACGAAGCCCGCTGCATCTAGGACTTATTCCAACAGAAGTCGTTCCATTAGTTGGATCGATTCTCGTAACATCCGTCCAAATCGATTTGATCGATACCGCAAGGTGTTATCGTTTACCAAGCTCAGCGATCGAGTCAGATGGCCATCTAAGTTCCCGGCCGATCTGACTCGACGTAAGCATATTATGAAGTCCGTCGCCTATCGAAAGTGGAGCGCTACAACCACCTGACGGATGGAGGGAGTATAGATGAACTCGGGTGGTTTGGGGAGAGGGGTACTACACCAGTTCTAGCCCCAAATGGGGATATTGCCTCGACCCAGAACCCATTGGCAGTTGTAGTAGACATAGTAAAAAATCTTCATCGTAGATCGCCAAAGCGGGGAGGGGGAGTAAGGGAGGGAGTATTTGGGAGTGGAAGGGTCCCCATATTTTTGGATCATATACTGTGCCCATACCGACTCACCTTTAATTAATGACCAACACCTTTTCGCGTGGAGAGCAGTCGTTACCTGGTCTAGGGATCTTATCCCCAGACCCCCTTCATCCATCGGGTGACACACATTGCTCCAAGAGATCCATCTGGTCCGGTGTTGATCTTTTGAGTTCCAGAGAAAGGCGGCCATCAGCTTCTCTAATTTATGGAGGAGTTTTTTTGGGCACTTTAATTACCGACAGGGAATGGATAGGGAGGGCAGTAAGAATGCTATTGAGGAGGGTAATCTTTCCCCCAAAGGAGAGGAGTCTCTCTCTCCATCCTGTCACGACCCGATCCTAAATTATTGGGTTGAACCGGATCATGTCCAGCCTTCACCGTTGTGAGACGACGACAGTAAGATGTTATATATGCAGGTATTCACAACAACATCTATACATTTGTCACAACTCAATATACAGAAATTTTAAAACTTTTTATTCAACAATTGAAAAGTACAACTGGAAATGAAAGAACTGAAATAAAGTACTGAATTCAAAATTAACAAAACTCTAATACAATAAAATTGGATAATTGGGAAAAACAACTAACTAGACGTTCGGCTCATCAGCCTCAGGTTCTGCGTCCTCCAAGGGGGACTCTGGCAACACCACATGGTACAATACCGAGTCATAGGAGATCCTTTTCTTAAATTTCTCAGCCATCTCAAAAAACTATTCAGGTTTAGCCCTTCCTTTGAATAGGGGCACCCCAGGTATTGGATATGGAGATGCGTAATGGTAAAACCAGTACATGCAGTAATCTCCTCAGCCCTTGGAGAGATGTGATCCTTTTTGGAGACGATCAAAGCGGATTTACCCATATTAATCACATGTCCCGATGTCTCAGAGTAGTCTTGCAACATCTTAAGGAGGTTGTCCACACTGTCATTACCCCGTTGCGAAATATGAGGTTGTCGTCCGCATAGAATAGGTGTGATATGAAAAGGCTATCTCTACGGCCAGAGAAGAACTTAATGTGGTCGTGGAGGCATAGTTTTAAAATTTTTCTGTCGAGGGCGTCGTGGACTATGATAAATAAGGCGGAAGAGATAGGATCACCCTGTCTAAGGCCTCTAGCCGAGTGGAAGAAGCCTCCCATTTTTCGTTTTATGGAGATCGAATACCAGCAGTTAGAGATATTTCTGAAAATGAGGTCGATCCATTTCTGGCTGAAGTCGAACTGGCACAAAACTCGGACCGGGAACCTCTAGTTGACCCTGTCGTAAGCTTTTGACATGTCCAACTTAATCGCCACATTGCCACCTGTGATGTTGTTGTCGATGGTCCCAATGACTTCGTGAGCCAGACTAATATTCTCATGGATGCTGCAGCCTCTGATGAAACCGGATTGCTCCCTAGATATAATATCTGAGAGGACGCCAACGAGCCTGTCCGCCAAGATTTTCGAGATGATTTTATGGGAGAAGTTGCTTAGGCTGATGGGTCTAAAATCTTGGATATCCGTAGGCTTGGAGGTCTTTGGGATGAGAACCAGGTTCGCCGCAGTGATGCCTTTAGGGAGTTGGATTCCTAAAAAGAAGTCTGTGATAGCTGCCATCAGGTCATGTTTAATGATATTCCAACACATGGTATAAAAAACTCCAATAAAACCATCCGGTCCTGGGGCTCCCTGTGGGTTAAGCGATTTGATCGTGTTCTCAACTTCATCTTCCTGTAGGATCGCTGTCAATTCCAGATTCTGCTCTTCTGAGATAAGGTTCGGGATGCAGTCGATGAAGTTATCTGGGTCCGTGGCCGGCACGGGTTCAAAAAACTTAGAAAAATAGAGAATAGCTCTATCCATAATGATCTGGTCCTCCACCATGGCCCCATCCTAATCGTACAGGCGTACTCTGTTCGAGTTCGCCCACTCTTTAATAATAGCATGGAAGAAAGAGGAGTTTCGGTCACCATCATTGACCCAATTGATTCTGGCCTGGTTCTGGAGTAGTTGCTCTTCCAAACCCAAGACCCTATCCAGCCTGTGTTTTACATGCAGGAGGTCCTCGCCACCTGAGTCACTCCATTGTTCTTGGTGGACGGCCTTCAAAACCTCAAACTCCTTTTGGAGCTCCCATTTTTGTTTCCTAAGGTCCCCAAAGACATTTCAGTTCCAGTCCCTCATGCCCGATCTTAATATCTGGAGTTTAGTATGCAGAATAAAGAAAGACGGTCCCTCGCACACCTTGTTCCAGCTGTCCGTAACCAATTCCAAGAAAGATGGGTGGTCGCACCACATCCTTTGAAATTGAAAAGGGGCCACAGTAGTAGATAGGGCGTTAGAAGGGGTGATGAGAAGAGGGAGTGGTCAGAGTGCAGGCGAGGGAGATGCATAATTGATGTAGGTGATCTATTGAGGAGGAAGTTGGTGTCATAGAGGACCCGATCAAGACGTTCCCAGGTGTTAGGATGGTTAGTGAGGCCATTACACCAAGTGTAGATCGACCCGTGGTAGCTAGCATCGATAAGCCCCGTATCTGATATAAATTTGTTAAAATCTGCCACCGCTTTCGCATTGATGATTCTTGGACCCGATTTTTCTACCGCCGATGTGACAACATTAAAGTCGCCCGCAAGCATCCACAGGAGGTCCATATTATTAAATAAAGTAGTGAGATCTTGCCACAGATCTCTTCTGTTATGCATAATACAGCTAGCATAAACGGCCGTGAGGGCCATTGTCTGTCCCAATTTTTTTATCCAGGATGCTGCAGTGTACAAACTGCTTGTTGGTTTCCGAGACCACCAAGTCGATATAGTTGTTCCAGAATATCCATATGTATGTATTAAGGTCTCCTCCATGGAAAAAATAAGGCATATGCACCTCATGGGCAAGATCATCGATGTTCTCTCCATCAATCATAGGTTCAAGAATCGCGATGAAGTCAGGTGAATATTTTCTATTGAGAGATTTGAGGTAGGTTCTGGTCAGTTGGTTTCTGATGCCCCGAACATTCCAGATGATGGCTTTAAATCCCATTCAAGTTGGTGGGATTTTTGTTGGTGTCCTTATGTCGCCTGGTTTGCATATGTTTATGATTAGGGTTAGGGTTTGTGGACTTATTTCTGGTCGACGTAGCATGGGTTGATTTATTAGATAGCCCCTTCAGATACTTCGCTAGTGTATTAGCACCAGGTTTAGTAGACTGCCTCCTATCAGATTTTTTTGCTGCTTTGATCGGGCCATCTCCCCGTCCCGTAAATTCTTCTGTAGATCAGTCCAAGCTATCTCTTCGTTCACCATACAATCCAGGGAGCTAGATCCAACTGTGATATCTTCCTCCTGGTCGGACGTCGGGTCCGAGTCTGACGTGTCTGAGTAGGATTTATCCCAGAGTTTGCCTTTCGTCTTGAATGACATAATTTTGTTGATCTATATGTCTGGTGACTCCCCTTGTTCCGGGGATTGCCTTCCTGCCAAGTCGGTCTGACACTCTGCCACAGCCGTAGGGATGTTGTATCGGTTGTGTTCGCGGATACACTCAGCATTGGGTGATTCTTTGGAGTTCTCTACTGGTTGTCTGGGATCCATATGGTTGCTCCAGGCCGGCTGGGTCTCTACTATCTGGGAGCTTGTCCCCACAGGGTGCTCCACCTCCTGAACACCTCCAACAGATTCCTTGTTGTTCTCCTCCTGATGGTTGTCTATGGGACTTCTTTCCGCTGGCTAGGGTGCCGGAGCCTGGAAGTTGGCTGCAGGTACCTCTGATTCCTTGAGGATAACATCCGGATGGGTGGTATCTGTCAATTGAGGGTTTCTGGTCCCAGAGGAGTCATCTGAGAGCTCCATTACATGGCCATCTTCTCCCTGCTCCGAAGCCAAAATATCAAATTTATTGGCCAAGTTTAAAGTAGGTGTTTTGGTGTAGGAGTTGGCACTCTTTAGTGGAGATGTGGTGGTCTTCTGTGAGCGCTCTTGGCCCCTGGAGCTTCCTGCACTGCTTTCAAGGTGCAAGTGGGAGTTTGGGAACGAGAGCAACGTGGCTTTATTTCTTTGGCCGATCATCGCAGTAGTGGGTTCTTTGTGGCTGGTTTTCTTCTTCAGGGTCTGATGTGCTCTATAGCAGGCTTCAAGAGCATGTCCTCTCATATGTCAGTTTTTACAGTAAAGGATGTTGTCATAGGCGATTTCTTGGGTATGGGGTTTGTTCCCCAGAAGGATTTCGATGGTTTTCGGTTGCTCCTTCGAGACGTCGAGTTCCATGCACACTCTGGCATAGTTGGCTTTAGTCAGATTGCTGGTTTCCGCTGCCACGGCCACGAATGTTCCAAAGGAGTTAGCAATTCGCTTCAACGCCGATGGGACAAAACAGATGAGGGGTAGGTTAGGGAGAGTGGCCCACACGGATATGATGGGGGAGTCTTCCGTCTTGTTGAAATCTTAGGTCCACTTGACAATTTTCATCGTCAGTGAATCAACTTTGTTGGTTCCCTTGGTACGGACTAAGGTGTGGTCATTTTCGGAGGACAATTGGAGTAAGATATGTTTGGGATCGAGTGGAGCCACCATGTAGACCGAAGCAAGTTTCCAGGTGGCCACGACTTCTTGGACCCGGGGGAGCTTTGGGCATCCAGTGGAAAATTTAAGCACGACGATGTATGGAAAGAGGTCCGAGAGCGAGGAAACTTCATCCGTGGAGAAAGGTACGCTAATAACTTGAGCGTCAGACGGAGATAGTTCGAGTTCCGGAAGGTCGTAGTCCGGGACGATCGGGGTCTTCGCCATAATACGGTTAGGCCCGACCATATCAGCAAAAGAGGGGAGGCGGCACGGGGGGAGAGGATTCTCGAGCAGGGTTGGACATCTGCGCAATCGACGCACCCTGGATAGGTGTGGGCTGTGACTGCATCATCATATGGGGGAGAGAGGAGGTAGGGGCTGCGGCTATCTGGGAAAGCGTCAACTGTGGGTTCACCGAGGAGGTTACGACACTTTGTGCAAGGGGGTGCAGGATTATGCCACAAAGACGCCCCAGGGCGTCGGGAGAGAGTGCACCAGGGTAGAAAGAGAAGTGGCAAGATGGATAGCTTGCACTTGGGGGACATCAAGCGTCTCGGGGAGTAGTTTGTCCGCGTAAGATGGCGCTGGCTGGGGGGAAGGAGAGGAGGTGGCGAGGACGTTGGGTGCTGTTGCTGTTCCGGATGGCGCCAGGGTTCTACAATCTATGTTCTATGTGGTGCCATAGGAGGGCAACGTGCGGCTTGAGGAGGCCATACACTGGGAGTCGCTGGGCCTTGCAGATGGGAGGGGTAGTACCTCGAGGCTGGCGCCAGACTGGGCTAGATCCGACAGCAAAGGCGCCAGTGCGAGGAGGTTAGCTGGAAAAGTGAGGCTAGGTGCGGTTGGCACAAACTTTGAAGTGGTAGGAGCCGTATTAATATGTGCAGCCTCAAATGAGGAGACCGATGAGGGGATCGACGCCACCTTAAAGGAGGGGGCCAGTGACGTAGAACGTGCATATGCACCGGAGTGCGCGCTCTCTACACTACACGCGGTGCGCCAACATAGACGGGCGCGCCACTCGGCAAAAGGGAGCCGAAGGCTCTGAGTGCGCCATCCCCAACCATGGAGAGAAAAGGCGCAGAGGCGCCAGCTGAGTTAACTCCTGGTGCGCCTACTGAGTCGGGCCCCACATAAGAGGGGTTGGCGAAGGACTGCAAAGCAGCGCCATGACTAGCTGTAGCTGTGCCAAGGGCGCCAACACCGGGCCCCACAACTAAGGGGCAGGCGCGAGACATCAGGGCGCCACTAGAACCTGTCCACACGTCTGCAGGACAAGCGCGGAATGTCAGCTAACTTGGTTTGTCACATTTCTTTGCTGCGAGGAATGTCATTATTAGTTTGCAGTCAAAATTGCTTGCATCTAAATTGGTCATGATATTCCACTGTGTAGTTGTTATGCCTTCAGTTATGTTGTATAACAACACTTCCTTCAAAAATTTTTTCCCTCTTCTACCATGATTTTCCCATTCCTTCTACCATGACATCTGTCAGGTGAGCGGTACTGGACTCCTGCATGTTTTTATCAGCAATAGAGGATTCACCCTTGTAAGTATGAGCTTTGCGGTGATTATCACGCTCCAGTTCCGTAGGACCGATCTTTCTCGCTAAGGCGTGATGTCGCGTGAGTCTAGATTGTGCTCACGCAAGGCGTGTTCCATAACGGCCGATTACAGGCTAAGCGACGGAGTCGTCGCACAGAAGTTCCAGGCAGAAACATTGAGTAACACCAGTGAAAAGTTGAAACAAACACAAGTCATGCAAATAGCTCTTTATTGATACTGAAAGAAAGATTACATAGGTGGGCACGAGGCCAAGATTACAATCAATAAAGCTCACTCTTCTCACAATACAAGTCACTCTGCTCTCTCTCATCTCTCAATACAATTTGACGAGCCATCAGATGCTTCAGATAGGCGATGTCCATACATTATGTCCCGTATAAGTCCAGACTCCATGCGGCTGCACGTCTCGAAACGCCAAGGAACTTCGTGTCTCGACGCATCCAAGCGAGTTCCGCGCCAACGAGCTTCTACATGTTCTTGCACATGAAAACTGTGTGTGTGTCAGTACTCAACGAGCTCCTCGTCCACCCACACAAAACCAACACGTTCATTTTACTTTGTGCAATATAACCCTTTTTGATTGTCTTTCTACTCTTGTCTTAGGATCAATTTTAGGACATAGACTCTTTGTCTATTTTGTGTCTCTAGACCATTCTCGTGTCAACAACGCCAACTTAACAAGTCATGCTTGCCTTTCGGCCCATACTCAGAGATGCAACTACACGATAGTACCCAATTTTTATGTGACCGTGCTACAAGTCCGTTGTGCTAACATCATGGTTGTATCATAAGTCCCATTCGTGTGTCCATATTGGGACCGTATCTCGCATCTCAGTGTGACTTAACCATATTACCGCCTCGCGGCCTTTGCTGCTTTAATCATCAACTGACTCAATCAAAAATTTGTGAACTAAGTGTCACTTAACCAACTTTGCCTCACGACACTTCCTGACTTAACTCGAACGACACAAATCCAACTTATGCAACTCTATTCCAAAAACTTAATACTCGACGCCACATCTCGTGCCAAGCACGATGTCTTCGTTGCAGCCAAATCTTAGGCCCAAATATTGTGTTCTGATCCTACACACATTCAACTCGACTCATTGATACCGTGTACACCATACTCGACTCAATTCAAAGGCATGCACGCGGATCGCCGCTATATGTCGATTCATCTATATGAAATAGTCACTAGCACAACAAGCTATTTTGGACACATTAGCTTTGTTATTCGGGACCCTTTTAACGCAAGTAGCGAGCCCCGTTGAAAGTCTCCGAATAACCTGAGCGGTGCTCCCAGCTCGGCTAAAACTCGTGTTTCCTCCTAGACCGAAATGGTCCCGTGGCCCCGGGTTGTCGCTCGAGGAAACTTTTCCTTGTCGACAAGTTGTCCATGACCATGCAAGACTCGACTCAAACTACCGTCTCACACAGTCATGCTTCTTCTAGTGTTACCATCTTTTCAGAACCATGTTCTAGACTTTCACTATTTGAGCCCGTCTCGACGACCCATGGTCGCGAGTATTCTTCCATGTTGTCCTCTCATTTTACTCAGCTCAGGAACGACTATTCGATAACCTTTTTTTTCAAACTCAACTTGAATCAATCGTGGCTCGTGCCTTAAAATACTAAGTCCGTGACGTCGTACCTTAATCCAACTTGCATTATGTGCGACACTACCGTCCAAGACATACTTTATATGACGGGCCTTGAGATCGTAGGACTATGTGGTTATGACAGCCGCAGAAAATATGAGACAGTACTTAGAATGACTTCGATAGCCTAACGTAACTTTACTAACTTAATCGAGCAAAGGCTGCGTCAAGCCTTGCATCGTGGGAACGTGTCGTGCACACGTTCGACTTTTGAACAACCAAGTTCTTTGGGTGCCTAGACTTATGCCACAAGCCGTACGATGCAACTTAACCCATGGGACGAGCTAAGGCTATGCCAAGCCTTAGACGCTGGAACTGTGCATGCTTAATTAAGTATTTATGCGGACGACGCCTATGACTTAGGCTAATTCATAGCTTTGTGGCGAAGACCAACTTTTCTTCTCCCAAGCCACGGAACGAATTGGACCGGGTGTTATTTTGAAAGCCATTGTGCAACACTTCTAAGCCGACCGTGAGAACTTTTTTTCATGTTCTAACTCAGTTTGACCCAAGTTGGGATTATTCTCTTAGCTATATGGATTCGTCTCTTTTATTATCAAGCCTACTCGTGCATTTGAAAACTTTCGTTTTATTAGTGCGAAGGCCAAGCTGAGACAAGCTCACTGAAGTCACCCACCTGAGCGAGGAGTCGCCTCGATCGAGCGGGTCTTCGAGCAGCCGTTGCATAGCTAAGTCCAAATGCCGTTGGCATTTTAATTCCTCCGTTTGACTGAGCGGGACGGGACACTACAGTGATGATTCTCAATTGCGTCTCTGTTGTTTGAACAATCTACCACAAGAGAAAACATACCAGGAACTGAATCTTCCATTACATCTATAACTTGAACTCCTGATTCCGTAGCATCCGCAATTCCAATAGAATTCCAATAGCTGCTAACCAAGAGGGCCTTCTTGTTTGGGCTCCTTTCCTCCCTCCTTTCAGTCTCCAACAAGGTGACCACCGACCAACGATATAGAAGCGCTGCAGGTACTGAAGTCTAAAGAACATCAGCCCGACACAGCGGAGTGAGAGCAGAACCCGCCCAGGTGTCTATGCAGGAGACATGGGCACAGTTAGGTAGCAATCTCGGTCACTTCCCTGTGAAGAAGTACCCCAAGCGCACAACACAGTCAAGACTGCGTCCTTTTCCGATCTCCTTGAACTGAGCTGCTGGAAGGGATTGTACGATGACAGAAGCGAGGCCTTGGCATCCTGCTCGCTTGTAATTTGCTAGACTGACAAGCGTCGTCGAATCTGGATAATCCTGACAAAGAGGGGGATGGGATGGAAAATGCAAACGAACGCGGGGAGGTAGACTATGGCCTCGTTTGGTACACTGTAATGTAATCGTAATCGCAATCGCAATGTAATCAAATAAAAAAAATAATTATATTGCGAATACGATTACATTATAGTGTACCACACGAGGCCTAAATGCTGAACCAGTTTAGATTTGCTGCTCCTGGAAGCATCCTGTTCTGCTTTCGGTTTCTATCAATGTCATTGTCGAACGGTATTATAGGTAGTGGGAAAGTCTGACGGGTGACATAGTTGTGAATTTTGTTATATAATTCCTAGGTACAACTTACAAGTCTCAGAAAAAATATATATATATAAAGCAAAAGTGCTCAACATAATATCTTTTTTTTGTATCCTATTATGTCACATCTTAAGAAACTGGAGTTTCTTACCCTTGATGTTAGCGGCAACAATTTTTCTGGGTTGCAATCTTCATGTGGATTTGAAAAATGAATATCTAGAGGATCCCAAAATTCTATGGGATTTTCCTTCCTAACATGTATGATCACCAAAGAGCCGCCAGCAACGAGGAATGGATCAATCTCCATTACCAAGATTTCAAATTAGTAACTGCATACAATTCAATCATGTTTAACATTGCATCGAGGTTTGAACTGTGTTGAGAACCAGTTATTCAGAGACGACTGTCCAAAGTTGTAGTGTTGTAGTAGTGTTTTGTCGATCAATCGTCTCTGAATAACTGGTTCTCAAGAGCTTCTCTAAAGTTGTAGCAGGAAGCTCCTGCATACAATTCAATTATGTTTAACATTTCATGCCATGAACTTCCTGCTACAACAACAGTACAAATAATGTAATTTCACGACAATATAAGAACTAATCTATGTACAGGTTGAAGCAAATGCACTCACTGACATGAAAATGATGAGCTCTTTGGAGAAGATCTTGAGGGGACAATTAAGAAGTAACAAAAACTTATCATTAGCTTAATATTTATTTAGTGATGTTTGTTGGGGTTTTTGGCATTTTCTTTAGAAACTTTAGTCCCACATCGGATAGGCCAAAGAAGTTGTATCTCTATATATTAGTTATGCTAGTTTAGAGATGCACATGTGGTATGGAGGTGCACATGGGTGTGCCATGTGGGGTCATTTTTCTAATAGAAAAATGCCAAATCAACAATTAAAAGCATTAATGCTTTTTTGCTATTGGAAAATTTATTTCCATGGGAGCTAAGTCCCGCGACTCGGACTCGGACTCGGGCTCATGAGACGTAATGTGACGTTTTGTTGGCGCACTTAGCACGTCAGCATCGTCGCTAGGCGTATAGTGTGCTTTAGTTGCGTTCGTTGCGCGAGCCACTTGCGCGGCCAAGTTGCGTGCCACAGGTTGCGCCCAAGTGGCTCAATGTGCGCGTTGTGCGTGTGGCGCAAGGTGGGCAAGGCGCGCAAGGCGTGTGACGCAAGTGGCTCTGTGAGCAAGGTGCAAGGCGCGCGGGTTGCTAGAGTGGCGCAACTTGCTTCAGATCGTGCCTGTGCATGATCTGAGCGGTTACTGCACGTTCGGAGTGGTTATTACCACGTCCCGAATGTTGTGCTAACCGGACAGTTGCTACTCGGGCCTATAAAAGGTCTCTTCTCTCTCACAAACAATACGATACAGAACATATTCAGAGAGTTACAAAAGTTTACAAGTGTTTCTTAACACAAGTAAACAGAGCCTGTTAGAGAGAAGATAATCTTTGCAACAGCGTTGTTTTTGCACGGGAGTTCGTGTACTATCCGAGGAGTCAGAAGAGCAAAAATATTCCAAAGTTCTCCGATGAACTTACTGGTTCCTGAAAGCTATTCGTGTGGGGCGAATATAGCTTTGAGCAGCGGTGATCATTCACCCAGCAGGCCATCTTCCATCTTTCGCCTGTCATCTTCTTCGCTGCTGTGATTACGAAATCTTTTTAGATTCTCGTAATATAATAACGAGATCTTCTTAGATCTTCGTTATACTTGCGCAACCTTCCTAGAAGTGTTGCGTTGGAACATTGTTCTTACAATTGTTTCATATTCTCAGTTTTTTATCGAAAAATTGTGCCCCGACACTAACAATCTCAAAACTATATGCTACGATGGAAAACTTTAATGCTTCATTCCTCAATACTGACTTTTGCAAGTTAGAAAAGTTTGATGGAGAGCATTATCAAGTCTGGAAGAGGAAAGTTTATCTCACTCTTCAACTCAGAGACGTTGATCACGTGCTTCTTGAAGAGGAACCTACTGTTCCAGATACTGGGTCTGCTGCCACAATTACTGCAGCTACTAAACTTCAGGCCAAGTGGAGAAGAAAAAAATAGCATTTGCATGCTGCTTATCCTGAATGCTATGGAGGATTCTCTAGCAGAATCTTACAGTAAAAAACTTATTGTCAGAGACATATGAGAGTCTCTGGAGAAACTGTACGAAGAAGACTAGAACATGAGCAAGATATTTGTGGTTGAAAAATATCAGAAATGGCTTTTTGAGGACGAGAAGTCCATGGTGCCGCAGGTAAAGGAATTCCTGAAACTGCGACAGAAGTTGGAAGACGAGGCGATGCCCCTCCCCGACAAGTTTTTTGTTGGAGGGATTGTCTCAAAGCTCCCAGCTGGGTGGAGTAAGTTCTATGCAAACATGCATAGGAAGAAGCTTGAGATCAGCCTTGAAGATCTTTTGCAGAAAATCTATGTTGAGGACCAGATGCGGGCTCAACTCAAGGTGGACTCACTGTCCAAGCAATTGGCTAATGCCAATATGGTTCATACCAAGGAACCAAGGGGAAAGCAGGCGGCTTCCCACAACAAGAAGAAAAAGGACCCTGACAATCTTAAAGTCAAGGGAACTTCTTTCAAGCAAAAGAAGCCAAAGTCTCAGATGCCTTGCTTCAAGTGTGGCAAGAAGGGCCACTTCAAAAGTGAATGCAAAGCAAAGACCAAGCAATCAGAGCAAGGAGAGCCTAGTAAGGTATCTATGATCACTAACGTTGTTGCTATGATTGCGCAGGTTGATGCGGTAGGAACTGACTCTGACTGGTAGGTAGACACTGAGCCTCCTGCCATGTCTGCTCCAGTAAGGAGTGGTTTACCACCTATACACCTACTTCTGAAGTGGTTATGATGGCAAACCAGGCACAAGCTGAAGTGCTCGGGATCGGGACGGTGGTGTTGAAGCTGACTTCGGGGAAGTCTCTGACGCTTTAAGGCGTGAAGCACGTACCTGCTATCGCCAAGAACCTGATCTCAGGAGGCCTACTATGCAACGCAGGCCTCAGGATGAACATCAATGCTGGCTAGATGGTGATGTCTATTAAGGGAACATATTTCAGAAAAGCTTTTTATACCAAAGGGATGTTCAAAATTCAGCTTGTAAATTAGTCCAATATAATTAATGTAATTAATGAAGTCACTCCTTCTGCTTATACTCTTGAGTTGTGGCATAATAGGCTAGGACATGTTCATTGTAAACGAATAAACAGAATGTCTAGTCTAGGACTTATCTCCAAATGTGGGGGTAAGGTAGAGAAATGTGAAGTTTGTGCTCAAACAAAGATCACAAGGAAATCTTTTCCTCGGGTTAATCGAAGTACAGATCTTCTGGAGTTGGTACACTCCGATATCTGTAACTTGAAACAGTTCTCTACAAAGGCCGGGATGAAGTATTTCATAACCTTCATTGATGACTTCTCAAAGTATGCGTTCGTCTACTTGCTGAAGGCTAAAGACGAAGCATTCGAGAAGTTCAAGGAGTTCAGAGCCGAAGCTGAGCGGCAGACTGGACAACAACTCAAAAGAATAAGAAGTGATCGAGGTGGGGAGTACAGGTCTCATGAATTCACATCATTCTACAAAGAACATGGAATTTTCAATGAGACTACGACTCCGTACTCTCCTCAATCAAACGGAGTAGCAGAGAGGAAGAACAGAACGTTAACAGAAATAATTAACTTAATGCTGTTGACTGTTGGCATTTCTAAGTGATACTGGGGAGAAGCTGCATTGACGGCCACTTTTATTCTAAATAGAGTGCCTCATGCAACTTCAGACGTTACTTCTCATGAACTCTGGTTCAAGGTCAGACCTGACTTGAATGTCATTCGAGTGTGGGGGTATCTGGCATATGTCAAGCTTCCAGATCTGAAGATTCAGAAGCTTGAGACAAGGACTACTAAGATGATCTTGTTGGGGTATGCCGAGAAGAGTGATGCTCGAAGATTTTTTGATATTGAGTCAAATCATATCATTGAATCTCGCGACGCAGAATATTTTGAAGACAAATTTGTAAGGCACAAGAATATTGTTCTTGCGGATGTACCGGAGAACATTGAGGGTGCGCAGGAAACTGAAGTCTTCAATAAAGATGTGGTCCAAGAAGATGTTGTTGAAAACGATTGAACCAAAACAAGCTGAGCCATCAGCTAAGCGTATGAGGAGGCCGAAGGACTTCGGAAGTGACTTTGTCACCTATCATGTGGAAGCAGACCCGCTTACCTATGATGAGGCGATGAAGACTATAGACACAGTTTTCTGGAAGGAGGCGATTAACAATAAAATTGATTCTATCACCTCAAATAACACTTGGTGTTGGTTGATCTTCTTGAAGGAGCGAAACCCATCGGATGCAAATGGATTTTCAAGAAAAAGATGAAAGCAGACGGAACTATTGACAAGTTCAAAGCTAGGTTGGTAGCCAAGGGGTTTTCTCAGAAGCAGGGAATTGACTACTTTGACACATATGCTCCAGTTATCCGGATGACCACCATCAGAGTGTTGATTGCTCTTACAGCAATACATAAGATGGTGATACATCAGATGGATGTGAAAATGGCTTTCCTAAATGGCGAGCTGACCGAAGAGATATACATGCAACAGTCAGAGGGATTTGTCGTCAAGGGTCTTGAAGACAAAGTCTGTAAGTTGGTAAAATCTTTGTACGATCTTAAACAGGCTCCCAAGATGTGGCATGAGAAATTTGACAAAGTTATAAGGTCAAATGGCTACATGGTCAGCGAGACAGACAAGTGTGTTTACACGAAGTTCGCTGATGGAAGAGGTGTGCTCGTTTGTTTGTATGTGGACGACATGCTTATCCTAGATAGGGATATGAGCTGTGTCATGGAGACAAAGAAATTCATCTCGAGCAAGTTCAGTATGAAGGACTTGGGGAAAGCTGATGTGATCTTAGGGATCAAGATCATCTGGACAGACACTGGACTAGCGCTGTCATAGTCTCATTATATTGAGAAAATGATCACTCTTTATGGGTATCGGGATCTTCCAGGGATCAATACGCCGTACAGGTGTGATCTGAAGCTGAAGCCTAATTCAGGAGAAAATGTTAGGCAGCTAGAGTATGCAAGCGTAATCGGGAGTTTGATGTATGCTACTACTGCCACAAGGCCTGACATAACTTTCGCCGTGGGAATGCTGAGTCATTTCACGAGCAACCCAGGTGTTGAACACTGGAAAGCTGTGAAACAGGTTATGAGATATCTCAAGAAGACTCAGACATATGCACTGTACTACAGCGGAGATCCGCCGGTAGTGGAAGGCTTCAGTGATGCTAGCTGGTGCTCAGAGGTGGAGAACGAGAGGTCCACAGGTGGATTCATTTTCACAATGGGTGGAGCTGCTATATCGTAGAAGTCGAAGAAGCAGACTATGCTCTCGCGGTCATCCATGGAATCTAAGTTCTTTGCACTTGATACCGCAGCCGCGGAAGCAGAATGGCTTCGGGAGCTTATATATGATCTTCCAGTGGTTGGGGCGCAAATACCGACGATATCAATATACTGCGACAGCCAGACGACTGCAGCGGTGGCATTAAAAGACCTCTTCAACGGAAAGAAGAGGACTGTGCGGTTGAAGCATAGGACAGTACACGATCTTATCAAGAGAGGTGTTATTGCAGTGATTGATGTTCGGAGTCAGGAGAACCTGACGGATCCGTTCACCAAGGGCCTCAAGTGCAAGCTGGTCGATGACACAGCTTATAAAATGGGCTTGAAGGCATTTTGATATTGTATTATTGTATTCCTACCATAAAGTTTTATGCTAATAGTTCAAAGAGAAATCTACTAGGCATCTAGCTTTTGGTTCAAGGGAGGACCACTAATTGGAAGAATATCAGGAACGGTGGGTACATGTTCTATAGGGCATGGAGAGGTTACGGACCTATAACCACTGTTGTCTACAGTTATTTTCTACAGAAAACGGATCCTGTGGAAAGGTTGGGTTAAATACTTTAATGAGTTCACAGGCAGAGTGAATGCCTGGTGTGCTTTACAGAAAGTACGGTAGAACAGCACTACAAGGAGTGAAACTCCATGCTACTGTGGGATGACTCCACCATGAGGTTTCCAGGCATGGGTTAATGCCTCGGCTTTGCTAGCCAAGTCACAGCGGCGTAGCACCGCAAATAGACAGTTAGCCTAATGATGTATATTAAAATAAATAGGGGTGTAGTCAGCACTACAAAGAGGAGGAGTTCCTCATGTTACAGTGGCATGACACCACGATGAGGTACCCGGTTAGGGATAAAGCCTCGGCCTTGCAAGCCATGTCGTTGCGGCGTAACACCGCAACGGAGCCTAAGGCTTCATGCTGGGTAGTTTGGCACTACAAAGAGGCGGTTGCCTCATGCTACATTAGTATGACACTACGATGAGGTTTCCTGTACGGGGTAAGACCTCGGCTTTAAGCCATGTCATAGCGGCGTAGCACCGCAAGAGAAGCGCAAAGCGCTTCATGCCATGTCTCTTTATAATGAACTCACCTATAGTGTATGGACAAAGAGATCTCAGGCCGTCTTTTAAGGATAAACTTGTAGACGCCCAAAATCATACACTGAAACCAGGCTGGCACAGGACTTTTAATGTGTAGCCAGAAGCACATGTAACTACATTATGTGAGTGTAAAGAATTTCAGCTATGATGCAGAATTCAAGGCTTAGTCCATTCTTGTATTATAGTCTGTTGTTTGACCCATGCGGGAAGATTCAAGTCGTCAGCGACATCTCTCCAAATGTATGATGGATAGTTACTGTAGGGAATACTTATACCCATATATAGAGATATATGGGAGATTGTTGGGGTTTTTGCCTTTTCTTTAGAAACTTTAGTCCCACATCGGATAGGCCAAAGAAGTTGTGTCACGACCCGCACCCGGATATACGGGTACGAATACGTAGACGACGCCCAGCCTACGTCGCAGTATCGGCGGTAGAACGCTGTCTAGTACCCAATAAATATACACTACGTCTAGAAGGCCTATAACTATAAATATACTCTAGTCACATCACAACAGCTAGGGATGATAAGACAAGAAAGATAACTAAAGCACAAGAACAACTAGAAACTACTAGAAGGAAACATAAGACAGGAAAATAAAGAAGGAACAACAAGACTAACTAAGGATAACTCCCAGGCAACTCACATAGAATAATAGTGAGATCCACCCCAGCTAGCAACATCATGAAGTCCACTAATGGTATAACAACTCCTAAAATATTATCAACGGTATCCTGTCAGGAAAATGAGCAAGTACAAACACTAACAGCAGTTCCATGTGAATTAACAAATTTTATAAGAGACAGTATAATGAACTACAAGACAAAGATATATGAAGACTTGGGAACCATTCGAAAGTCGAGTTACAACCCTTAAACCAAACAAGGACCGGGGTTGTAACTCTTCTCCCGAGCAGAACTTAGTCTCCAATCAAGGTACAATGTAAAGGCATGTAGTGTAAGCCCCCTGAATTTCAGGGTTTATTTTTATTTTTCTTAATAAAATATTTTCTCACAGTATCGGTATTTATATACGGATACGTATTTTGTAGTGTGTTTTGTATTTTCTTGATTTTCGTAATACTTTAAAAATATTTCCTAACTTATAGATTTTTCTTTGGCCGGCATACCGTCCAGACAGATTTTCTATATTTTAGATATTTTCGATTTCAGATATTTTCATGAATAGTGTTTCGGATATTTTTGTGAATAGTGTTTAGATATTTTTGTGAATAGTGTTTAAGATATTTTCATGAATAGTGTAGATGCACCCTATTACCCATTGGATATTTGGTTTTGTTTGAATGGTTAGGATTGACTTAGATTTTCACATGGATCACGATCCGACGGCTAAGATTAATTCCCCCCTCTATATATATACCATTTCACTTTCTCACTCCTCTCTCTTTTCATTCTCTTCACTCTCTCTTCATTTCTTCTTTCCTTCTCTCTTCCTTGGAGCTTGCCAAGAGCTTGACCTTGAGGTCTAGAGTGTGGTTTCGTACCCCTCTTGGTGGTGGAGTAGAAGATTAGGCTTGGAGCTTAACCTAGGCAAGTGTATCTTGCTCAAAAGTTGTTGGAGTGGGTGGGGTTCCCAACCTATGTGGAGAAGACCCCGGAGTGCGACGAGCGCCGTCCGAAGTCGGAGAAGCTCGGGAAGTAGGCGACGTTGCTGCTGCTGCTGCTGCTGCTGGAGCTTCTAGGAGCAGAGGATCCGAGTTCGGCCCGAACTCGGTCCCAGGCCGAGTTCTGGCCGAACTCGGTCTGGTTGTTCCAGCGTTTGGCCAGTAGGTGCTGGCTGCCCCGCACAGAGTTCTGGCCGAACTCTGTGTTGTCGGGGGCTGAAGCGGGATTATGGATGAGTTTTCATCATTGGATCTAATCCAACGGTTCAGGTTGGTTGCGGGATTGGGGAGTTATATTGAGTTTTCTCAACCCTAATTTATAATCGCAAGTATTGGACAACACAAAAAGTTCGAGAGAGAAGGAGGCAAGAGTGCCATTGCAACTTCGGAGAAGAAGGCGGAGGATTGAAGGTTGATATTCGGAGGAGATCGTGTTCGGGTAATCTCTACTCGTCGTTCTCGTTCTTCGTAGCCTTGTAATCGTTGTTCTTTTCTCTGAGTGTTGTGGGGATCCGATTTGGATCGGAGGAGTTTGTAGAGGGTGTAATTCTTCTATTCCATTAGTGGAGGCTTCTCAGGGTTGGACTCCGATCGTCCCGTGGTTTTTCCCGCAAGGGTTTCCACGTCAAAAATTCTCTGTGTCTGCGTGGTTTGCTTGTTTTTGGGTTCGTGCGTTGTTTGCTCGGTCCTCTCGCAGGTACTCTCCGGTTTGGGGAAAGGTTTTCCGCGTTTCTTTCCCAACAGAGTGGTATCAGAGCATAGGTTTTGTTCTGGCTGATACCAACAGAGTGGTATCAGAGCTTTGGGTTCGAAGGGTGTCAGGAGTTGACAGAGGAACCAGAGAGGAGAGATGGACGCGAAGCCGGTGCGCATGGTGAACCTTAATGGCACAAACTATCATTATTGGCGGAGCAAGATGAAGGATTTGCTATTTGTCAAGAAGCTGCATCTACCCGTGTTTGCATCCGAGAGGCCCAGTGATAAATCCGAGGAGGACTGGACGTTCGAGCACATACAGGTGTGTGGGTACATACGGCAGTTTGTTGATGAGAACGTGTACAACCACGTTGCCAATATTGAGCACGCGAAGACGTTGTGGGATAAGCTGGAATCCTTGTATGCGAAGAAGACCGGGGTAAACAAGTTGTTCCTGATCCGAACGATGATGGGTCTGCGGTACAAGGATGGGGCATCTATTTCGGATCACTTGAGTGAGTTCCAGGGCGTGGTTGACCAGCTATCTTCTATGGGAGTCAAGTTCGACGACGAAGTTCAGGGACTGTGGCTGCTGTGTACCTTGCCAGACTCGTGGGAGACCGTACGAGTATCTATGATCGCTTCTGCTCCAGAGGGCGTGGTCAGTCTGGAGTTTGCCAAGAGCGGGGTGTTGAATGAAGAGATGCGGAGACGTTCTCAGGGCACTTCATCCACATCCCACCACTCAGAGGCATTGGTTTCAGAGAGCCGCGGAAGGGGCAAAAGCAGGGGTCCAGGTGGTGGCAGAGACAAGAGCAGGGGGAAGTCCAAAGGTCGGTACGAGGACTTAGAGTGTTACCATTGCGGTAAGAAGGGCCATATCAAGCGGAATTGTTTCGTTTGGAAGAAGGAGAAGAAGGGCGACAAGGGGAAGCAAGAAGAGAACACTACAGCGGCGGCCTCGACGCATGGAGGCGATGTGATCGTCGTAGGTGATGAGGTCATTACTAACCTCGCCTGCGATGACAATTCTTGGCTGGTGGACTCAGGGGCTTCAGCGCATGTATCTCACAATAGGGCACTGTTTGCCACTTACACGACAGGCGACTGTGGCGTGTTGAAGATGGGCAACGGAGATGTGTCGAAGGCGGTTGCCGTTGGAGATGTGCATTTGAGAACGAAGACGGGTGCGGTTCTTGTTCTCAAGGATGTTCGTCATGTCCCTGATATCCGTTTCAACCTGGTGTCGGTTGGAAGGTTGGATGACGAGGGATTCTTCAGTCTCTTCGGGAATAGTCAGTGGAAGCTTTCCAGAGGTTCGTTGGTGATTGCCAGAGGAAGCAAGAAGTCCGGTCTCTACTATATGGAGGGGAGCGCACAGGGGACACAGGAGGTGAACGCAGTCAGTGATGCGTCTACCGAGTTGTGGCACAGGCGGCTCGGCCATATCAGCGAGAAGGGGATGAGCTACTTGGTGAACAGGAAGGTGATTCCGGGGCTCAAGTCTACAAAGTCGGAGAAGTGCACGCACTGTTTGGCTGGAAAGCAAAATAGGGTGTCTTTCCAGAGTCACCCAAGTTCGAGGAAGCCGACGTTGCTCGAGTTGATTCACTCGGATGTCTGTGGTCCTATGAAGGTAAAATCTCTTGGTGGTGCTTCTTACTTTGTGACTTTTATTGATGACTGTTCCAGGAAGGTTTGGGTCTATGCCTTAAAGACCAAGGATCAGGTGCTGCCTACTTTCAAGGAGTTTCAGGCCTCCGTTGAAAGGGAGACGGGCAAGAAGTTGTTGTGTGTTCGGTCCGACAATGGCGGCGAATACATCGGTCCCTTTGATGCGTATTGCAGAGAGCAAGGGATACGACACCAGAAGACTCCGCCAAAGACACCTCAGCTCAATGGTGTAGCGGAGCGCATGAACAGGACACTGATGGAGAGGGTGCGGTGTTTGCTGTCAGAAGCAAACTTGCCGGGCAGTTATTGGGGTGAGGCTCTTCTCACAGCTGCTTATATTATTAATTTGTCTCCTAGTGCTCCTTTGCAGGGTGATGTGCCTGACAAAGTATGGTACGGCAAAGAGCCGTCATACAGTCACCTGCGGGCGTTTGGTTGTAAGGCCTTCGTGCATGTACCGAAGGACGAGAGGACCAAACTTGAGCCGAAGACGAGGCGATGCGTCTTTGTCGGCTACGGTCGGGATGAGTTTGGCTATAGACTCTACGACCCAGTGGAAGGAAAGCTCTACAGAAGCAGGGACGTGGTGTTCGTCGAGGATCAGACCATGACCAACACTCAGGATTCCGAGACGCCTTCTGAGGCTGAGGAATTGCCTGAGTTAGAGTCATTTCGCTTCGAGCAGTTTCCAGAAGACATCGCGGAGGATCCAGTTATGGGGGAGCCGGTACATGGAGTTGCTCCCAACCTTGATCATCAGCCTGCTGATGGTGGTCAGGGTGTCCCTCAGGAGGATGAGCATGCCGGAGAGGTAGTTCCTGAAGGGGAGGAGGCTGTCGGTATACAGCCAGCACCAGTGGCTCCACTGAGAAGGAGCAACAGGGATCGTCGACCATCTACGAGATACTCGCCGGATGAGTATGTGCTATTGACTGACGGGGGAGAGCCCGAAAGTTTCGCAGAGGCTATGGAAGACGAACACAGGCAGGAGTGGATGGTGGCTATGCAGGAGGAGATGAGTTCCTTGCACACCAATTCCACTTATGATCTGGTGCGGTTGCCAAAAGGCAAGAAGGCTTTGAAGAACCGATGGGTGTTCAGAGTGAAGCAGACGGATGATGCTACTCGCCCTCGATACAAAGCGAGGCTGGTAGTCAAGGGCTACGGTCAGCGGAAAGGCATGGATTATGATGAGATCTTTTCGCCTGTCGTCAAGCATTCGTCTATTCGGGTGGTGCTAGCATTAGCAGCCATTTTCGACTTGGAGGTCGAGCAGATGGACGTGAAGACGGCGTTCCTCCACGGTGATCTTGAGGAGGAGTTGTACATGGAGCAGCCGGAGGGATTCTGTGAGAAGGGCAAGTCACATTTGGTCTGCCGGTTGAGGAAGAGCTTGTATGGTCTGAAGCAGGCTCCGAGGCAGTGGTACAGAAAGTTCGAGTCGTTTATGGGGGAGCATGGTTATGCACGGACGACGTCGGACCATTGTGCATTTGTGAGGTATTTTGCCGAGGATGATTTCATCATTTTACTGCTCTATGTGGATGATATGCTATTAGTGGGTCGGAATGCCACTAGGATAGCGGAGTTGAAGCGCCAACTGGGCGCGGCCTTCTCTATGAAGGATTTGGGCGCAGCGAAGACTATTCTTGGGATGGAGATCAGCCGAGAGAGAGAGTCCAAGCTGCTACACTTGTCCCAAAAGAAGTACATTCATCGGGTACTTCAGCGTTTCGGGATGGACGGGTCGAAGAAAGTGAGTTCCCCCCTCGCGGCTCACTTTAAGTTCACTGAGGAGCAGTGTCCATCTACCGAGGACGAAAAGGAAGATATGGAGCGGGTTCCATATGCCTCAGCTGTGGGAAGCCTGATGTATGCTATGGTGTGTACGAGGCCAGATATTGCTCACGCAGTTGGTACGGTTAGCAGGTATCTTTCAAATCCTGGAAGGGTACACTGGAGTGCGGTTAAGTGGATTCTACGATACCTTCAGGGCACTGCCGGTTGGAGACTTTCTTTTGGTGGTGACGAGCCGAAGCTGGTCGGGTATACCGACGCTGATATGGCTGGAGATGTAGACACGAGGCGATCGACTTCGGGCTACGTGATGATGTTTGCGGGAGGAGCAGTGTCGTGGCAGTCGCGGTTGCAGAAGTGTGTTGCCTTGTCGACGACGGAGGCGGAATACATTGCGGCGACGGAGGCTTGCAAGGAGCTGTTGTGGATGAAGAAGCTGTTGCAGGAAATGGGACTGAAGCAAGAGCAGTATACTTTGCTTTGCGACAGTCAGAGAGCGATCCACCTTGTGAAGAATCAGACGTTTCATAGCCGGTCCAAGCACATCGAGACCCGGTATCATTGGATACGGGATGTGGTTGAGAAGAAGGACGCGGCGCTTGAGAAGGTGCATACAGATGACAACGGAGCTGATATGTTTACGAAGATTCTACCAAGGGGGAAGTTCGAGTACTGCAGGCAGATCGTCGGGATGACGACGTCCTCCCCATAGTTGTGAAGGGGGAGATTTGTTGGAGTGGGTGGGGTTCCCAACCTATGTGGAGAAGACCCCGGAGTGCGACGAGCGCCGTCCGAAGTCGGAGAAGCTCGGGAAGTAGGCGACGTTGCTGCTGCTGCTGCTGCTGCTGGAGCTTCTGGGAGCAGAGGATCCGAGTTCGGCCCGAACTCGGTCCCAGGCCGAGTTCTGGCCGAACTCGGTCTGGTTGTTCCAGCGTTTGGCCAGTAGGTGCTGGCTGCCCCGCACAGAGTTCTGGCCGAACTCTGTGTTGTCGGGGGCTGAAGCGGGATTATGGATGAGTTTTCATCATTGGATCTAATCCAACGGTTCAGGTTGGTTGCGGGATTGGGGAGTTATATTGAGTTTTCTCAACCCTAATTTATAATCGCAAGTATTGGACAACATAAAAAGTTCGAGAGAGAAGGAGGCAAGAGTGCCATTGCAACTTCGGAGAAGAAGGCGGAGGATTGAAGGTTGATATTCGGAGGAGATCGTGTTCGGGTAATCTCTACTCGTCGTTCTCGTTCTTCGTAGCCTTGTAATCGTTGTTCTTTTCTCTGAGTGTTGTGGGGATCCGATTTGGATCGGAGGAGTTTGTAGAGGGTGTAATTCTTCTATTCCATTAGTGGAGGCTTCTCAGGGTTGGACTCCGATCGTCCCGTGGTTTTTCCCGCAAGGGTTTCCACGTCAAAAATTCTCTGTGTCTGCGTGGTTTGCTTGTTTTTGGGTTCGTGCGTTGTTTGCTCGGTCCTCTCGCAGGTACTCTCCGGTTTGGGGAAAGGTTTTCCGCGTTTCTTTCCCAACAAAAGTGACATGACCATACTTTATTTTTGTTTTCCATGGAAACTAGAGTTTTATTGGCCTATAATTTGCTTCTTTAAATTGTTAACATGTTTAGTATATAGCACTTTTGGTTTTGATCGACAGTGTTGCGTAGATCTGAGTTTATAGATATAATTTTCGAGTATTTTGAGGTTTTGATCTATCAAATATTTTGATTTGTGAAAACTAATAATTTCATGTTGTAGGAAATTCAATTCTATTCAATTTTGACTTTTGAAAGTCCGAATTTCGATTTAAAACGAAGTTTTTATGGCCGAAACAAGTTTTGAGTTCAAAAATCAACTTTCTGCGACGGTTCGAAAAATCCGTCGAAAATCTGCGGAAATCCGTCGAAAAATCCGAATTTTCACCACAAAACTTGCTGTGACGGAACGAAAAATCCGCTGGTAATCCGCAGTAATCCGCTGGATAATCCGGTTAGGCTGTTTTACATTTTTTTTCATATATTTTAAGTGCTGTAAAAATTCTGAAAAAATTGTATTTAAATACTATGTTAATTTAGCTAATTTATTATAATTTTTTAGCATTTAATAAGTACTTTTGGTATTTTATAAAAATAGGAAAACAGAGCTCATTTTCAGGATACCTATGTTTGCTGATTTTTAATAAATGTTTATGAAGGTTTATAAATTCCAGAAAAATTAGTGTAAATTTCTATAATTAACAAGGATCATTTTGGTACTTTATTTCATGAAAAATTGAGCTTTTTGTCTATCTCAAAAATTATTGGAACATAGTGTACAGTTTGATTTAATTATTGAATAATTATGACTTGCAATATTTTGTGTTATTTTGAGTTATTGTAGTATTGGACCATCCCCTATACTAGTGTAAAGACACTAGAAAGTTAGTTTGGATATAGTGTCGCCCCACATTGGACTTGGAATTGACCGGAGTTGACCAGTTGACCAAAGTCAACTATAAGTCAACCTCTGACCCAGTTTGTCTTAGTTTGCCCTAGTTGACCTAGACATTATAGTATGTATTTTCACCCTGATTAGCTATTGTATTATCTCATCTTTAGGACCGTGGCTTCACTCCGAGCCTTGATTCATATTGATAGCAGGATCCCAGGTAAGTACATCTACACACTCATTTACTGTCTTTTAATGCTAGAACATGTATTAACCCTGTTAAAATACTGATCATTAAGGTAGCGAGTTAAATCTTCACATGTTGTATTACTTTCAGTACTTGCCATACTTAAGACAGTTATCATATCTTCACATGCTTCTTACTGGTTCTCAGTACATGTTTCACTATGCTTTATACTACTCGGAGTATTCACATGTTTCATACGGCTCCCAGTACCTGCCATGCTTATACTACTCCCAGTATCTCTCACATGTTTTTACTGTTCTCATATCTCTAACATGATAGAATATGGGTTATGGGAAAACTGTTAGTAGCGTACGTGATCATGCCCCCCTACTCGTACGTATGTACCGAGCAAGGTCGTATTTTATATGCATACCTTGTCGTAGGCCTTTATATCAAGGCGGAGTTGTGCGTATGTACATCTATCGCCCTATCACTTGTACGGAAGTACATTTTATTATGTGCCACAGCATATTGTACATCTATTTGACCGATCATGTACCTGCTATAATTTTAAACATTACATATACATCTGTCTATATGACATATGTATCCTTGCCATGATAGATTATGATATGACATGATTGTGATACGACATGAGATAGATGCCATGTTCCCCATGTTACTATGATACTGTGATCCCAGTTGTACCATGAGGCCATATTTTTCAGTATTTCCTGTTTTATAGACTTATCACACCATGATTTTTGTTGTACATCTCTTTCATTATATGTTCAGTACTTTAGTTGTAGAGGTTGTACTTGCTCCCGTCCTGACAGGATAACGTTGTAGGTATACTTTTTGAGGAGGAAATGCTATGCGTTACATATTATGGTACTGCATTGAGGACATGGCCTTAGCTCCAGAAGAGGCCCAGCGGAGAACCTTGCTTAGTTATCTTTCTTGTGTTTTGAGACTTAGACTTTATCTGTACTTATATTTGAAAACTGGACTTTGTCTCCAGTTAGATACTTTGGAAGTGTATTATTAAATATGTGTTTGTTTACCTTCGCTTATAGATGCTGTGTTGTGATGAACCTTAAATGTGATTTTAGAACTGTTAGCTGCTTAGATCCTTTATTATTTATTCTAGAACAGCTTACTGCGCTTTGACCAAGCGTAGGCTGGACATGGCTCGGCCCGGCCCAACAATTTGGGTATCGGGTCGTGACATATTTTTTTGGCGGCCCATGCAGGTCCAGACTTAAGTTGTTTGGTTACGTTATTGTACCAAACATGCCTGCAATTAGGATCTAGGACAACTTGTTAACACTAGGGATAACATTTAGAACACATAGAGGATATCTAGGATTACAACATAGGAAAACTCATCACAGCATAGGACCGTTAATTGTATTTAGCCTCTTGTTTGTATTTCAGTGGGTCAATTTAGACCAAGTTTGTACCTTTGGGATAACCCCTGAGGATCTCACTCTAATCTTACCTCGAATTCTGTTTTCGCTTATTTCCATTTGCTCTTCCTTAAATTCGTTGTTGAATTTAATTTCTGATTTTTGTTGTTGACTTTGATCTTGCATCATGATAAATTTTGTGGATTAAATTGTTATATATCCTGATAAGGTAAAGGTCTGCTTTAGTTATGGAGTTTAGAATTTATCGCAGCCATATTAGCTGGTATGACAAAAACATAGAGCCTAATTTTGGATATACTATCCTATTCATAGAATTTAGATTTTCTTGCAGCCATACCGGTTGGCGTGGTAAGGAATCTAGATGATATGACTATAGGGTGTATACCTTAGTTATGGACTCCCTCGTTTATTGTATATAAGCTTACTGGTGTGGCAAAAATTCTGGCAACATGATTCTAGATAGATGTGTATGGTTATCAGAACATATCTTAAATTGATTCACTTCTTTTGACCTAATGAACAAGAATGATTCCTACTATTATTTCTTATTTCGTCATTCTTTCTTTCCTTCTCATCGTATGACAATTTCCTTGCCTTACCATTATTTTCTTCGTCTTGATTAACTATGTCCCGATTTCACCAATCATCTATCTTGTACCTTTTCCTGTCAACTACTCTGTTAAATCATTTAAATTCTTGTATCTCTTCACCTTGAAAAAGTTAAGGAAGTGTCGTAAATCATCTATATCAGAAGGCATATTTTGTTATCAAGTGATATCTTCGTAGGAATATGAGATTTTGAAAAAAAAAAGAAAAAAGAAAAAGGAGACTTCGTGGATAATTTTATTTAAGGTGGATAATATTTGAATGTGTACGATGAAGAGAATATGAAAGCTGGTTTTATAATGGAGAATAAATTTTGTAAGGCCTAGTAGTATTAGATTCGATTTGGAGGAGCGTGATTTGAACAAGTTCAAGGATTTCATAAACTTGATTTAGAGGTTTTGGATCAATTTATGACAATGTGGAAGAATTTGGAATTAAAGATGATTTTAAAGATGATTAAGTGGATAGTTTTGAGTTATATGTTTTTGGAAATTAGCAATTAGGCCTATGGTAAACATGTTAATGTTCAATCTTTATGACAGAAGGGTACAGTTTTGGTAGTAGTCATATAAATGTTGAATTTCATATTGGACTTGTGAGATAAAGGTATGAATGGCAATTAATGATCAGATAAATTTGATAGTATCAGAGAGATGATTAACTTGACTTCCTTATGAAACTTGTCTTTAACTTTCCTATCATAAAGGAAATTTGACTTATTCCTTATCCTTGAATTGTTTCTCAAATTTCAATATCGTTAAGATTTTGATCCCCTCTGATTATGACCGAATGAGCAGGAATAAATTCTTATTATCATTCTTCCCCGTCTTGATTAACTCTATCCTATCTACATCTATAACTAGGGTTACAGGTTCTCTAGGACTCTCCAATACGATTGCTTTCATGTTATCTTTTGGACATAATTATTTTTGTGTTCCATTTTTCCTATAACTTGACTAAACTCTTTTTCGTTAACCTCTTGGATAATTCTTCTCATTATGCATTTCGTTGTCTTCGTACCATTCTTGGAGATATTCCAACAAGCTTTCCGTCTTGCTTGACCCTTTAACTTGTTTGGACACCGTTATGGATTGCTTGACCCAGTCTTAGGCCTTGTTACCTTCTATGTTGATAGACGACCGAAATAGCCAAACCTTGTTGACTGATCCTGTAGTATAACTATAAATGTAATGTGTGATTGTGATAAGTGATTTTCCTAGGGATTGGTTAGATTAAGCTTATAGGACAAGTATGGGTGACTGACAGTAGTAGACTTGGAAATCATTAAGAATGATTATATTGATAATATGACTTGATGATAGGGTATCTAAAGATGGAGAAATGAGATATTATATTGTTGTGACTATGGATTGAGGATTAGAATCTTGTGCTTAGCAGTTTGAGGATTTAGCATTTGTAGAATTTTGGTTGGTTATCTATAGCTAATTACATGTGATTAAAGGGTATATCGATATCTGGAATGATATAGAATAAGTTGGAATGAGATATAATATTGCATACGAGATCGGAAAGATATCGGTTAAAAAGACAAGGAGCTAGACAAAGACATATGTACATTGGTAATTAATAAATCGGGAGTTTTGAAATCGAGGATTTATATTTGGAGGACTTGTTGAGTAAAATGAAGAAGGCTCTACGCCAAGGATAGAAATTGAACGTATGATTTCAAGAAGAAACTGTAGGAAAGGATTGACGACAAATAATGCAAAGGGCCCGTGGATTGATAGAATAAGGATACTTAGGATATGATAAGGAAATCAAGTATTTACAATTGAGGTTGAAAATATGGATGATGATCAAGCATTGTTTGCTTATGAACATACCCAGAGAATGACCTATAGTTTAGGGTATGCATAAATGTTCATGTTAGTATGGAAGATTCTAAAGGATATATGACGTAGTTTATGATAGAAGGACTTTGTTGAACCTGAACCAAAAAGATTGTAAAGAGAAACGTAAGAGATGATTACAAGGATAGCAGATTGAGTATCGTAGCCAGAGCAGCTACATGTTATAGTTTGACCTATTGGGTGATTTTTAATTTCGAGGACGAAATTTTTGTAAGGTGGGTAGGATGTAAGCCCCCTGAATTTTAGGGTTTATTTTTATTTTTCTGAATAAAATATTTTCTCACAGTATCGGTATTTATATACGGATACGTATTTTGTAGTGTGTTTTGTATTTTCTTGATTTTCGTAATGCTTTAAAAATGTTTCCTAACTTATAGATTTTTCCTTGGCCGGCATACCGTCCAGACAGATTTTCTATATTTTAGATATTTTCGATTTCAGATATTTTCATGAATAGTGTTTCGAATATTTTTGTGAATAGTGTTTAGATATTTTCGTGAATAGTGTTTAAGATATTTTCATGAATAGTGTAGATGCACCCTATTATCCATTGGATATTTGGTTTTGTTTGAATGGTTAGGATTGACTTAGATTTTCACATGGATCACGATCCGACGGCTAAGATTAATTTCCCCCTCTATATATACCATTTCACTTTCTCTCTCCTCTCTCTTTTCATTCTCTTCACTCTCTCTTCATTTCTTCTTTCCTTCTCTCTTCCTTGGAGCTTGCCAAGAGCTTGGCCTTGAGGTCTAGAGTGTGGTTTCGTACCCCTCTTGGTGGTGGAGTAGAAGATTAGGCTTGGAGCTTAACCTAGGCAAGTGTATCTTGCTCAAAAGTGACATGACCATACTTTATTTTTGTTTTCCATGGAAACTAGAGTTTTATTGGCCTATAATTTGCTTCTTTAAATTGTTAACATGTTTAGTATATAGCACTTTTGGTTTTGATCGACAGTGTTGCGTAGATCTGAGTTTATAGATATGATTTTCGAGTATTTTGAGGTTTTGATCTATCAAATGTTTTGATTTGTGAAAACTAATAATTCCATGTTGTAGGAAATTCAATTCTATTCAATTTTGACTTTTGAAAGTCCGAATTTCGATTTAAAACGAAGTTTTTATGGCCGAAACAAGTTTTGAGTTCAAAAATCAACTTTCTGCGACGGTTCGGAAAATCCGTCGGAAATCTGCGGAAATCCGTCGGAAAATCCGAATTTTCACCACAAAACTTGCTGTGACGGAACGGAAAATCCGCCGGTAATCCGCAGTAATCCGCCGGATAATCCGGTTAGGCTGTTTTGTATTTTTTTATATATTTTAAGTGCTGTAAAAATTCTGGAAAAATTGTATTTAAATACTATGTTAATTTAGCTAATTTATTATAATTTTTCAGCATTTAATAAGTACTTTTGGTATTTTATAAAAATAGGAAAACAGAGCTCATTTTCAGGATACCTATGTTTGCTGATTTTTAATAAATGTTTATGAAGGTTTATAAATTCCAGAAAAATTAGTGTAAATTTCTATAATTAACAAGGATCATTTTGGTACTTTATTTCATGAAAAATTGAACTTTTTGTCTATCTCAAAAATTGTTGAAACATAGTGTACAGTTTGATTTAATTATTGAATAATTATGACTTGCAATATTTTGTGTTGTTTTGAGTTATTGTAGTATTGGACCACCCCCTATACTAGTGTAAAGACCCTAGAAAGTTAGTTTGGATATAGTGTCGCCCCACATTGGACTTGGAATTGACCGGAGTTGACCAGTTGACCAAAGTCAACTATAAGTCAACCTCTGACCCAGTTTGTCTTAGTTTGCCCTAGTTGACCTAGACATTATAGTATGTATTTTCACCCTGATTAGCTATTGTATTATCTCATCTTTAGGACCGTGGCTTCACTCCGAGCCTTGATTTATATTGATAGCAGGATCCCAGGCAAGTACATCTACACACTCATTTATGTCTTTTAATGCTAGAACATGTATTAACCCTATTAAAATACTGATCATTGAGGTAGCGAGTTAAATCTTCACATGTTGTATTACTTTCAGTACTTGCCATGCTTAAGACAGTTATCATATCTTCACATGCTTCTTACTGGTTCTCAGTACATGTTTCACTATGCTTTATACTACTCGGAGTATTCACATGTTTCATACGGCTCCCAGTACCTGCCATGCTTATACTACTCCCAGTATCTCTCACATGTTTTTACTGTTCTCGTATCTCTAACATGATAGAATATGGGTTATGGGGAAACTGTTAGTAGCGTACGTGATCATGCCCCCCTACTCGTACGTATGTACCGAGCAAGGTCGTATTTTATATGCATACCTTGTCGTAGGCCTTTATATCAAGGCGGAGTTGTGCGTATGTACATCTATCGCCCTATCACTTGTACGGAAGTACATTTTATTATGTGCCACAGCACATTGTACATCTATTTGACCGATCACGTACCTGCTACAGTTTTAAACATTACATATACATCTGTCTATATGACATATGTATCCTTGCCATGATAGATTATGATATGACATGATTGTGATACGACATGAGATAGATGCCATGTTCCCCATGTTACTATGATACTGTGATCCCAGTTGTACCATGAGGCCATATTTTTCAGTATTTTCCTGTTTTATAGACTTATCACACCATGATTCTTGTTGTACATCTCTTTCATTATATGTTCAGTACTTTAGTTGTAGAGGTTGTACTTGCTCCCGTCCTGACAGGATAACGTTGTAGGTATACTTTTTGAGGAGGAAATGCTATGCGTTACATATTATGGTACTGCATTGAGGACATGGCCTTAGCTCCAGAAGAGGCCCAGCGGAGAACCTTGCTTAGTTATCTTTCTTGTGTTTTGAGACTTAGACTTTATCTGTACTTATATTTGGAAACTGGACTTTATCTCCAGTTAGATACTTTGGAAGTGTATTATTAAATATGTGTTTGTTTACCTTCGCTTATAGATGCTGTGTTGTGATGAACCTTAAATGTGATTTTAGAACTGTTAGCTGCTTAGATCCTTTATTATTTATTCTAGAACAGCTTACTGCGCTTTGACCAAGCGTAGGCTGGACATGGCTCGGCCCGGCCCAACAATTTGGGTATCGGGTCGTGACATATTTTTTTGGCGGCCCATGCAGGTCCAGACTTAAGTTGTTTGGTTACGTTATTGTACCAAACATGCCTGCAATTAGGATCTAGGACAATTTGTTAACACTAGGGATAACATTTAGAACACATAGAGGATATCTAGGATTACAACATAGGAAAACTCATCACAGCATAGGACCGTTAATTGTATTTAGCCTCTTGTTTGTATTTCAGTGGGTCAATTTAGACCAAGTTTGTACCTTTGGGATAACCCCTGAGGATCTCACTCTAATCTTACCTCGAATTCTGTTTTCGCTTATTTCCATTTGCTCTTCCTTAAATTCGTTGTTGAATTTAATTTTTGATTTTTGTTGTTGACTTTGATCTTGCATCATGATAAATTTTGTGGATTAAATTGTTATATATCCTGATAAGGTAAAGGTCTGCTTTAGTTATGGAGTTTAGAATTTATCGCAGCCATATTAGCTGGTATGACAAAAACATAGAGCCTAATTTTGGATATACTATCCTATTCATAGAATTTAGATTTTCTTGCAGCCATACCGGTTGGCGTGGTAAGGAATCTAGATGATATGACTATAGGGTGTATACCTTAGTTATGGACTCCCTCGTTTATTGTATATAAGCTTACTGGTGTGGCAAAAATTCTGGCAACATGATTCTAGATAGATGTGTATGGTTATCAGAACATATCTTAAATTGATTCAGAATTGGATTCCGTTGACCCGATCTCAAATTGGTCCGTTGACCAGGACATTGGAAACCGATTTGCATGAAAAAGCGTGTCGGAGCTAATGTCCTCAAAACTCAGCAAATTATATGTCAACGAGTCCAGAATGACGATACGAACTCAGCGGTATATCCGAAATTGGATTCCGATGAGCCGAACTCAAAATGACCCGCTGACCCGGATATTGGTATCCGACTTGCACCGAAATGCGTGTCGAAACTAATGTCCACTAAAACCTAGCAAATTATATGTCAACGAGTCCAGAATGACGATATGAACTCAACGGTATATCCGGAGTTGGATTCCGATGAGCCGAACTCAAAATGACCCATTGACCCAGAAAGTGGGACCCGCTTTGCACCGAAATGCGTGCCAGAGCCCACGTTCTCCAAATCAAGCAAACTTTATATGAAAACATGCCAGAACGACGCCACGAGTCTACTGGTGGTGTCAAAAATTGAATCCGGAGTCCCGGGTTCAAAAATGAAATTTTACAAGTGCAACACTAAGAATTCAAACGGCCAACTTTGGCGTCGAATTCGACCGACCTAACAAGCTCAAACTGAAATGAAATCTAAAGAGGACAGGAAGAGGGTTATACCAGCTTCGCACAGGAACTGATAGCATGCCAACCAGAGCTGCGACGGAGGAGATACGAGTCGACGAAGTCGGCTCCACAAAACTGTCCAAAAATAATACATAATTTAAAGTGTCAACTTGGTGGCCGGTTTTGATCTATCAAACGACAAAATTAACGGGTGACATTTGAGAGGAGTGAAGGTGGATATACCAAGATTGAGATGGAGCAAGGAGTTTGCCGATCCAACGGTCGGATTGTCCAAAAAATTGGTGCGAAGTTGCTGTCTCGAATGCGAATTCTGCGTACCGTTCCCGCGCGCATCACGGCGGGAACCTGTGCGAAATGCACGAATAGCCTACGTGGCACGTCGGAGAAAGTGGTACGCGCCCGGGGGATCGCCATGGGGTCGCCTGGCCGGAGGGACCGGCCACGCGGTGGCGCGCGGTGGTGCGCGGCACTCGCGGGGAACTTCAAGCTACTGCTGCCGCTACTACAGGTTGCTGCTGCCGCTGCTGCAGGCTGCTGCTGCCGCGGCTGCAGGCTGCTGCTGCTGCTGCTGCACGCGCGCAGCCAGGGCGGCGGTGGCGCGACGCGGCAGGCGGTCCCTGGGGCACGGCAACGACGGTGATGGTATGGTGGAGGTGGTGGTGATGAATGGTGATAGTGTGGGAGTGGTGGAGATGGTGTTGATGATGATGATAATGAAGAAGAATAAGAAGAAGAAGAAGTGAAGAAGAAGAGTGGGGAGGGGCATGGCTGTTCGTACAGGAGAAGGGGGTTCGGCTGATGGGAGAGGAGGTGAGTGTGTGTGTGTGTATGAAAATAAAGGAAGAGAGAGGGATATTAGTATGTGTGTGTAGGTGTGTATATATATATTTATATATAGAAAGTGAGAGAGAGAGAGAGTTAGATATTTAGATAGAGTGGGGGGGTTGAAGTCGGCTGCCATGGGGAGGGTGCGTGTGTGTTGACTAAGGGGAGAGAGTGTGTGGTATATATTGTGTGTGTATAATATATAAAGAGGGAGAGAGAGATTGAAAGTTATATATATACATATATATATATAATAAATTATCGAAAATAATTTATTTTGAAAATTCAAACATAAGTCCTGGAAATTCAGGGGACTTACATCCTACCCACCTTATAAAAATTTCGTCCTCGAAATTAAAGGTTGGTAGTGGGGTTAAAACAGGATAGAAGATTTAGGCAATATTTTAGGCATGATCCAAGAATGACGAGTTTTGCACGATCAAGATAATCGATTCACAATTGTTTGGGCACTGATGAGGGATTTGGCATGATAGAATCATGATATGAACAAAATTATATGTGCATGATTTCATAAATAAGTCAAGTCATTGAGGCACAATTTTAGAGATGATTAGGAGAATCGAAGATATA
The DNA here is from genome assembly GCA_029216955.1 of Iris pallida. Lineage (NCBI taxonomy): Eukaryota > Viridiplantae > Streptophyta > Magnoliopsida > Asparagales > Iridaceae > Iris > Iris pallida. Next base: position 2,221,708 of record JANAVB010007399.1, on the reverse strand, counting down.
TATGAAGTTCAAGTACGGGGTGATTTGTAGGACTTAGGTTGATGGAAATCAACCCGAAAGTCGCACAGGCCCGATCAAGATGAAAAGCTAACCATGACCAAAACAAGGTTTGGCATGGTTGAGATGAAATTTCAGACACAAACAAGGATCGAAGTCAAGGTCTTATAAGCCCGATCAAAGATTAGGGAGTATGATTAATAAAATCATGAAATACGATCCAAATTCGAACGTGATTAAAATTGGAAATAGTCTAAGTTCACTTGGCACGATAGAGGTACGACAACGAAATCAAAACTTGAGCTTCGTCCGATTACAATCAAGTCAAAATTTTGATTACAGGATTTCAGCTCGATGAAATTAGATTTAGGGTTATACATATGCACGATTAAGATGAAAATGACGTGATTGGGCATTGTTAAGAATAATCAGATGTTAGCACAAACATTGATCAAGGATTAACCATCTGTTCATGAGTGAAATCAAGACTCAGACACGTTAAAAATTTGTGATGATTAACCACTTAGGAACGATTTGGAATAGAACGGGGAAAATCGAAAATCTAGTCTTGATCGGGAATGAAACCTGAGCACGAGCGACTAGAGAACCAAAATTCAAGTACGAAGGAGATCTATTTCGACACAGTCGATTAGGGTTCAAGATTTTTAGCACGATTTGAGGGTTAAGATTATTAAGATCATAAAATCAAAGTCGGATAGTCATGATCTAAAACAGGGCTAAGAGAAGCAAATTGGGAGAAAATTTTTGAGTATAGCACGATTGAGAGATAGATTTGATAGAAATCAGATTATAGGTCACATAAGCACGATCAAGATCCAAGTTCAGTTATGAAAGACGATAAAAATATGAATTCGAAATCAAGGTCCTAAAAGCACAATTTAGGAAGGAACCCAAGTCAATTAGGCACGGTAGAAAGTCAAACATGTTCAATTCTAACACGAATAATTTCGTAGTCACACTAGTTAGTCGTGATTGAAAGTCAAAAAATTTAGGCACGAGTCTGAGGCAAGATAAAATATATAGTTATGATCGTAAAAATTACGGTCAAGGAAATCCTAAGTTGTCTTAGTCATGCCAAGTCATCTAGGCACGACTAATCACAAGGAATTTGGATGTAATCAGGAAATGAAATCAAGGTCGAAAAGAGTCTACACACGAGTGTCCAAAATCCAAACATGATCAAAATCGGAAGTCAATGCACGAGGGTTAGTAGCATTAAAATCCAACCATGATAAAGAAGTTTGTCTCAACACGATCTAAGTTGATCAACTTTTGAGTAAATCAGAATTTGGGCAAGATGGAGAATAAGATCAACGAAGGCTGGGCACGAGCATCCAAGGATGAAAATCCAAGTCACAAAGGAATTTGAAGTCATCTAGAGTCTAGTCAGCAACCAAGACTCTTTGGCACGATAAACAAGACGACCAAAATTGATTGGTCATGGACAGAAGGGAATCAAAATCTTAACAGTATCAAAATTTAAGAAACAATTGAGATATAAAAATTTTAAAAATTTCAGAGTTTTCAAGTGTAGATAACAGTGGTAGATATGAGATAGGTGATTAGTGAAATCAAGACATAGCTAAACAAGTCAAAGGAAATGACGGTAAGATGAGAAAATTATCATGCGATGAGAGAGAAAAATAATGATAAATAAGAAATAATGGTAGGAATTATCTTGCTCAATTGGTAAAAGAAGTGAATTAACTTAAGATATGACCTGATAACCATACACGTCTATCCAAAACCATGTTGCCAGAATTTACGCCACGTCAGTAAACATAGCTGCAATAAACGATAGAGTCCATAACCAAGGTATATACCCTAAAATCATGTTATCTAGATTTCTTACCACGCCAACCGGTATGGCTGCAAGAGAATCTAAATTCCATAACTAGGATAGTATATCCAAAATCAGGCTCCACGTCCCTGTCAGGCTAGCTAATATGACTGCGATAAATTCCAAACTCCATAAGTAAAGTAGACACTTACTGTTCTCATCGTCTCCATCAAATATGTTTATCAGGATATCTTAACTCAATCCTTAAAAACTTATCTTCAACAGAATCAAAATCGAAGTCAACAACGAACGAACATCAAGATTCAAAATTTTCAACAACGGATCAAGGATAAGTAGATGGAAACTAGCGGAAATAGATCCCGAGGTAGAGTTTAGAAGAAAATTCTCAGGAGTTGTCCAAAGGTACTATCTAGGTCAAGATAAAAGAAAATCATCGGAATATAATCTAAAACAATCCCAACCTGATATGAGACTGGCAAATCATATTCTCGTCTCAACCTAGAAGATATATAAGTTCAACTTATACCTTCCCTCTGGGGTCCACAAACTCATTCCAAGAAAGAATAAAGTTGATAACGGACAGATATTTCAGAAATCAGGACGGACAGAACAAATGGAAAAAGTTTCGAAAAGTTCAAAATAAGATTCCCAGGGGTCATCCCTAGAATCTACCACTAAAAATGTCACGCTCCGCTCCCGTAGGAGCGATCGTCCTCGCTAAGGCGTGATGCCGCACGAGCCTAGATTGCGCTCGTGCAAGGCGGGTTACATAACGGCCGATTTCAGCGGCTGCGACGGGGTCGTCGCACAGAAGTCCCAAGCAGAGACATTGAATAATAGCAGCAGAATTTAGAACAAAACACAAGTCATTCAAAGAAGCTCTTTATTGATATTGAAACAACGATTACATTGGGGGCGCATGGCCAAGATTACAATCACTCAAGCTCACTCTTCTCACATTTTACAAGTTCACTCAGCTCTCTCTCATCTCTCAATTACAAGTCTTGATCCAGCGGAAGCTTCGGAAGGCGATATCCATACATTATGTCCTGTATAAGTCTTTACTTCATACGGCTGCACGCCTCGAGTCGCCAAGGAACTCCATGCCTCGAAGCATCCAAGCGAGCCCCGCGCCACGAGCTTCTACCTATGCCTGCACATGTAAACTATGTGGGTGTCAGTACTCAACTGTACTGGTGGAATGAGCTCCTCGCCCACCCATACAAAACAAACACGTTTACTTTACTTTGTGCAACATAGTCCCCCTTTTTTATTGTCTTTCTACTCTTGCCTTAGGATCAGTTTTAGGACCGGCGCCTTAGCGCAACTTGTGTATCAGAACCATCCCGTGCTTGTAATGTCAACATTAACTCATACTTTGTCTCTAGACCACTTCTCGTGCCAACAACGTTAACCTATTAAGTCGTGGTTGCCTTACAGCCAAAATCAGAGACGCAGCTACACGATAGACTCCTTTTCTATGTGACCGTGCTACAAAATCCATATTGAGGTCATGCCTCGCAACTCACTAGGACTTAACCATATCGCCGCTTCGCGGCCCGTGCTACTTTGATAACCAACCGACCCAATCAAGACTTGTGAATCTAGTGTCACTCGACCAACTTTGCCTTGCGGCGGTTTCCCGACATAAACTCAACCAACTCAACCAACTTATACAACTTATATGCCGACAACTTAAACTCGACGCCACATCTCGTGCCGAAGCACGTTGCCTATGTTGTAGCCATTCTTAAGCCCAAACATTTGTACTCTAACTTGCACACACACATTCAGCAACTCAACTCAATCCAAAGGCACTCACGCGGATTGCCGCCGTGCCGACTCATCTATATGATTTGGTCACTGACTCCCAGAGCCATGGTGGACTACTTTTTAGCTGAGTATAGGATGGACCTCTTCGGGTAGCTAGCCTTACTGAGCGTCCACCGAATACTTTGCCCCAGGCACAACTATTTGGCTTCCAGAGCCATATTTGTTTCCCTTTGTGCCCGCAGCGGTCCCGTGGCGCCACAGGTTGCCGTGCGGGGAAACTCTACCTTGTCGACAAGTTGTCCATGACCATGCAAGACTCGATTCAACTGATATCTCACACAGTCATTGTACCTCTAGTGTTACCATCTCTTTCAGGGCTAAATTCAATACTTCTCACATCTGAGATCTTGCCTCGACGACCCGTAGTCGCGAGCATTCTTCTTTCTTGCCTCAACGACCCAGTCGTGAGCATTCTTCTTTCTTTCTTTCTTCCTTGCCCTATCATTTCACTCAACTCAAGAACAACTGTTTAGACATTTTTCCAAAACAAATGAATCAACCGTGGCCCGTGCCTTAAAACTCTAGGACCGTGCCATCGTGTCTCAAACCGACTTCCGATCTATGCGACGCTATCACACAAGTCATACTTCATACGACGGGCCTTGGGATCGCGGGACTATTTAACTTGACAACCGCAGAACGAGCGGGACAGCACTAGAAATGACTTAGGTCGATCAGCGTAACTTTGCCTAACTTAATCGAACCTATAACTTGACTCAAGGGGCGAGCGAAGGCTATGCCAAGCCTTGTATTATGGAAACATGCATGCTTTGTTGAGCATTTACGCGGACAACGCCTATGACTTAGGCCAACTCAAGTGTCGGGACAATTCGACGGGACCGTGCATGCTCTAACAAGCATTCACGCAGGCGACGCCTATGACTTAGGCTATTTCTTAACTTTGTGTCGAAGACCAACTTTCCTTCTCCCAAGCCACGGGACGAAGGACCGAGTGTCATTTTTTCAAAGCACGCCGTGCACCAACTCTAAGCCGACCGTGGGACGTTTTCCATGTTCTAACTCATTTTGACCCGTCGGGATTATTCTCTTAGCTATGTGGATTCATCTCTTTTATTATTAAGCCTACTTGTGCGAGTTGAAAACACGATTTATTATGTGAAGGCAAAGATGAGGCAAGTTCACCGAAACTATCCCACCTGAGCGAGCGGTCGCCTCGACCGAGCGATGCCTCCGAGTAGCCGTTGCAAGGCTAAGTCCGAACGCCGTCGGCATTTTGATTCCTCCGATTGACTGAGCGGGACGGGGCACTACATCATACACCACTCAGAAAAAGTTTCGCCCTCGAAACTAACTGAGTACACTTATTGACTTATCACTTTTACTCAACGTTCAAGAACTCTCGCACACACTACGCCTATGCGTTTCCTCAATCCGAGCCACGCTCGCACTATCCTCAATCCTTTCTTCAAAACTCACGATTTCAAAATCCTCGACACTTTTTCGTTCCTCAAGTCTCACTTGATTCAACGTATCACTTAGTATGGATCGTGCACATATCTTAGGCGTCCCCAAAATACATGCATTTAGCCAAGCCTCGTGATAGAGAATCCGCCATCACCACTCGAGTCGGATCATGCACATATCCGGGCGTCCCTGATATACGTGCATGTCAACCGAGACTCGCGAGTGGTACCTCCACCAATCCTAACACTTCGCACTCGGACGTCTGCCTAACCGCTAGGCTATGTCTTTCCGTCAGCATTGGAATCATAGTTCCCAAACAACAATATCAATACTGACCCCATCCTAAGGTCAAACCAAGTTGATGGTACGGGATTTTCTACCCAAGCTCGCATCACTCTGATTTCTAAACATCGAGCATCGATTTCCTACGCACATCCCAATATTTTGTCGCACAGGGTCCGATTCCTTTAGCGAAGCCATCCTACTTCAACTTACGTCCAACCAAATTTTACGACGTATCAATATCGCTCGTTCAACAAACCATCTTGCATAGACTATCTCTTCGAACAAGTTCGACATAATCCGTCTATCAATCCTTCTAAGTTAAGCACGCTTAGACACGATTCATCTTTAAACCATAATTCACATTTCATATTTCTTGAGTCATTCATTCCAATTCACGTAATCGATCACAAGGTCGTCCGACTTTAACAATGCGTTGCGCCCTGATCTCACGCGAGTCAAATTATCTGCGGTGGGCCTGAATCACCATGCACGCTCCCGCGAGATAATCATTCTCATCGGGACGTAACTCTTGTTTTGTGTCCAGACTAATTCATTCTCGATGCACGGATTGGACCTACTCAATCCTCAAGTTTATTCCATTCATCAATTGCAAGCCCTAACATCTTCACATTTTTCTTCGCATCAAACCGACAAGTCGAGACAATCAAATTTGTCGCGTCCTGATTTTCCGAGTTTGATCATTCCCGCGACATGAATCACCATGTCAGCGCTCACGCGGATGATCGCCCCAAATCTGACGCGACGTATGTTCGAGGCTGGAGTTGCGCTCGCACAAGACAAGATCGTCGATGTTGTGGCTATCAACGTAACCATCAAGACACGATCATTTTTATCCAACATTCATCTCGATCAAAATCCTAAGCATCGCATCCAACCGAACGATAACACTTGCACGATCGTCATTTGCCGAGTCAGAGTACCCCCGAGTTATTGCATATCGATCTTTGATACGCCTCAATACCATCGACGATATGCGTAACCTGACGATCTTTCTTTGCAACCAATTTCGAGTCGTACGAATAATGCTATCGTCCGACTGGATAGTCTCCTCGACATTCAAATTCAAGTTCGATTATTATCCCTCGAATCATTTGCAACATCGATTTTCCTCAAACCAAATTCACGTATCGTTTATCCGTTTATCTTAAGTCATCGACCAACATATTTCCTCAATTCGCATCATTCCTTTATCAATCGATCGACATCCCTGAGGCTACCGCATACACCACTCAGGGATGAAATCATTCAACAAATCCTCAACTGATCATTCGAATCAAAATTGACTTCTTCAAAATTTTTGTTCGAACCATTCCTCGAATTCCAAGCACGCTCATCTATATCGTACCGACGTTGTCGTCGCTCGATAGCACCCCTATCGATGGTCATCCCATTTACTCAATCAAGTCTATCTCATTCCCGTTCGACACATTTCGAATCCCGTACTCGACTTTTCTAAGGTCGATGCGACTTTGGTGTATATGTCCAACCCGACTTAGCCAACCGTGCTTACGCAAACCATCTTTTGTTTCTTATCAAAAACCGTTCTCCTATGTTTTGCAAAATAGATAGACTTATTGTATGGGCATCCCGTGGGACAATTGAGAGAGAGCGCACCAACGATATCAACTTGCGGAAGCAACAGAGTTTGCGAAAACGACGAGTTAAAGAATTCAATCGGTTATCCAAGGACGTAAAGTCGTGCTCTGATACTATTATGTCACGCCCCGCTCCCGTAGGAGCGATCGTCCTCGCTAAGGCGTGATGCCGCACGAGCCTAGATTGCGCTCGTGCAAGGCGGGTTCCATAACGGCCGATTTCAGCGGCTGCGACGGGGTCGTCGCACAGAAGTCCCAAGCAGAGACATTGAATAATAGCAGCAGAATTTAGAACAAAACACAAGTCATTCAAAGAAGCTCTTTATTGATATTGAAACAACGATTACATTGGGGGCGCATGGCCAAGATTACAATCACTCAAGCTCACTCTTCTCATATTTTACAAGTTCACTCAGCTCTCTCTTATCTCTCAATTACAAGTCTTGATCCAGCGGAAGCTTCGGAAGGCGATGTCCATACATTATGTCCTGTATAAGTCTTTACTTCATGCGGCTGTACGCCTCGAGTCGCCAAGGAACTCCATGCCTCGACGCATCCAAGCGAGCCCCGCGCCACAAGCTTCTACCTATGCCTGCACATGTAAACTATGTGGGTGTCAGTACTCAACTGTACTGGTGGAATGAGCTCCTCGTCCACCCATACAAAACCAACACGTTTACTTTACTTTGTGCAACATAGTCCCCCTTTTTGATTGTCTTTCTACTCTTGCCTTAGGATCAGTTTTAGGACCGGCGCCTTAGCGCAACTTGTGTATCAGAACCATCCCGTGCTTGCAATGTCAATGTTAACTCATACTTTGTCTCTAGACCACTTCTCGTGCCAACAATGTTAACCTATCAAGTCGTGGTTGCCTTACGGCCAAAATTAGAGACACAGCTACACGATAGACTCCTTTTCTATGTGACCGTGCTACAAAATCCATATTGAGGTCATGCCTCGCAACTCACTAGGACTTAACCATATCGCCGCTTCGCGGCCCGTGCTACTTTGATAACCAACCGACCCAATCAAGACTTGTGAATCTAGTGTCACTCGACCAACTTTGCCTTGCGGCGGTTTCCCGACATAAACTCAACCAACTCAACCAACTTATGCAACTTATATGCCGACAACTTAAACTCGACGTCACATCTCGTGCCGAAGCACGTTGCCTATGTTGTAGCCATTCTTAAGCCCAAACATTTGTACTCTAACTTGCACACACACATTCAGCAACTCAACTCAATCCAAAGGCACTCACGCGGATTGCCGCCGTGCCGACTCATCTATATGATTTGGTCACTGACTCCCAGAGCCATGGTGGACTACTTTTTAGCTGAGTATAGGATGGACCTCTTCGGGTAGCTAGCCTTACTGAGCGTCCACCGAATACTTTGCCCCAAGCGCAGCTATTTGGCTTCCAGAGCCATATTTGTTTCCCTTTGTGCCCGCAGCGGTCCCGTGGCGCCACAGGTTGTCGTACGGGGAAACTCTACCTTGTCGACAAGTTGTCCATGACCATGCAAGACTCGACTCAACTGACGTCTCACACAGTCATTGTACCTCTAGTGTTACCATCTCTTTCAGGGCTAAATTCAATACTTCTCACATCTGAGATCTTGCCTCGACGACCCGTATTCGCGAGCATTCTTCTTTCTTGCCTCAACGACCCAGTCGTGAGCATTCTTCTTTCTTTCTTTCTTTCTTCCTTGCCCTATCATTTCACTCAACTCAAGAACAACTGTTTAGACATTTTTCCAAAACAAATGAATCAACCGTGGCCCGTGCCTTAAAACTCTAGGACCGTGCCATCGTGTCTCAAACCGACTTCCGATCTATGCGACGCTATCACACAAGTCATACTTCATACGACGGGCCTTGGGATCGCGGGACTATTTAACTTGACAACCGCAGAACGAGCGGGACAGCACTAGAAATGACTTAGGTCGATCGGCGTAACTTTGCCTAACTTAATCGAACCTATAACTTGACTCAAGGGGCGAGCGAAGGCTATGCCAAGCCTTGTATTATGGAAACATGCATGCTTTGTTGAGCATTTACGCGGGCAACGCCTATGACTTAGGCCAACTCAAGTGTCGGGACAATTCGACGGGACCGTGCATGCTCTAACAAGCATTTACGCAGGCGACGCCTATGACTTAGGCTATTTCTTAACTTTGTGTCGAAGACCAACTTTCCTTCTCCCAAGCCACGGGACGAAGGACCGAGTGTCATTTTTTCAAAGCACGCCGTGCACCAACTCTAAGCCGACCGTAGGACGTTTTCCATGTTCTAACTCATTTTGACCCGTCGGGATTATTCCCTTAGCTATGTGGATTCATCTCTTTTATTATTAAGCCTACTTGTGCGAGTTGAAAACACGATTTATTATGTGAAGGCAAAGATGAGACAAGTTCACCGAAACTACCCCACCTGAGCGAGCGGTCGCCTCGACCGAGCGATGCCTCCGAGTAGCTGTTGCAAGGCTAAGTCCGAACGCCGTCAGCGTTTTGATTCCTCTGATTGACTGAGCGGCACGGGGCACTACAAAAAACGTGTCACGACCCGCATCCGGATATACGGGTACGAATACGTAGACGACGCCCAGCCTACGCCGCAGTATCGGCGGTAGAACGCTGTCTAGTACCCAATAAATATACACTACGTCTAGAAGGCCTATAACTATAAATATACTCTAGTCACATCACAACAGCTAGGGATGATAAGACAAGAAAGATAACTAAAGCACAAGAACAACTAGAAACTACTAGAAGAAAACATAAGACAGGAAAATAAAGAAGGAACAACAAGACTAACTAAGGATAACTCCCAGGCAACTCACATAGAATAATAGTGAGATCCACCCCAGCTAGCAACATCATGAAGTCCACTAATGGTATAACAACTCCTAAAATATTATCAACGGTATCCTGTCAGGAAAATGAGCAAGTACAAACACTAACAGCAGTTCCATGTGAATTGACAAATTCTATAAGAGACAGTATAATGAACTACAAGACAAAGATATATGAAGACTTGGGAACCATTCGAAAGCCGAGTTACAACCCTTAAACCAAACAAGGACTGGGGTTGTAACTCTTCTCCCGAGCAGAACTTAGTCTCCAATCAAGGTACAATGTAAATGCATGTAGAGTATGTGAGTAAATGAAATCATAGCATGGTGAGAAGTACAGAAAGTAAAACTGAACTGGAATATAAGATACGACAATAAATGTAAAATGTGATTTGAATTATTAGAGCGAAATGTGATCGGCTAGGGAGTCATGGTAGGGTTATCCACTTGGCCCGACAATCACAGGAAAATCTCTGGAAAGGGTCATGCCGGCCAACCTGGATAACCCGGCAAGGGGTGTCTGCTACACCCTACGTGAGGTGAGGGTGGCGCTAGCAAAATAGTGACAGGGAGGCTTTGATCACATAACCCCTAATAATTCCCCATCCCCGAATAGTATAATGGACCTGGACATGACACGTCATGACACGGGATTCCCTAAGAGGATAGCTACTCCCTCTCAGGAATCGGTGTCTATACAAGTACATGAAACAAGGCAGGAAATGTACATATATACCAAAAAAATCCAGGAACAACATCTCATGTCATGATCCAACATATACTAGTCCGTGAACTATCGTGACTGGGAATCAAGTAAGACACTACGACTGAATCGGATATAGCAGATATCAAGACAATGAAAACTATCAGTGAATGTACTCGCCTGCGGTCCTGAGCTGTCAAATGGGGTCGATGCTCAGAGTGATGCCATAGACCTAAAGATAAGATATATATAAACTAATTAGGGTTCAACAGTGTTAGGCTTGATTCTATAGTATAAGCTACGCAATCTAGGTCAGACTCAGTCCACTAAGTCAAACTAGGCCACAATAAGTCAAACCAAGTCAAACTAGGTCAAACTGGGTCAATGGTTGACTTACAGTTGACATTTAGTCAACTGGTCAACTATGGTCAACTCTAGGTTAAACTAGGTCAAATGTTGACTCTACTTCGACGTTCAGTCAAAGCAGTCAACCATGGTCAAACAGGGTCAAGGCTAGTCTCTATAACATCTACAAAGTCAACACATCAATTTCAGTGATTGTGAAATCACCGGAATCGATGGAACTCAAAATACCACAAAAGGAGAAAGATTATAATAATAGGGTGAAAACTTACAGATGTTGTCGGATGATAAAATAAATATCACCAACGTGTCCAGAATGGTCAAATCAGCTAGGATAGCTTGTCCAAATGTTCAATTTGGACACAGGAGCAAAACGGTAATTTTGGGCCAACATGATGTCCGCCGTTGGACACACTTTGCACCGAAAAACGTGTCAAAATAAAAGTGCACAAAACCTAACAAATTGTATATCCACAAATCCAGAATGACGATACGAACTCAACGGTATATTCAGAATTGGATTCCGTTGACCCGATCTCAAATTGGTCCGTTAACCAGGACATTGAAAACCGATTTGTACGGAAAAGCGTGTCGGAGCTAATGTCCTCAAAACTCAGCAAATTATATGTCAACGAGTCCAGAATGACGATACGAACTCAACGGTATATCCGGAATTGGATGCCGATGAGCCGAACTCAAAATGACCCGCTGACCCGGATATTGGTATCCGACTTGCACCGAAATGCGTGTCGGAACCAATGTCCACTAAAACCTAGCAAATTATATGTCAACGAGTCCAGAATGATGATACGAACTCAATGGTATATCCGGAGTTGGATTCCGATGAGCCGAACTCAAAATGACCCGTTGACCCAGAAAGTGGGACCCGTTTTGCACCGAAATGCGTGCCAGGGCCCACGTTCTCCAAATCAAGCAAACTTTATATGAAAACATGCCAGAACGACGCCACGAGTCTACTGGTGGTGTCAAAAATTGAATCCGGAGTCCCGGGTTCAAAAATGAAATTTTACAAGTGTAACACTAAGAATTCGAACGGCCAACTTTGGCGTCGAATTCGACCGACCTAACAAGCTCAAACTGAAATGAAATCTAAAGGGGACAGGAAGAGGGTTATACCAGCTTCGCACAGGAACTGATAGCGCGCCAACTGGAGCTACGACGGAGGAGATACGAGTCGACGAATTCGGCTCCACAAAACTGTCCAAAAATAACACAATTTAAAGTGTCAACTTGTTGGCCGGTTTTGATCTATCAAACGACGAAATTAACGGGTGAAATTTGAGAGGAGTGAAGGTGGATATACCGAGATTGAGACGGAGCAAGGGGTTCGCCGATCCAACGGTCGGATTGTCCAAAAAATCGGTGCGAAGTTGCTGTCTCGAACGCGAATTCTGCGTACCGTTCCCGCGCGCGTCACGGCGGGAACCCGTGCGAAACGCACAAATAGCCTACGTGGCACGTCGGGGAAAGTGGTACGCGCCCGGGGGATCGCCGGGGGGTCGCCTGGCCGGAGGGGCCGGCCACGCGGTGGCGCGCGGTGGTGCGCGGCCACTCGCGGGGAACTTCAAGCTACTGCTGCCGCTACTACAGGTTGCTGCTGCCGCTGCTGCAGGCTGCTGCTGCCGCTCCTGCAGGCTGCTGCTGCTGCTGCTGCACGCGCGCGGCCAGGGCGGTGTTGGCACGGCGCGGCGGCGGTCTCCGGGGCATGGCAACGACGGTGATGGTATGGTGGAGGTGGTGGTGATGAATGGTGATAGTGTGGGAGTGGTGGAGATGGTGTTGATGATGATGATAATGAAGAAGAATAAGAAGAAGAAGAAGTGAAGAAGAAGAGTGGGAAGGGGCATGGCTGTTCGTACAGGAGGAGGGGGTTCGGCTGATGGGAGAGGAGGTGAGTGTGTGTGTGTGTATGGAAATAAAGGGAGAGAGAGGGATATTAGTATGTGTGTGTAGGTGTGTGTGTATATATATATATATATATATATATATATATATATATATATATATAGAAAGTGAGAGAGAGAGAGTTAGATATTTATATAGAGTTGGGGGGGTTGAAGTCGGCTGCCATGGGGAGGGTGTGTGTGTGTTGACTAAGGGGAGAGAGTGTGGTATATATTATGTGTGTATAATATATAAAGAGGGAGAGAGAGATTGAAAGTTATATATATACATATATATATATAATAAATTATCGAAAATAATTTATTTTGAAAATTCAAAAATAAGTCCTGGAAATTCAGGGGACTTACAAGTTGTATCTCTATATATTAGCTATGCTAGTTAAGAGATGCAAATGTGGTGTGGAGGTGCATATGGGTGTGCCATGTGGGGTTATTTTTCTAATGAAAAAAAGGCCAAATCAACAATTAAAAGCATTAATGCTTTTTGCTCTTGGAAAATTTATTTCCATGGGAGCTAAGCCACGTAGGGGCTTAGCGACTCAGACTCGGACTCGGGCTCATGAGGCATAATGTGTCGTTTTGTTGGCGCACTTTGCACTTAACACGTCAGCATCGTCGCTAGGCGCATAGTGCACTTTAGTTGCGCTCGTTGCGCGAGCCACTTGCGGGACACAGGTTGCGCCAGGTTGCGCGCAAGTTGCACACAGGTTGCGCCAGGTTGCGCGCAGGCTGCGCACAGGTTGTGCCAGGTTGCGTCCAGGTTGCACAAGTAGCGCAATGTGCGCGTTGTGCGTGTGGTGCAAGGTGTGCAAGGCGCGCAAAGCGTGTGGCGCAAGTGGCTCTGTGCGCAAGGTGCAAGGCGCGCGGGTTGCTAGAGTGGCGCAACTTGCTTCAGATCCTTCCTGTACATGATCTGAGCGGTTACTGCACGTTCGGAGTGGTTATTACCACGTTCCGAATGTTGTGCTAACCGGGCAGTTGCTACTCGGACCTATAAAAGGTCTCTTCTCTCTCACAAACAATACGATATAGAACATATTCAGAGAGTTACAAAAGTTTACAAGTGTTTCTTAATACAAGTAAACAGAGCCTGTTAGAGAGAAGAGAAGCTTTGCACCAGCGTTGCTTTTGCACGGGAGTTCGTGTACGATCCGAGGAGTCAGAAGAGCAGAAGTGTTCCAAAGTTCTCCGACGAACTTGCTGGTTCCTGAAAGCTATTCGTGTGGGGCGAATATAGCTTTGAGCAACGGTGATCATTCACCCCAGCAAGCCATCTTCCATCTTTCACCTGTCATCTTTTTCGCTGCTGTGATTACGAAATCTTTTTAGATTCTCGTAATATAATAACGAGATCTTCTTAGAGCTTCGTTATACTTGCGCAACCTTCCTAGAAGTGTTGCGTTGGAACATTGTTCTTACAATTGTTTCATATTCTCAGTTTTCCATCGAAAAATTGTGCCCCGGCACTAACAATGTTATTTACCCTATTATATTTTTTTTTTATCTTGAGACTAGTTATTTAGAGTTGCTAGTTGTGAGAACATGTTTGGAAGTGTCTATTTCTTTATGACATCTATTTTTTTAGAACAATGTTTTAGAGTTTATTGTTACTGATAAATAATATCTTTTATTAGCAAATCCAGTGATATGGTGCCAAATGGCCGCAAGAATTCTGTAAATCTTGGCACCCTTGGCTTCCAGAAGCTTTAGCTCCTCTAAAATATTAGTCATACCACCACAACGATTTCTGGGGGAGCCCCCGATGCCAAAGCGATGGTGGTGCAAAATAAGAACAGATGATCACTACACTCATTTGATCACTACTCTATTCAATTTCTATCTAACCCACCTCCAGGACCTCCTGCATACTCAGAATGGTATTGAGCGTAACCAAGAAGTTATTGTCAATCTTAACCACTCCGCCCATAAGGTGTTACCAGTCAAGAACCGTATGAACAATTTACAGTTAGCATTCCCTACACCAAAGGATATTTTATGGTCTACTGATTTTTTTTTTCTGATGGACAATAGCATAAAATTAATCTAATATCTAAATATGCAATTAGAGTAGCAGACGCAGTTGTAGTGAGAGTTTCCAAAGGATATCACACAAAAAACCAATCTTGCATTGGCCTGCAAGCTTCTACTTGACTGTCAAATTACAAGACCCTCAATACATTCACAATAACCCCAATATGACACCAAACTAGTGTCTTGGTTCTATACAACAATACATCAGAATTCCGTCACTCGACCTGTCCATAATTTTTTTTTTTGCAAGTCCCATGGTAAAAATAATACCAAGACCCTCAAAATACATAAAATACGCAGATTATATTATGATCCATAGACCACTTTAATCCCATTACTCCCTATTGCCTTTATTCATCCTATATTGACTGGAGTAAAAGGATTTCTTGGTATTTGCGACGGGGTATAAGGTCGGTGTTTTCCTTCTGGTTCTCCATCTCTTTGTCCGTTCTCTAATCTCATGCCCTTAACCAGATCAGCCACTGAAGTTGTTCTTAATGCTTCAATGGATCCCAAGCTTGGAACCTGAACATTATTCTTCGCGGGTATTCCGTTAGTTGGATAGTCAACCTGTTTGACAAATGAATTGGTAAAATAGCCCGTATTTTTTAATGGGACAACTAAGAATATATAGCAATTGTGATGAAACCTCAGTCTGAAAGAACAAGAATATCAAAGTTGTTATAAGCAATTGCTAAATAGTAAATAACGAATGCAGCTTCATGAATGAACCAATAGAACTTCAAAAAAATGAATCAAGTCTCTCAGAAGCTATATACTTCTTTAAATCATGAGTCATGGATGACATTTACTGATTCATTTAAACCGAGTCTTTCACATAATGAATAAAAACATACCAAGTACTCCTTTAAGAGGCGTGTTTCTGCCAGATTTCTGATATCCTTTATTCTTTCACTGTGGTCGCCCTGCAATGTCTTTAGATGGTCCGAGCACATGGAGGACACAGACTCCATTTCGCTAGCAACTCCATGGTCCCGTGAAAGTGAGTCTGGCAATAAGATAGTTATATGATGAGAGGTAATGTTCACATCTCCGATAAAGAAGGAAAAGGAAAACCTCGTTGGAAGAGAAAATGTGCATACTGCTCACGGTAGTTAGCACATCACAGGTTAATGTCTCAAACTCTACATCAGTGTGGGAAGACAGAGACATGGAGTCTCCGACGAAATTGCCATTCTTCTGATTCATTTTTCTGTTGAAAAATTAGAACAAGGCGGTAAATATACTGTTCAAAGTCCATTTATACAATTCATGTGAGACTGGATGACCAACATAGGCAGATCAGTGGATGACAGAGTGCATCCATTGGTACATCCTCTTCACAAATTTCACACATGAAATACTTTTCTAGTAGAGAGGTATGGATATGGATATTTAGGTGTTATCTAGAATGTAAAACTTCTGAGGGAGTTGACAATGGAAATACATAAGAGTGAGCATTAGATAGTGGAATAGTACACTACATGAAACACAATAAATTGGAGAATCCAAAATTAAACTTACTCCGCAGAAGATTCAATTTCTGCAGCATAATCCCTATTTATCTGTTCAATGGAAAACTTAGCATTCTCCAAATGTAGCATAGATTGACCAACTTTTTCTGAGCTGCTCACAAGAGAGAAAATAGCCACCCAAAATGAGCTTACAGTGAACAATTTATCCAGCCTTGTCACACACCAATATGAAGATGCTGCAATAGAATAAAAGACATGAATTTCATTTTAGGTATG
Organism: Iris pallida; assembly: GCA_029216955.1. Classification (NCBI taxonomy): domain Eukaryota; kingdom Viridiplantae; phylum Streptophyta; class Magnoliopsida; order Asparagales; family Iridaceae; genus Iris; species Iris pallida. The sequence goes on along the minus strand of JANAVB010007399.1, from coordinate 2,205,103 downwards.
TTAGTGGAAGCTTACCAATTCTGGAGGATGTTTTCCATTGTTGCCCTGGTCTCCAAAGTTGAAGATACATCTTTCTGGAACTGCCTTTCTACTTGTTTGGTATATGTCATCCACTCATTTTTAGCTTTATCAGAAACTTGTTGTATATTTAACACATCTTTTTGTAACATATTTTCTACTTGAAGGTCCAAATGATTCATACTTTCCACAGCCTCGGAGACCTGACCATCATTTAGGAAAAAAGAAAACGAAATGCAAATTTCATGCAACTAAGAAGGATCTAAAAAGGAAAATAAATTGACCTACCATATTCAATTTTCTGCCTGCTAAGTTTGTTAGTATCCCAGCAATCTTTTCAATGGCTTCTTTTTCTTCTTTAGCAGATAGCTCCTGAAGAGCAATATAATCAGCTGAGTTGGCTGATTTCAACGTGCAAAATGCAACTACTATATATAGTTAATTTTTACCTTGAATTTCTTCTCAAAATCATCCAATTTACATGATCTCTCCATTTGATTTTCTTCGAGAATTTTCATGAGCCTAGAAGTTTGAGTACGCAGATCATCGAAGAAATTAATTGTAGTCTTTGAGATCACTTGAGTTGAAGCAAGACTCCTTCGCAGTCCCTTTAGTTTGACAAAGTTTTATAAGCTAACCACATCTAAAAGGAAAACCAAAGAAAAACTGAATGTATCAAGAAGTCAGAAACACACTTCCTGCTGCTGCTGAGCTGAGAAAGCCAGTAGTCCTTTGTGTTCTGCAAGAGATCTCTGAATATCATCTAAAACCTGCTCAGCCTCCGTGATTGCAATAGCAAGAAACTGCAAAATAGCAAAAAAAAAGTTATCTAAGTCATCATTTGCCCGATAGAACTTACATCTACAGATGCAGAGATCTTATAGCACGTCGTCGAGGTCATACATTCTCAATGGCCATTATCTGTGCAGAAGTTGTACACTTCATCTGCTCTAGGTCTGAGAAAGCTTTCTTTTGTAGGGAAATAGCAAGTTCCTTCATGCCTAGCACTCCTGAATGGTATATATCTTTCATCCTCTCAATCCTCGATTCCAAGCATTTGGCTGCCTGGAAAGTTAATTTTCTGAGTTAACTATGAAGTACATCACTGTTGCCTGTGCTGTCAATTGTATATGATTATGTGTTCATAATACAGGTGTTACCTCGCATTTAGTAGCAATAAATGAGCCGAGATGTTCTTCCATGGTTTGTAGTACTTGATGTTGTTCACAAACTGATGCAATAACTGTTTTGTGCAAGGATTTTAGACTCTGATCAAGTTGAGAGCCAAATGTCAGAACCAACCCTTTGTTTCCTATGCCAATATTTTCTTGCCGTTCTACAAGCACAAAATAATAGTCATCAAGTCCAAGATACTGAACACCATGCAAATTGATTATTGTTACATTTTAAGCAGACACGTTTTACCTATCTTAGTCAAAAGCATCGACATATCTTCTGATGCATTTTCCAAGCTTGTATGTAGCTCCTTTGCCCGTTCAAGAATAGCATGTTCTATTTGTTAAAACAATCCCAGATATTACTCCTGTGAGGCAAATATGATAAAAAAAAATTCAGATGTTTCAAGTCGCAAACCTGACTGAAGTAAACTAGAAATGACGAATTCCTTTTCTTGCAGCATAGCGTTGCTTTCTTTTTGAACTTCTTGAAGATCTTGAAATGCTCTCCTACTGTCTTCTATATTTGCCTAATATGCAAATTTTGCATGAGTGATTTATGTGCAAGTTTAAGAAAGAAGTTGTCCATTTATATTGTCCAATTTACCTTGCATTCTTTAAGTTCGCTTTCCGTGTCCAAGTTATGTTCTTGTTCGGCATGGTAAAGTTCTTGAAATTGATCAGCTTCCTGACATAATAAAACATTATAAATTCAATGACAGCAATACACTATGATCAAAAAAAGGAATGAAGTTCTGAAAAGCAAAGGAAAACCTTTCTCTTGAGTTCCAGATCTAACTCGAGTTGTCTTATCTTCTCTCGCATCACCTAGTTTTAAAAGAAATGTTTGAGAAAATTAGAAACCTGATCAATAACTAATTCAATGGGTAAAACATGAAGATTTTGCATGAAGATGTGTAAAGAATAGAACCGTCTTTTCCGCCTCATCCTGCACAAATCTTTCATGGGGAATGTATACACCATTCTTTTCTCTTGCAGCTCTTACATCTGAATTCAGATTAATTCTGATGGGATTAAATTACATTAATATAAATGAAACGAAAAAAGAGAGGGTATTAGCCATACCTTGTTTCATTCTTTCCATTTCTAGGTACAGATCCTTGAGAAGGACAGACTTCGATAATTTTTGGTTTGCCTAAAAGAGTATAGTGATGCTACTAAGAAGCTCACAACAGTTAAAAAAGAATGATTTGTGAGTAATGTGATTGTCAGACCTCTGGCTTATTTCTGATGCTTTTAGCACGGAATGCATAATCAAGTGTGCTTAAAGATTCTTCTAGACAGTGAATAGATGGTGATATTGTTGCTATGATGCAAGTTTTTGCTTTTCCTCCCAAGGATTCTCTTAATAATCGTGTCAGCTTACTATCCCTGTTGAAGTTGTCAACAAGTGAAAAAGTTCAAATCTACAATACGAAACAGCATTTGCTAAGGATTATAGAAAGTTAGGGACCTGTAAGGAATATGAACAGAATGCTCAACCAGTGCAGTTATAACACGACCAAGGGTAAGTAAACTCTTGTTCACTTCTCCTGCTTCTCTTGCTCGCACCTGTGTTCATATTTCAAACTACAATTAGACCAGAAGTTGATTAATGCTACTAACTGCCATGTCAGCACGATCAAGAAGTTTGTCATGTAGCATTCAGAAAATATACTAAAATTAATAGAATCCACAGTAGTGACATTCCATTTGTTCTCTATCCTCATCATCATTCATTTCCAACATATTTTCATAGTCATTGAAAAGATAGTTCCTTATTATTACCAAATGAATTCTACAGTTTTCTTCAAGTTTGCATGACTAAGGAATTTTTATGACACCAAGACTAATGGAGAAGAAACCTGAGCATTATTCTTGTATTTGTAAATGTTAAAGTTTTGCTGTCAAATCATACATGAGAGAAAAGCTGACAGCAGTTCAGACTCAGTCCTTTCCTTTCTAGTTTTCCTATACCCCACAATAACTCGTGAATAGAAATTTTCTCAGCATCTTTCATGCGCAATTCTGTGTAACGAGTTATGGGTATTGGGCTTGGCACCTAAAGATAAAACAAAGGCCACTTGTGCAACCATGCTACATCATCTGTTGTGTGTACGTCGAGTCGACAAGCCTAGAGATCAAATTGCAGGAGCTCATAGGTGAGGTTCGGAGAGAGTTCAAATGAATGGAAGAAGTTGGAATTATCCAGTTCGATCAAAGCAATGAGTGGTGGTGCAAAAGAGAGACAGTGGCTACCCAACATTTCCAAATAGTGACAGCAGCAAATAGTGACAGCAGCAAATAGTGACAGCAGCAATCTAATAGAGGTATTCCTATTAGCCGCTCCACCAAATGGTTTTCAGCATTACTCTATGTGAATATCTACAAAAAAATGAAAAAAATCTACTGGACGACATTACTGAAATAAATCATTTCAAGTATATTAATAATTTCACTAAGATCTTAAGTAATTTGACATCTATAAAAAAGTGGATGATCAAACTATATGCCATATACACTGAACACTATATTATTCTTTAGATGCCTAAAAGAACAGACAAGTATTGTAATTCTTTATGTGCCAATCAATAGTAGATCGATACCTCTCGTGCACCAGATCGTGATATATTTTCCGAGCCTGCCAGGTCGACAAGGTTTAGCCTGCCACACTTTATGAGTTCCTCATTTCCTATGGCCACTTCTTTCACATGGATTGTTATAGAAAAGACTGAATGAGAGCGACTGCAGCAGCAAAATTACTCCTTACTGATTGTGACTTTCAGATCAAAATATAGTACAACTAGACAAATAATACCTGCTCTGCTTGTTTAGCTGAGTATCTGCAGAGCGTCTCTTTGCTGCACCATGTTCTAGTAGTTTATAAATTTCATTTGCACTGTAAACAACCTCCTCTTGTAGACCCCTTATGACTGCACCACCCTTCCCATCTTCCATTAGAGAAATTGATGATTTCCTTTGTTTATTATCTTCAGCAGACCTACTCTGATCTTCCGGAGCTAATAAATCGGTTATTTCTTCATTGTACAGTTCCAAGAAAGTTACTTGCATACTATAATCAGCCTTCCTGGCTTCTAGTGTATCAAAAATATGCCGCACCGCTCTGGGAATCACACCAGCCTCAGCCGGCAATTCTGGACCCTAAAATGAACCATATTACGATCAGCATACTACTAATCTAATCATTCAACTAACATAATCAAAATCCAACCAGACTCTGTATACCTTACACTTCATTCCTCCCTCCATAGTGTAAGTCTTTCCCGTGCCAGTCTGTCCATAAGCAAAGACAGTGCAATTGAAACCTTCAAGTACATCATTAACAATGGGTGAGATAGCATGGTCATATATTGATCGCTGTTGTGATTTGGGTCCGAATACCTGTCGAGAGTATGATAATGAGATGAAAAAGGAAAGATATGGGAAAAAAGGAGTACATTTACATCTTGCTAAACTAAGGAGGAAAGGGTAAGAAACATGAGCCTAAATTACAGTTTTGTACCTTATCGAAGGAAAATGACTTATCTGCTTGCCTATTGAGTATTCCTTGCAGAACAGTGACTTCTTTCCTTTGTTCATTGCATGAGATCACCTTTTGAACATTCTGTTTTTGTTCTTCATCACTTAATGGCCTGGTAAAAGAACAATGAACAGGTGGCATCCAAATAATACAAAACTAGTAAAAATACTTCAATTACTAACAAAGGCTTAGCCTTCCCCCTTCCATTTAATCTAAATTGGTTTATTCACTTAATTTCATGCAAAATGACCTATTGAAGGATCAGTCTATGTTCTTTATCAATCAGCATCCAGAAAATAACTCCCTAGCCAAAAATGGACTCCAAATAGTAATAACATATCCTCCGCAAAATCATGATTAAACAGTTGTTCCGTAATTTATTGCCAACTCAGTTTTTGTTCTCAAGTCGCTCATTGTACCCCATGGGGGTCGAAGGCATTCATATTCTTGGTCATTTTGAACACGTAAACATCAACTATAGTCCAAGGCCTTCAATTATTGATACCTATCCCAATCAAACATTATAATGTCACTCTCATAAGCCAATATAATAAGCATGGACACTCCAAAATGGTGCCTTCACTGTGTCGGACACCTATCAAGCAGGCCACTGATACTCCAAATTACACTAATTTGGGGGTTGGGCGTTTGCTTTGCGGGATGTTTACGTGTCAGAGCAATATAAAAGTCCATTCAAAAAATAAAGCATGAACATTCCAAACTGGCCCTAAGTTGCCATCAGAATTAATTTTGCGTCGTCCTGGTGTGTCAGAGCACTATAAAAGTCCACACACCAAATTTTAAACTTAACCTACCCAATTTTTTCTCCAACTGCCGACACCAAAACATCACCAAACTCAATACAAAAAACCCCAAAACCAAAACTTTACTAAACCACACGAATCCAAACAGTGACCCCACAAATATTTTCCCCAAGAATCTATCGAAAGCGACCGAGCAACAAATTTTGCGAGTAGGAGACCCACCTGCATCTTAGAACCACCTGCACATTGACCTCCCGATCCCTCTCCGGCCGGACGAACCCCGAGCCCCCGTCGGCCCACCGCAGATCCGACGGCGGCGGACGCCTCTCCGACCTCGGGGTCAGGAACGGAGCTGGCGACGGGGCCAGGGAGAAGCCTAGCCTCCGGCTCGGGTTCGGAGTCACGGACATCTTGGGAAGCCCTATAATCAAGCAAAGGAGAGCTCTTTGGAACCTAATTGAATGTTGGGAGTAGAAAAGTCAGGGTTTTGATTCGGTACCTGGTGGAAAACACTAGCTCGAGGAGCTGCTGCTGCTGTCGGAGAGGAAAAACCCTAACCCTAGATTTTTCTTCTTCTTCTCGGTTGCAGGAATTATGTTCGAAGCGGTTATAGAAATGGAAGTTTTTGGAGCCGTTGGAAAGGAAGAAGAGAAAGAAGAGAGAGTAGTGACAAATGGGTGTGTGTGGCTTTGATTCAAAATTTCAAATCAATGCTATAATGGCATAGGTTGGAGTAAATCTCTGGGCCTCTTGTGGGCTTATTTTGTTAGAGAAAAAGTATTGTCGAACATTAGCAAATCTTTTGGTATACGTTATTTCTAAGATTATTCAGAAAATTTTACTTACATGAAAGAAGTATCATATATTTGTGTAGAACAGAAAAAATTTAGAAAATTACTATTGTAGGAATCAGATCCCAGTTTCACTAGCGTCAATTTTTTTTTTTTTAAAATAGACTGGCGCCAGTGTGACTAACGCCGAATTTTTTAAAAAAAATACTTGACGCCAGTCACACTATTGTCGGATTCATTTTTTTAAATAAAATGTGGCGCCAGAGCAACTAACATCGAATACAAAATTTATATATATATATATATATATATATATATATATATATATATATATATATATATATATATATATATATATATATATATATATATATATATATATGGGAGCGGATCAAAAGTCTCCCTTAGTAAACCCCCTAAAAACCTCCCTCACTCTAATTCGTAATATTAATGTTAATATTAATGTTAATGTTAATATTAATGTTAATGTTAATATTAATTTTTTTTATATTAATGTTAATGTTAATGTTAATGTTAATGTTAATGTTAATATTAATTTTAATGTTAAGTTTAATGTTAATTTTAGTATTTAATGTTAATATTAACATTAATATTAACATTAATATTAACATTAAATTACGAATTAGAGTGAGGGGGGGTTTTAGGGGAATTTTCTAAGGAGAACTTTTGATCCGCTTCCTATATATATATATTGGCATCACTATTGGCATCACTGTGACTGGCGACATGTAAAAAAAAAAAAAAAAGTCTTGTATCAATGAAAACAAAAACAGGTGGTCTGTCTCTCTTTTACTATATGCTAAAAAGCAAGAGAATTATAACATGCTCCATTCTTTATGACCAACCAAAATAAAACTAAATGGCAAGGGAATGCAGAATAAGTTGAATCCATAAAGCTTTCAGGAGAGCACCCACCCCCCCCCCCCCCCCCCCCCACCTCCCCCCCCCCCCCCCCCCCCCCCCCCCCCCCCCAACACACACACACCACCACCACCCCCACCACCCCCCAACCCACCCACCCCCAAACACCACACCCACCACGTTTTATTTAAAAAAAATAAAAATGAATCCAGCATCAACGTGACTCGTGCCAAGTATTTTTTTTCTAAAAATTCAGCGCCAGTCACGCTGGCGTCAGCCTTTTTTTTTTTGGGTGCCAGTGAAACTGGTGTCCGATCCCTACAACAATTTCTCTAAGCTTTTTCTGTTCTACGCAAATATAAGATACTTCTTTCCTGTAGGTAAATTTTCTGAAGCTTATTCTGAGTATCGGAAATGCAAACCATCCGCATAACCCGTTTAACAAATAATCCAATTGCCAATAATATCACATAAAAATTAAAAAAAAAAACTAATTAGTATTTGACCCTGAATTTTTATTTTTGGCTTTCTTGTGAGAGAGTAATGGAAAAAAAAAATCTAAGGTCAAAACTTTAATTTCAATTAACTATGTTGGGACTTAGGGGGTGTCACTTATAAGTGAATTCTACTTATTTTGTGTGAGGCCCTCACTTATAAATGAATTTGGTACCAATAAGTGCGTTCATTTTTCGCACTTATAACTAATTTTCACTTATAAGTGGCTCCAAATTTATTAGTAAAAATTTTAACTTATTGAAACGTTTAAGTGCTTATTACATCCGAATAGTCTATTATGTTCCTGTAAAAACTTACAAATTATTTCACTTGTCCAAATTCTAATAAAAACTGATTTTTCTACATATAAACCTAATCACCACTTCCTCTCCCCATTTTTCTTCCTAACAACCAAGAATCCACTCTCTTTCGTCCAAAACAGTTCCAAAATTCGTCCAAAAACAGCCTCGCTTTTAGTATCGATCTCGACTTCGCGGGACCATATCTCCTAGCTCTGACGTCCGAATTGCTTCCATTTTTGTTCTTGGAATAGTCTCATTCTGAATCTATAATTTAATTAGCAAAATTCGACATCATTAATTATGTAGAATAATTTTAGTATCAGTTGTCCGAATCACGGATGTATCTCAATTGTTTGGAGATTTCAGGAGATCCAGAACTCCGAATCACGATATGTTTTATTTTTCGGAAAGTTGACACGAAATCCTATAACATACTAAAATTTGAGAATTTTTGGATTCTATTCGATATAGTAAATATTTCGTAGAAATTGTTTTCATCTAGTAATTTCTACCGAAAATCTAGTTTCCACAGAAACTAAATCTGTCTTATCTTCCAAACAAATGAACTTTTTGTGAATCATCGATTCCAACACTAATGTGATTGATTTTTCGTATATTTACCTAGTGGAGCAACAGAGCCAATCAAAGAAGGATAAAAAGAGAGTTTGGTTGCAAACTCATAATTTAGCAAGAGATTTCGTAGATATGCTTAATGCTTTAAGGAGCTACAGTGCCATTCCAGATGAGATAGCAAATCGTGCTATCACTAAATTTATGGAGGATGTGAAGTAAATAAAGCATTTTATAGAAGTTTTAGAGAACTACAAAGTACAAACTATTCATGCCTTTTTCAAATATGTCATAGATAATACGTAGGTCGAGTTATATGGATGTAAGAGATATTTTGGATGCTTTTGTGTGGGTCATAAACATTCATTTTTTAGTTTGTTTAAAACTTTTTGGATGTTTTTTTAACATGGTTTAATACTTTTTGTTGAAATGTTGATATTTTGGATACTTTTTGATGTTTATGTTTATGTTGATAAGTATGTTAGAATGTTTGATGTTTATATCTGAATATTGATGTTTATGTTAGAATGTTGATATTTATGTTGGAAAGTTGATATATATATATATATATATATATATATATATATATATATATATATATATATATATATATATATATATATATATATATATATTACATGGTGTCAAATTCTATTTTTTAATTTTTGTTTAATTAGTGTTAATTAGTTGTTAATGTCATTTTTATCCTTAAAATAATTTAATATGATTTAGGAATTTTTCTACAATTTTTAAAATAATTTTCAAATGAGTTTTAATAGCTAAAATACCATTTTGCAATTTATTGAAATATTTTAAGGTAGTTTTGCAATTTATTAAAATGTCTTAATAGCTGTTTGTAATATTTCGAATTGTTTAGAAGTCAGTTTGTAATTAGTTATTTATTTTAAGTGCGGGATGCAAATTTTATTTTGCATTCAGTCTTGGATAGGGTCTTTATGCAAATTCCTAATTCCTAGGCCCCCCCCCCCATTACTCACCTACCCCCGATGACCGCCGGTCAGCTGCCCCCGCCATTTCCGGCCAGCCCGACGCCCCAACCGACCTCCTCTTCCTATAAACGAAACCCAAGACCCTAAGCCCTAACCCTAGCTCGCCGCCGACCCCCCACAGACCCCCTTTCTTCCCCCATTTTACTTGCCGTAACCCTAGCTCCGGCCGTACCCCGCTGCCACCCTCCACAGCAGTCGCCGTCGTCATCCACCGCCACCATTCGACGCGTCTCCTCGAGATGAACGCAGCGCCGCCCGAGCGCCACGTCCACGTCAACTCCTCCGCCGTCCAGCACCCTCGAACCCCCCAGCTCGCCGGACACGTAAGTAGCAGTGTGAAAACCGTGTCGTACGTGTCTCGTACACACGTATATGGTTCGCCCGGACACGAGGATCCTAGCCCAGTGCTCGGACACGCGAGACTAGAATCGTGCGTGTCGTGCTAGTCTAAGACACGTAGACTCTTGTGTCCTTAACTGTCAGGACACAGGATTGTTTTATCGGGTTATACTATACCAACCTAAAACCTAAATAAATCTAAACTAAACCCTATCCCTAATACCCAGAGCGGGCTGACCCCCTGGCCAGCCCGACCGTGCCCAAGAACTCGACCCTGTGGGTCGAGTTTGAACCCCCTCTGCCTGTTGTTCTGTTTTATTTTATTTTCTTTTTATTTTGTTTTCTTTTATTATTTATATATATATTATGTATACAAATAATACAGTATATAATATATATATATATATATATATATATATATATATATATATATATATATATATATATATATATATATATATATTATATTTAGTACTCTATTATATTATATTATATATATATATATATATATATATATATATATATATATATATATATATATATATATATATATATATATATATATTATTTTTTTTTAAAACCAAACAGCCGTGTCAAAGACACCCAGCCACCGCTTGGCCCGGGGGCCGTGGGTGAACCACCAAGCCGCCCCCCGTGGGGGCTCGAACTCCGTCCGATGCCCCAAGTGCCGGTGCGCCTAGCCACTTGAGCTACAAGCGCCCGGCGTATATATATATATATATATATATATATATATATATATATATATATATATATATATATATATATATATATATATATATATATGTTCATGTGTATATATTATTATATATATATGTATACAATATTTGTATATATATATATATATATATATAATATATATATATATATATATATATATATATATATATATATATATATGTTGTAGTTATTTATTTTATGTATTTCAAAATTTTACTTTGTATAAAATATTATTGTACATAAATTTCCAAGTCATTTTTATTGTTTAAATTATGACTTGTATATTTTTATCACTTTGAAAATATATTATTATGATAATTTCTGTATTTTATTACTGCAACCATTTGGTGTCCAAGCGTAGCATGTGTTTTTGGGCTCAAATATGTTTTCACACATTCAAGACCTGTACAAGTCATATTGGACTTGATTCATGGCCTTGGGTCCTGTATTTGAACTCTGGTTCAAATTATGTACATGGACAAAATATGCAGATAATTAATTATTTAATTTCAGATTGTGTACCATACTGTTTTTGAATTTCTAAAAATACTTTAATTGCTGTTAAAATTCTGGAAAAATAGTATTTTGATACTATATTAATTTAGCTAATTTATCATAATTTTTACAGTATTTAATTTATAGTTTTGCCACTGTTTTGGCATATGGAACCAGAACTCACTTTCTGTGTACTTATGAAAACTGGTTTTTATAAAATATATGTACTGGTTAATAAATTCCAGAAAAATTACAATAAATTTCTATAATTAACAAGGATCATTTTAGTACTTTATTTGATGCAAAATTGAGCTTTTTGTCTATCTCAAAAATTGTTGGAACACAATGTACAGTTGATTTATTTATTGAATAATTACGACTTGTAACTTTTTGTGTTATTTTGAGTTATAGCCGTATTGAAACTCACCCCACACTAGTGTAAAGACCCTGGAAAGTTAGTTTAAGTATTGTGTCACCCCACATTGGTCTCCTATGCTAAAATCACCATTTGGCTAGGTGTCCAATCAGAAAGTCGTGTAGCACCACTTAGTGTCTTAGTGTTTAACTTAGTATAAAAACTAAGTTATGTATTTATTTCTACAGTGACGAGTTACCAGGCATCTATAACATTCTTATCGCTGCTTTGCTTTGCTAGAGGCAAGTACTTTCTACAAACTTTACATACTGTTACATCAATGAACTGCAAATCCAACCATGTTAAATGCTGATCCTTGGGGTAGCAAGTTAAATATTGACATGTTGTACTTTCAGTTACTACCATGTTTAGAACAGTCTTTATGTATCTCTCATATGATTAGAACCTGGGTTATGGGAAAACTGTTAGTAGCGTACGTGATCGTGTCCCCTTACTCGTACGTACGTACCGAGCAAGGTTGACATTTTATGTATACCTTGTCGTAGGCGCACCAGCTGTATTTGTACGTATGTACATCTATCGCTTGTTTTACTTGTATGAAAGTATATTTTATATACTTGTACCACAGTACATTTTACACCTATTGACGATCATGTACCTGCTACAGTTTTAAACATTACATATACATCTGTCTCTATGACATATGTGTCATTGCCATGATAGATTATGTGATGTCATGCTTCCAGTTATTCCTCTTATGTTCATTTCTATGTTTCATATGCTAGTTTGTTAGAATCAGTACTTGTTCCCGTCCTGACAGGATAACGTTGTAGGTATCCTTACTGAGGAGGAGTTACTCTGCGACTCATATTATGGAGATACTGTCGCGGACCAGGCTTTGTCTTATGAGGATGTACCTGCAGGAAAACTCGTCTAGTTTGCATAGTTGTTTGGAATATTTAGTGTAGTCATGTATTAGACTACGTATTTTGTAACTGGACATGTATCCAGTTTTATATTTCAGACTTGTACTTGGACTTATTACTATATGAGACGACTTTTGTGTTTGGAGCATTTATGACTTTTATTTTTTTACTTATAGAACTGTTAGCACATTTAGTCTTATCTTGTTGTCTTTAGAACAGCTTACTGCACTTTATCTCAAGCGTAGGCTGGACATGACTCGGCCCGGTCCAACAATTTGGATAGCGGATCGTGACATGTTTTTAGTGGTGGCCCATGCATGTCTCTGACTAAAATGTTTGGTTACGTTATTGTACCAAGCATGCCTGCAATTAGGAACTTAAGGTAATTAGACAACATTAGGAATAACGCTTAGAACACCTAGAGGAATACTAGGATTACAACATAGGAAATACATCACATACTTGCTATTATAATTAGATTTTCTTGTCTATGATTGTTTACTTTAAAAGAGTCCTTATAAGTCCTTTTTATTGTAATTAGATGGTGCTTACTCGTTCATCCCAGTATGTCACACCTGAGAATGGCACACTCCCCATCCAGTCAGCTGGGCAGTTGACTGATACACCCCCACCCCCACCTACCATACTCCCCCACTCCACAAATCCACAAACCCAGATGCCTCCACCACCTTCCACATCACAGTCCCAGCAGGACCCGATACTTCCACCACCCTCTATTACTATACCTACCCAGGCTTCCGTCACACTCGATGGGAACCAACTTCTCACTCTGATCCAGGGGTTCCTAACAACCCATCAGGAGCAGACTACCCTACTCCGCCAGAGCATGGAGCGTTCTGAGGAACGTACCGTGGTCCCACCACTTGTAGAGCCATGGCAGAGAGCGGGGACGATCAAGGAGTTCATGGTTCTGAACCCCAAGGAGTTCTCAGGGACTGAGGGCATAGTAGTAGCAGATGACTGGCTAGACTCGGTAGAGAGGAAGCTCCTTGGAGTTAGGATGCCGGATGACCTCCAGGTCGAGGCAGCGGGTTTTCTGCTGATAGACTTGACAGGAGTTTGGTTCCGAAATGAGCCATTATTTACGAGAGAGAGGGCCACTTGGGATCAGTTCAAGACCCAGTTCAAGAAGAAATTCTTCTCAACCACCGCTAGAGTAGCCATGGGGCTACGATTTCAGAACATCCAGCAGGAAAAACCGTTCTGTTGATGACTATGCGGCAGAGTTTAGTGCCTGAGCCGTTTCGCTCCTAGTCTGGTTGCAGACCCAGAGGAGATGACGCGTAGGTTTTGCCATGGTCTAGTTCCAGACATTAGCATTCTTATAGTGACGAACGGTACGACTGACTACTACCAGAGCCTAGAGTTGGCCCGGAGCATCGAGGAGCGTCTTCTGTCTAGCAAGAGGCCGGCTTCTGTACACCTCGAGGGATCGTCCAAGCGTCAGGCTTTCCAGCAGAGGCACCGACGCCACACCAGCAGACATATCGTCCTCCTACAACACATCACCCGACCCCACCAGTTAGAGCTCCGGGACCCCGGCAGCAGCAGAATGGAGCTATATGTTCTTTCTGCGGAAGACCAGGACATGATTACTCCATCTGCAGAAAGAGGTTGAAGCAGTGCTTAGTTTGTGGGTCTGCCACCCATCAGATTCGGGACTGTCTAGTAGCCAAGGGACCTAGAGGACCACTCCCGACTCAACAACAGAGGTTTGGGCAACATTTGCAGCAGCAGAAGGGACCCCAGGGGAAGGCTTATAGCCTAGCTCTTGAGCCGGAGCCGGAGCAGGTGTCGGAGCCAGATTATTTGGCTGACGTCATCACATGTCATGTTTATTTGCATACTTTTCTAGCTCCATGCTTGTTTGATTCTGGTGCATCTCATAGCTTCCTGTCATTAGAGTTTTTGCATAAACACCATTTAGTAGCTACACCTACCGAGGAGATCAGTAGAGTAATGACGGGAGGCGGACCAGTGCCTATTAGAGCTATCTATAGATGCTCTATTTTTATAGCCGAGAGAGAGTTCAGGGGACGATTCTTTGTGATGCCACTCCCCGGTTATGATATTATATTGGGGATGGACTGGCTTAGCTATGCCCATGCAGCTATAGACTGTCATGTGGGTAGTATTCTGTTTAGTTCCCCAAGCACATCACCATTCAGTGTCAGGAGGACAGGGCCGAAGATCAGCCTAGAGCCGAACTGTTGTGCGACAGTTGGGGACGTAGCACCGCCACTCCCTATCATTAGGGAGTTTATGGATGTATTCCCAGAGGATCTTCCAGGACTTTCGCCTGACAGAGATGTGGAGTTCACTATAGATTTAGTACCGGGTTCATCACCAGTATCCCAGGCTTACTATAGAGTGAACCCCAAGGAGGCCGTAGATATGAAAGAGTAGATTGATGACCTGTTGAAAAAGGGTTTCATTCGATCTAGTGCTTCTCCATGGGAAGCGCCAGGCTCTTTGTGCCTAAGAAGGATGGTACAATTCGGTTGTGTATTGACTACCGGGCCTTGAATGCCATCACTATTAAGAACAAATATCCTCTGCCCAGGATAGATGATTTGTTCGATCAGTTGAGTAGGGCGAAGGTGTTTTCCAGGATAGACTTGAGATCCGGGTACCACCAGGTGAAGGTCAGGACAGCAGACATCCAGAAGACGGCGTTCAATACGAAGTACGGGCAGTACGAGTTTCTGGTGACGCCATTTGGTCTCACAAATGCGCCAGCTGTCTTTATGAATTTGATGAATAAGATATTTCACCAGTATCTGGATAAGTTCGTCGTAGTGTTTATCGACGACATCCTGATATACTCGAAGACGTCGGAGGAGCATGCAGAGCACTTGCGAACAGTTTTGGGGATTCTGAGACAGGAGAGGTTGTTTGCCAAATAGTCGAAGTACGAGTTCTTTTTAGACCGAGTGGAGTTTCTCGGCCATGTAGTTACTGGAGAGGGAATCTCGGTGGATCCCAAAAAGATTGCTGCAGTTGAGACATGGAAGGCTCCGACGTCAGTTTCAGAGATCAGAAGCTTTCTGGGTTTAGCCGGCTATTATAGGAAGTTCGTCCAGGACTTTGCTAGGATAGCTGAACCCATGACAAAGCTGACACGGAAGGACGCAGAGTACATTTGGTCAGAGGACTGCAAGGCAGCGTTTGAGGAGCTGAAGAGGAGGCTGACGACCGCTCCAGTTCTGACATTACCTTCAGGTTCTGGAGGTTTCACCATATACATCGATGCTTCAGGAAAGGGGCTAGGATGTGTCCTACAGCAGCATGGGAAAGTGATTGCTTATGCATCTAGGCAATTGTGGACTCATGAGCGGAACTATCCTACCCATGACCTAGAGTTAGCTGCGGTGATCTTTGCACTCAAGTTATAAAAATATTACTTATACGGAGAGCGTGTGGAAATCTTTACTGACCACAAGAGCTTGAAGTATGTGTTCACGCAGAAAGAGTTGAACATGAGGCAAAGACGATGGTTGAAGTTGATGAAAGACTTCGACATCGATTTACAGTATCATCCCGGGAAGGCAAATGTGGTGGCGGATGCGCTAAGTAGGCATCCGATGGCATGGTATCTGATGATAGATCGATATTTACGGGAAGATCTGGAGAAGCTCGGTATCGAGATAGTTCGGCCAGGATCAGTGATACAGATGATGGCGCTTGACATTCAGTCAGGTTTGATGGAGCAGATCAGGGAGACACAGTCTACAGATGAGAGCCTTCGCAGACTTCGAGCCCAGGCTTTAGCTGGATTGCTGGATGACTTCACTGTAGCAGAGGATGGATCCTTGAGGCATGGCAGCCGATTATACGTGCCGAAGGGAGAGCTGGTAGAGGCAGTCTTATAGGAGGCACACCGATCGAGATATTCTATTCACCCTGGTGCTAACAAGATGTACCATGACTTACGAAAACATCTTTGGTGGCACAGGATGAAGAGGGATGTATCACATTTCATTTCGAGATGCCTAGTTTGCCAGCAGGTCAAGGTGGAGTGCCATAGGCTAGCTGGTCTGTTGCAGCCGTTACCCATTCCCGAGTGGAAGTGGGAACACATTACGATGGACTTCATCTCAGGGCTTCCTCGTTCCCAAGGAGGGAAGGATGCCATTTGGGTCATCGTGGACAGGCTGACGACGTGTGCGCACTTCATACCCTTCAAGGTGGGGCTTTCCACCGAGAAGTTGGCAGAGCTATACATGCAGCAGATAGTTCGCTTGCACGGAGTACCCGTGAGCATCGTGTCCGACAGAGACAGCAGATTCACATCCCACTATTGGAGGAGCTTGCAGGAGGAGTTGGGCAGTAGGCTCAAGTTTAGTACGGCGTACCACCCGTAGACAGATGGACAGTCCGAGAGGACGATACAGACACTGAAGGATATGCTGAAGACCTGTGTACTGGACTTTGGCGGATCATGAAAGAGCCATCTACACTTGGTAGAGTTTTCATACAACAGACGCTACCAAGCCAGCATCGGTATGTCTCCTTTCGAGGCAATATATGGACGACGATGACGCACACCGCTCTTTTGGAATGATGTCGGGGACAGAGTTATGCTTGGGCCAGAGATGATCACGGATGCAGCAGAGAAGGTCGGGATGATCAGAGACAGGCTCAGAGTAGCTCAGGACAGGCAGAAACACTGGACTGATGCTAGTCGCAGACCGATGGAGTTCGCAGACGTCGATATGGTGCTAGTGAAGATATCACCTACTAGAGGGACGATCCTGTTCGGACGAGGAGGGAAGCTGAGCCCCAGATACATCGGGCCATTCGAGATACTTGGTAGGATCGGAGAGGTAGCTTACAGGGTTGCACTTCCACCCAACCTAGCAGGAGTTCACGATTTCTTTCACGTATCTCAGCTGAGAAGATATGTTCCGGACCCCAGCCATGTGCTAGATCATTCAGAGTTGGAGATCGGACCGAGCCTTACAGTTTCTGAGCAGCCAGTGGAGATATTAGACAGGAGGGAGAAGAGGCTGAGGAACAAGGTTATACCCTTAGTACGAGTAGC
Source organism: Iris pallida (assembly GCA_029216955.1). Classification (NCBI taxonomy): domain Eukaryota; kingdom Viridiplantae; phylum Streptophyta; class Magnoliopsida; order Asparagales; family Iridaceae; genus Iris; species Iris pallida. The sequence continues at coordinate 2,187,613 of JANAVB010007399.1, read as the reverse complement.
TTGGAGCCGTCACTCCCCAGGTGAATCTACATGGGAGAGGGAGTCGGACATGAGGGAGAGATATCCTTACTTGTTCGACCCAACCGCTGTGAGGGAACCACCCGTTCCCGCTTGATACCTTAGAGGTTAGTTTCAATCGTAGCCTTAGTCATTTATTTGCATTGCTTGCTATGTTAAAATAAATATAGGGTCTTCAATCCTTGTGAATTTCGAGGACAAAATTTTTCAAGGAGGGAAGACTTGTCCAACCCTGTTTTTCAATTTTTGTTTAATTAGTGTTAATTAGTTGTTAATGTCATTTTTAGCCTTAAAATAATTTAATATGATTTTAGGAATTTTTCTACAATTTTTAAAATAATTTTTAAATGAGTTTTAATAGCTAAAATACTATTTTGTAATTTATTGAAATGTTTTAAGGTAGTTTTGCAATTTATTAAAATTTCTTAATAGCTGTTTGTAATATTTTGAATTGTTTAGAAGTCAGTTTATAATTAGTTATTTATTTTAAGTGCGGGATGCAAATTTTATTTTGCATTCAGTCTTGGATAGGGTCTTTATGCAAATTTCTAATTCCTAGGGGCCTTACTGAAAATCGACCGTCATCCCCCCCTACGTACTCACCTACCCCCGACGACCGTCGGTCAGCTGCCCCCGCCATTTTCGGCCAGCCCGACGCCCCAACCGACCTCCTCTTCCTATAAAACGAAACCCAAGACCCTAAGCCCTAACCCTAGCTCGCCGCCGACCCCCACAGACCCCCTTTCTTCCCCATTTTACTTGCCGTAACCCTAGCTCCGGCTGCACCCCACCGCCACCTCCACAGCAGTCGCCGTCGTCATCCACCGCCACCATTCGACGCGTCTCCTCGAGACGAACGCAGCGCCGCCCGAGCGCCACGTCCACGTCAACTCCTCCGCCCTCCAGCACCCTCGAACCCCCCCAGCTCGCCGGACACGTAAGTAGCAGTATAAAAACCGTGTCGTACGTGTCTCGTACACACGTATATGGTTCGCCCGGACACGAGGACCCTAGCCCAGTGCTCGAACACACAAGACTAGAATCGTGCGTGTCGTGCTAGCCTAAGACACGTAGACTCTTGTGTCCTTAACTGTCAGGACAGAGGATTGTTTTATCGGGTTATAATATACCAACCTAAAACCTAAATAAATCTAAACTAAACCCTATCCCTAACACCCAGAGCGGGCTGACCCCTTGGCCAGCCCGACCGCGCCCAAGAATTCGACCCTGTGGTCCGAGTTCGAACCCCCCCCCGCCTGCTGTTCTTTTTCATTTTATTTTCTTTTATTTTATTATTTATATATATATTTTTTATGTATATATGTATACATGTATATGTATATATATATATATTAGATATATATATATATATATATAGATATATATATATATATATATTATATATATATATATATAATATATATATAATATATATATAAAATATATATATATATAATATATATAATATATATATATATATATATAATATATATATATATATATATATATATATATATATATATACTGTATTATATGTATATATATACAACTGTGTTTGTATATATATATATATACTTATCATATCCATTATCACGTCTCTTCCAACATATTTTTATTTTATAAATATCTAATGGTAATATCAATTGTGTACAAATATATCATTCCCTTACGAAGAAAAACTCAAAAAAAAAGAGAAATTTTGAGTTACCCCCCACTTTTATTACCCAAATTAAGGGTGCACCACACAGTTTTGCATTAATGAAGAAATGCCCCCACTTTGGACGGAAACCGTCTAGGGCTAACGGTCAAAGCTTTGACCCAAAAAATTTAACGAAAATACCCTTCACATTGTCTTCTTCCTCTCCCCTCTTCTCCTTCTCGCCGCCACTGCCCCCCTCCTCCTCCCCGCCGCCACTGCCCCCCACCTCCCTCCCGCCGGCCGCCGCCCTCTTCCCCGCCACTGCTGCTGCTCCCCCCTCCTCCTTCCCGTCGCCGGTCGCCCCCCCTTCCCTCCCCGCCGCTCCCGTTCCCTGCCCCCCTTCCCTCCCCGCCGCTCCCCCTCCCCGCCCTCCCTTCCCTCTCCGCCGCCCCCCGCCCCCGCTCCCGCCCCGTCCCCCCGGCCGCTGCCCCCTCCCATTCGCGCCATTGTTGCTGCGAGACTATTGCTGCCAACGATGTTGACCCAGATGGAGGGACGACGTCGGCCGGCGAAGGGAGGAGCGTAGCGACGGGGGGAAGGGGGTGACGACGGGGAGGAGGGGTCGCAGCGGCCAGCGGTGGGCAGGGGGGTCGCAGCGGCCGGCGGTAGGGAGGGGGGTCGCAGCGGTGGGCAGGGGGGTCGGAGTGGCCGGCGGTGGGCAGGAGGGTCGCAACGGCCGGCCGACGGTGGGGAGGGGGGAGGTGGCAGCGGGGAGAGACGGTGACGACGGGGGAGGAGGTGGCAGTGGCGGTGGGGTGGAGGAGGGAGACAACACACAGGGAAGAAGGGTATTTTCGTCAAATTTTTTGGGTCAAAGCTTTTGACCGTTAGTCCTAGACGGTTTTCGTCCAAAGTGGGGGCATTTCTTCATTAATGCAAAACTGTGGGGTGCACCCTTAATTTGGGTAATAAAAGTGGGGGATAACTCAAAATTTCTCAAAAAAAAATTATTGTTAATATTTCACTTTTGAAAAAAGGAAAATATATAGCATAAAAAGTTGGGCCGAACTCGAGTAACCCTTGTGGTTATCGGAGGAGAGGTATAAAAGTCCGGTTGGGTGGCGAAAGATCGGTGGATCGAGCCACGAGAACGTATTATTCATTTCATTTATAAACAAATGGTGGTATTTGGAGACAATGAGCCCAAAAGGCATGCAATGCAGCATGTACAAAGTCCAGAGCGTTATGACGGGCATCAAAAAAGAAAAGTTGGTAAAATATAAAATATTTTCTCTAAATAATTATTAGTAACTTATTATGCAACATTTCCTTAGATATTTATTATGCAATAAATTAACATAAAATATACATACAAAACACGTGCACGACTACTAGTATACTTTATTTAAGATTTTGTTATAAATATATTTATATTTAATTAAGATATGTATAGATATACATACGATAGTTAAGCTATTAGTTAAGATTTTTTTTAATTTCTAATTACTTGAGGATATACAAACAACTTAAACAACCCATTTTAAGTCATTTTCAAACCTCAGCGACTAGAGATATAAAGTAGATTAGTGGGTGGTGCCCATTTAGTACTCTTTTTTTAATTTTTCTAAACGGTCAGACCAGGTCAACCTAATTGAACCTTTTCAACTCGAACTTAGACATGTTTGATAAATGAGTTAGACGGGTTGATCCATTTATGTCATGTACAAATCTATTTGTAATCTGTATTAGATAGGTTCGGAAAACGGATCCAATAATAAAAAAGTTATTGAGTGTGACGGTCTTACTGCGTAGTGGTGGTGAATGGCTAGTCCGTCCAATGGTATAATGTCACATGGTAATATCTTACTATTTTGGTAATCATATATGTTGGAATTATTCAATAATAGGGGCCACCCATGTAAAATTAATTGTGTTGGACTATCTAAATAATTAAGCCAAATTAAAGTGGTCTATTTGAAAAATTGGCTTGAGGTATAATTGTCATGAAAATAATAGTAGATACCGGAGATAAATCTAATTTGATGAGGGGCCAAATTAGAAATATCAAAATACACACACACACACACACACACACACACACATATATATATATTTTATATATATATATATATATATATATATATATATATATATATATATATATATCTATATATATATATATATATATATATAAATATATATACATATAAATATATATATATATATATCTATATATATATATATATATATATATATATATATATATATATAATATATATATATATATATATATATTAGGGTTATGGTCCCCAACTCATACGGCCACCAAGAGAGAGTTTTCTCTATTCTCTCATGTATCCTCATCAACAAAGAGAGGAACAAAGATTTTATCTTTGTTATTATGGACCGTAGCGGGTTGGAAGATCGAACCCCATAAAAAGACGACCGCTTCAAGATCCATCAACCCTAGCAATGGATTCAGGTACGCTTTTACAGTTTAATTTTGGTTTTCATCTCATGAATCAAGAGAAAATATTTCTAACAAGTGGTATCAGAGCCTCCATGTTTGATTTATAAGTTTGAAGGTTCAGATTTATTTTTATTGTTGTTTGAAAATCCTAGATCGTTTAATCTTATTTAATTTAGGGTTTCAATTGTTCAATCAATTTTTTTATATATAATATATTCAGTTGAGAAGAAATCGACTGATAAACAATAAATAATTATTGTCGGCCATCTTGTTTGTAAGTGGACAGAAGGGTTTTGTTATATTGATTAATGGCTGTAGCATTGACTTTGCAACGAAAAGTTGTGATGGTGAATAGCTAATAGCTAATACTGGAGGGATCGGAGTGGACGATTTGCTGGTTTAAGGAAAACATCAAATCCACTTTTGATTCTTTTGCATTATTATCACAAGTGCTCTCTGGCCACCTTTATATAGAGATATATCTCCACTTAAGCTATTTAATTGCCTCTTGTCCTTGTGTTTATTGTTCAGTTATATCTAAATGCAAAGAGAATCTTTTCTTTTGATCTTCCCTTCTAAGTTAAATATTTGATTGTTTGCATGTTATTCATGATATTTTGATGAAACTTTGAATCAATGGATCTTCAGCTCTCTCTATTTCTATTTGAAATATAACCACATATGATTGATAAATGATTGCAACCAAACCAAAGAACCAAAATACTGGTCCGAACTATCATAAAGCCCCCATTTGGATTACAAGCTCAGATCGGCAATATTGTGTTGCAATCTAATTTTGAACATGATTTACTGGTGCCATCAATTTTTTTCTTCTGGCAAACTCAATTTTGTCTTGTCAAAATTAAGTCCGACTTTAGTTTAAAATTCTGACCTTACAATTGAGTTTTTCAATTGGAATGGTACTTTAAGTGCCGATTGCCGAATGATAACATTTTGCTATGACAGAGACCCTATTTGAAACTTCTGTTGAATGCTTGGATATCAATTTTGTATATGTTGTATAATGAGGATGGGTCGGATAGGTGTATCTTACAAAGGAAATTCTTTAAAAGCAACTATGGTAAGCTTGTTTAGTTAAAAGGACTTCATTTTTTTATGAATTATTTTCGGATGTTGTTGAAACATTTCGACTTGTGCATATTCATTACATGAAATATTGGTCTTAGAAAATTGCAGTAAATACCATTTGCCAAATTTCTTGTTGTTGAAATATTTTAATGACATGTTTATGTCAAAACTTTTCGGTGATGCAAAAGGATTAACATGCTTATGATTATTTTATTTAAGTCATAATTTTGTGAATATGCATGTAAATAAGAATTTAGTCAACGTTCAAATTTTTGGTGCCTTTTGTGACTAGCAATAGTTGTTTAATATTCTAAATAGACTTATTGAAACAAGATGTCGCCAAAGTGACCTCTCTTGCGTAGATAGTCTATGAGGGATGTCAGATGTTTGTGTGTGTACATTCATGCGGGTATTAACTGGCCCAAAGGAAGGTTAATACTTGGCCGAATTGCACACATACTTGTGATGATAAATGTGTGACAATTATAAGGTTTACATGTTAATAATAACCCGATCCAAAGATAGACTTATTATTTGACATGACTTATTGTCAACATTTGATCATTACACCAAGAGTACCACTTGCAGTTAATATCACTGTCAAAAGACTTGATATTAATGATGTACTAGGTATCTTGAGATGGGGTTCACCATTATTTGAATTTGTTTGACTATATTATATTATTTGGTTATTAAATATAACATGTCTGTTTTATTGCTTTGTTCTTTTACAGTTAATGTTGTTAAAATATCTGCGAATAAGATTTTAATTTTCATGTTTAATGGGATAAACTTTAAGGGCAAAAAAAAATGAATACAGTAGCTGCTAAGGGTCCAGCTCAAAAGAAACAATAATATAAAACTAAGGGTTGTTTTTTTGTGATAAGGCAGGACACATAAGGAAGAAATGTACAAAGTATCACACATGGCGTATAAAGAAAAGTACATTTCTAAATTTGGTCTATTTTGAGATTAATTTAGATTTAGTACCTAGAAACACATGGTGGTTAGATTCTGGTGCTACTACCCACATTAGTGTTTACAGACAAGGTTGTTTGTGCTACCAAAATCCAATTGATGGTGAAAGATACATCTATGTGGGTGACGATAAATTGGTAGAAGTGGAAGCAATAGGACATTTTAGGTTATTATTAGGAACTAATTATTATTTGGATTTGATAGACACTTTTATTGTACAATCTTTTAGACCAAATTTAGTTTCGGTTTCCTTAATGGACAAATCTGGTTATCATTGTTCATTTGGAAACAATAAGTTTAGTCTATCTTGAAATTCAGTTAAGGTTTATGATAACCTATTCACTTGAAACTATTGCATCTTATAATAAAATCTTGCAAGTAGAGTCATGTGGTACTAAACGCAAAATTAACAATAAATTTTTAGCCGCATTATGACATAAGCGATTAGGTCACATCTCTAAAATAGAGTTCAATGACTTATGTCTGATGAGATTTGGATTCATTAACTTTGTAGACTTTAATGTCTATATGGTGTAAAAGAAATACAGACCAAAGTTCAAATGTAAGCAGCTACTTTATTGGCTATGCTGACAAATCAAGGGGTTAATAATTATACGAACCACACACAAATTTTTTTTTTAAGATGAGAAAAAATTTTTGAGGATGTTGAGTTTGGGGGAGAGAAAAATTTGAGACAATGTCTTTGAGGAGGAATCGATTGTG
>JANAVB010007399.1:2106796-2176796 GCA_029216955.1 Iris pallida | reverse complement strand
TTATATACTTGTACCACAGTACATTTTACACCTATTGACGATCATGTACCTGCTACAGTTTTAAACATTACATATACATCTGTCTCTATGATATATGTGTCATTGCCATGATAGATTGTGATGTCATGCTTCCAGTTATTCCTCTTATGTTCATTTCTATGTTTCATATGCTAGTTTGTTAGAATCAGTACTTGCTCCCGTCCTGACAGGATAACGTTGTAGGTATCCTTACTGAGGAGGAGTTACTCTGCGACTCATATTGGAGATACTGTCGCACCAGGCTTTGTCTTATGAGGATGTACCTGCGGGAAACTCGTCTAGTTTGCATAGTTGCTTGGAATATTTAGTGTAGTCATGTATTAGACTACGTATTTTGTAACTGGACATGTATCCAGTTTACATTTCAGACTTGTACTTGGACTTATTACTATGAGACGACTTTTGTTTGGAGCATTTATGACTTTTATTTTTTACTTATAGAACTGTTAGCACATTTAGTCTTATCTTGTTGTCTTTAGAACAGCTTACTGCACTTTATCTCAAGCGTAGGCTGGACATGACTCGGCCCGGTCCAACAATTTGGATAGCGGGTCGTGACATGTTTTTAGTGGTGGCCCATGCATGTCTCTGACTAAAATGTTTGGTTACGTTATTGTACCAAGCATGCCTGCAATTAGGAACTTAAGGTAATTAGACAACATTAGGAATAACGCTTAGAACACCTAGAGGAATACTAGGATTACAACATAGGAAATACATCACATACTTGCTATTATAATTAGATTTTCTTGTCTATGATTGTTTACTTTAAAAGAGTCCTTATAAGTCCTTTTTATTGTAATTAGATGGTGCTTACTCGTTCATCCCAGTATGTCACACCTGAGAATGGCACACTCCCCATCCAGTCAGCTGGGCAGTTGACTGATACACCCCCACCCCCACCTACCATACTCCCCCACTCCACAAATCCACAAACCCAGATGCCTCCACCACCTTCCACATCACAGTCCCAGCAGGACCCGATACTTCCACCACCCCCTATTACTATACCCCAGGCTTCCGTCACACTCGACGGGAACCAACTTCTCACTCTGATCCAGGGGTTCCTAACAACCCATCAGGAGCAGACTACCCTACTCCGCCAGAGCATGGAGCGTTCTGAGGAACGTACCGTGGTCCCACACTTGTAGAGCCATGGCAGAGAGCGGGGACGATCAAGGAGTTCATGGTTCTGAACCCCAAGGAGTTCTCAGGGACTGAGGGCATAGTAGTAGCAGATGACTGGCTAGACTCGGTAGAGAGGAAGCTCCTTGGAGTTAGGATGCCGGATGACCTCCAGGTCGAGGCAGCGGGTTTTCTGCTGATAGACTTGACAGGAGTTTGGTTCCGAAATGAGCCATTATTTGCGAGAGAGAGGGCCACTTGGGATCAGTTCAAGACCCAGTTCAAGAAGAAATTCTTCTCAACCACCGCTAGAGTAGCCATGGGGCTACGATTTCAGAACATCCAGCAGGGAAAAGTTCTGTTGATGACTATGCGGCAGAGTTTAGTGCCTGAGCCGTTTCGCTCCTAGTCTGGTTGCAGACCCAGAGGAGATGACGCGTAGGTTTTGCCATGGTCTAGTTCCAGACATTAGCATTCTTATAGTGGCGAACGGTACGACTGACTACTACCAGAGCCTAGAGTTGGCCCGGAGCATCGAGGAGCGTCTCTGTCTAGCAAGAGGCCGGCTTCTGTACACCTCGAGGGATCGTCCAAGCGTCAGGCTTTCCAGAGGCACCGACGCCACACCAGCAGACATATCGTCCTCCTACAACACATCACCCGACCCACCAGTTAGAGCTCCGGGACCCCGGCAGCAGCAGAAGGGAGCTATATGTTCTTTCTGCGGAAGACCAGGACATGATTACTCCATCTGCAGAAAGAGGTTGAAGCAGTGCTTAGTTTGTGGGTCTGCCACCCATCAGATTCGGGACTGCCTAGTAGCCAAGGGACCTAGAGGACCACTCCCGACTCAGCAACAGAGGTTTGGGCAACATTTGCAGCAGCAGAAGGGACCCCAGGGGAAGGCTTATAGCCTAGCTCTTGAGCCGGAGCCGGAGCAGGTGTCGGAGCCAGATTATTTGGCTGACGTCATCACATGTCATGTTTATTTGCATACTTTTCTAGCTCCATGCTTGTTTGATTCTGGTGCATCTCATAGCTTCCTGTCATTAGAGTTTTTGCATAAACACCATTTAGTAGCTACACCTACCGAGGAGATCAGTAGAGTAATGACGGGAGGCGGACCAGTGCCTATTAGAGCTATCTATAGATGCTCTATTTTTATAGCCGAGAGAGTTCAGGGGACGATTCTTTGTGATGCCACTCCCCGGTTATGATATTATATTGGGGATGGACTGGCTTAGCTATGCCCATGCAGCTATAGACTGTCATATGGGTAGTATTCTGTTTAGTTCCCCAAGCACATCACCATTCAGTGTCAGGAGGACAGGGCCGAAGATCAGCCTAGAGCCGAACTGTTGTGCGACAGTTGGGGACGTAGCACCGCCACTCCCTATCATTAGGGAGTTTATGGATGTATTCCCAGAGGATCTTCCAGGACTTTCGCCTGACAGAGATGTGGAGTTCACTATAGATTTAGTACCGGGTTCATCACCAGTATCCCAGGCTTGCTATAGAGTGAACCCCAAGGAGGCCGTAGATATGAAAGAGTAGATTGATGACCTGTTGAAAAAGGGTTTCATTCGATCTAGTGCTTCTCCATGGGAAGCGCCAGGCTCTTTGTGCCTAAGAAGGATGGTACAATTCGGTTGTGTATTGACTACCGGGCCTTGAATGCCATCACCATTAAGAACAAATATCCTCTGCCCAGGATAGATGATTTGTTCGATCAGTTGAGTAGGGCGAAGGTGTTTTCCAGGATAGACTTGAGATCCGGGTACCACCAGGTGAAGGTCAGGACAGCAGACATCCAGAAGACGGCGTTCAATACGAAGTACGGGCAAGTACGAGTTTCTGGTGATGCCATTTGGTCTCACAAATGCGCCAGCTGTCTTATGAATTTGATGAATAAGATATTTCACCAGTATCTGGATAAGTTCGTCGTAGTGTTTATCGACGACATCCTGATATACTCGAAGACGTCGGAGGAGCATGCAGAGCACTTGCGAACAGTTTTGGGGATTCTGAGACAGGAGAGGTTGTTTGCCAAATAGTCGAAGTACGAGTTCTTTTTAGACCGAGTGGAGTTTCTCGGCCATGTAGTTACTGGAGAGGGAATCTCGGTGGATCCCAGAAAGATTGCTGCAGTTGAGACATGGAAGGCTCCGACGTCAGTTTCAGAGATCAGGAGCTTTCTGGGTTTAGCCGGCTATTATAGGAAGTTCGTCCAGGACTTTGCTAGGATAGCTGAACCCATGACAAAGCTGACACGGAAGGACGCAGAGTACATTTGGTCAGAGGACTGCAAGGCAGCGTTTGAGGAGCTGAAGAGGAGTCTGACGACCGCTCCAGTTCTGACATTACCTTCAGGTTCTGGAGGTTTCACCATATACATCGATGCTTCAGGAAAGGGGCTAGGATGTGTCCTACAGCAGCATGGGAAAGTGATTGCTTATGCATCTAGGCAATTGTGGACTCATGAGCGGAACTATCCTACCCATGACCTAGAGTTAGCTGCGGTGATCTTTGCACTCAAGTTATGAAAATATTACTTATACGGAGAGCGTGTGGAAATCTTTACTGACCACAAGAGCTTGAAGTATGTGTTCACGCAGAAAGAGTTGAACATGAGGCAAAGACGATGGTTGGAGTTGATGAAAGACTTCGACATCGATTTACAGTATCATCCCGGGAAGGCAAATGTGGTGGCGGATGCGCTAAGTAGGCATCCGATGGCATGGTATCTGATGATAGATCGATATTTACGGGAAGATCTGGAGAAGCTCGGTATCGAGATAGTTCGGCCAGGATCAGTGATACAGATGATGGCGCTTGACATTCAGTCAGGTTTGATGAAGCAGATCAGGGAGACACAGTCTACAGATGAGAGCCTTCGCAGACTTCGAGCCCAGGCTTTAGCTGGATTGCTGGATGACTTCACTGTAGCAGAGGATGGATCCTTGAGGCATGGCAGCCGATTATACGTGCCGAAGGGAGAGCTGGTAGAGGCAGTCTTGTAGGAGGCACACCGATCGAGATATTCTATTCACCCTGGTGCTAACAAGATGTACCATGACTTACGGAAACATCTTTGGTGGCACAGGATAAAGAGGGATGTATCACGTTTCATTTCGAGATGCCTAGTTTGCCAGCAGGTCAAGGTGGAGTGCCAGAGGCTAGCTGGTCTGTTGCAGCCGTTACCCATTCCCGAGTGGAAGTGGGAACACATTACGATGGACTTCATCTCAGGGCTTCCTCGTTCCCAAGGAGGGAAGGATGCCATTTGGGTCATCGTGTACAGGCTGACGACGTGTGCGCACTTCATACCCTTCAAGGTGGGGCTTTCCACCGAGAAGTTGGCAGAGCTATACATGCAGCAGATAGTTCGCTTGCACGGAGTACCCGTGAGCATCGTGTCCGACAGAGACAGCAGATTCACATCCCACTATTGGAGGAGCTTGCAGGAGGAGTTGGGCAGTAGGCTCAAGTTTAGTACGGCGTACCACCCGTAGACAGATGGACAGTCCGAGAGGACGATACAGACACTGAAGGATATGCTGAAGACCTGTGTACTGGACTTTGGCGGATCATGAAAGAGCCATCTACACTTGGTAGAGTTTTCATACAACAGCCGCTACCAAGCCAGCAACGGTATGTCTCCTTTCGAGGCAATATATGGACGACGATGACGCACACCGCTCTTTTGGAATGATGTCGGGGACAGAGTTATGCTTGGGCCAGAGATGATCACGGATGCAGCAGAGAAGGTCGGGATGATCAGAGACAGGCTCAGAGTAGCTCAGGACAGGCAGAAACACTGGACTGATGCTAGTCGCAGACCGATGGAGTTCACAGACGTCGATATGGTGCTAGTGAAGATATCACCTACTAGAGGGACGATCCTGTTCGGACGAGGAGGGAAGCTGAGCCCCAGATACATCGGGCCATTCGAGATACTTGGTAGGATCGGAGAGGTAGCTTACAGGGTTGCACTTCCACCCCAACCTAGCAGGAGTTCACGATTTCTTTCACATATCTCAGCTGAGAAGATATGTTCCGGACCCCAGCCATGTGCTAGATCATTCAGAGTTGGAGATCGGACCGAGCCTTACAGTTTCTGAGCAGCCAGTGGAGATATTAGACATGAGGGAGAAGAGGCTGAGGAACAAGGTTATACCCTTAGTACGAGTAGCTTGGAGCCGTCACTCCCCAGGTGAATCTACATGGGAGAGGGAGTCGGACATGAGGGAGAGATATCCTTACTTGTTCGACCCAACCGCTGTGAGGGAACCACCCGTTCCCGCTTGATACCTTAGAGGTTAGTTTCAATCGTAGCCTTAGTCATTTATTTGCATTGCTTGCTATGTTAAAATAAATATAGGGTCTTCAATCCTTGTGAATTTCGAGGACAAAATTTTTCAAGGAGGGAAGACTTGTCAACCCTGTTTTTCAATTTTTGTTTAATTAGTGTTAATTAGTTGTTAATGTCATTTTAGCCTTAAAATAATTTAATATGATTTTAGGAATTTTTCTACAATTTTTAAATAATTTTTAAATGAGTTTTAATAGCTAAAATACTATTTTGTAATTTATTGAAATATTTTAAGGTAGTTTTGCAATTTATTAAAATTTCTTAATAGCTGTTTGTAATATTTTGAATTGTTTAGAAGTCAGTTTATAATTAGTTATTTATTTAAGTGCGGGATACAAATTTTATTTTGCATTCAGTCTTGGATAGGGTCTTTATGCAAATTTCTAATTCCTAGGGGCCTTACTGAAAATCGACCGTCATCCCCCCCTACGTACTCACCTACCCCCGACGACCGTCGGTCAGCTGCCCCCGCCATTTTCGGCCAGCCCGACGCCCCAACCGACCTCCTCTTCCTATAAAACAAAACCCAAGACCCTAAGCCCTAACCCTAGCTCGCCGCCGACCCCCACAGACCCCCTTTCTTCCCCATTTTACTTGCCGTAACCCTAGCTCCGGCTGCACCCCACCGCCACCTCCACAGCAGTCGCCGTCGTCATCCACCGCCACCATTCGACGCGTCTCCTCGAGACGAACGCAGCGCCGCCCGAGCGCCACGTCCACGTCAACTCCTCCGCCCTCCAGCACCCTCGAACCCCCCCAGCTCGCCGGACACGTAAGTAGCAGTATGAAAATCGTGTCGTACGTGTCTCGTACACACGTATATGGTTCGCCCGGACACGAGGACCCTAGCCCAGTGCTCGAACACACAAGACTAGAATCGTGCGTGTCGTGCTAGCCTAAGACACGTAGACTCTTGTGTCCTTAACTGTCAGGACAGAGGATTGTTTTATCGGGTTATAATATACCAACCTAAAACCTAAATAAATCTAAACTAAACCCTATCCCTAACACCCAGAGCGGGCTGACCCCTTGGCCAGCCCGACCGTGCCCAAGAATTCGACCCTGTGGTCCGAGTTCGAACCCCCCCGCCTGCTGTTCTTTTTTATTTATTTTCTTTTATTTTATTATTTATATATATATATATATTTATGTATATATGTATACATGTATATGTATATATTATATATATATATTTATATATATATATATATATATTATATATATATATATATATATATAATATATTATATATATATATATATATATATATATATTATATATATATATATATATATATATACTGTATTATATGTATATATATACATTGTATTTGTATATATATATATATACTTATCATATCCATTATCACGTCTCTTCCAACATATTTTTATTTTATAAATATCTAATGGTAATTATCAATTGTGTACAAATATATCATTCCCTTACGAAGAAAACTCAAAAAAAAAGAGAAATTTTGAGTTACCCCCCACTTTTATTACCCAAATTAAGGGTGCACCACACAGTTTTGCATTAATGAAGAAATGCCCCCACTTGGACGGAAACCGTCTAGGGCTAACGGTCAAAAGCTTTGACCCAAAAATTAACGAAAATACCCTTCACATTGTCTTCTTCCTCTCCCCTCTTCTCCTCCTCGTCGCCACTGCCCCCCTCCTCCTCCCCGCCGCCACTGCCCCCCACCTCCCTCCCCGCCGGCCGCCGCCCTCTTCCCCGCCACTGCTGCTGCTCCCCCCTCCTCCTTCCCGTCGCCGGTCGCCCCCCTTCCCTCCCCGCCGCTCCCGTTCCCTGCCCCCCTTCCCTCCCCGCCGCTCCCCCTCCCCGCCCCCCCTTCCCTCTCCGCCGCCCCCCGCCCCCGCTCCCGCCCCGTCCCCCCGGCCGCTGCCCCCTCCCATTCGCGCCATTGTTGCTGCGAGACTATTGCTGCCAACGATGTTGACCCAGATGGAGGGACGACGTCGGCCGGCGAAGGGAGGAGCGTAGCGACGGGGGGAAGGGGGTGACGACGGGGAGGAGGGGGTCGCAGCGGCCAGCGGTGGGCAGGGGGGTCGCAGCGGCCGGCGGTGGGGAGGGGGGTCGCAGCGGTGGGCAGGGGGGTCGGAGTGGCCGGCGGTGGGCAGGAGGGTCGCAACGGCCGGCCGACGGTGGGGAGGGGGGAGGTGGCAGCGGGGAGAGGCGGTGACGACGGGGAGGAGGAGGCAGTGGCGGTGGGGTGGAGGAGGGAGACAACACACAGGGAAGAAGGGTATTTTCGTCAAATTTTTTGGGTCAAAGCTTTTGACCGTTAGTCCTAGACGGTTTTCGTCCAAAGTGGGGGCATTTCTTCATTAATGCAAAACTGTGGGGTGCACCCTTAATTTGGGTAATAAAAGTGGGGGATAACTCAAAATTTCTCAAAAAAAAATTATTGTTAATATTTCACTTTTGAAAAAAGGAAAATATATAGCATAAAAAGTTGGGCCGAACTCGAGTAACCCTTGTGGTTATCGGAGGAGAGGTATAAAAGTCCGGTTGGGTGGCGAAAGATCGGTGGATCGAGCCACGAGAACGTATTATTCATTTCATTTATAAACAGATGGTGGTATTTGGAGACAATGAGCCCAAAAGGCATGCAATGCAGCATGTACAAAGTCCAGAGCGTTATGACGGGCATCAAAAAAGAAAAGTTGGTAAAATATAAAATATTTTCTCTAAATAATTATTAGTAACTTATTATGCAACATTTCCTTAGATATTTATTATGCAATAAATTAACATAAAATATACATACAAAACACGTGCACGACTACTAGTATACTTTATTTAAGATTTTGTTATAAATATATTTATATTTAATTAAGATATGTATAGATATATATGAGATAGTTAAGCTATTAGTTAAGATTTTTTTTAATTTCTAATTACTTGAGGATATACAAACAACTTAAACAACCCATTTTAAGTCATTTTCAAACCTCAGCGACTAGAGATATAAAGTAGATTAGTGGGTGGTGCCCATTTAGTACTCTTTTTTTAATTTTTCTAAACGGTCAGACCAGGTCAACCTAATTGAACCTTTTCAACTCGAACTTAGACATGTTTGATAAATGAGTTAGACGGGTTTGATCCATTTATGTCATGTACAAATCTGTTTGTAATCTGTATTAGATAGGTTCGGAAAAACGGATCCAAATAATAAAAAAGTTATTGAGTGTGACGGTCTTACTGCGTAGTGGTGGTGAATGGCTAGTCCGTCCAATGGTATAATGTCACATGGTAATATCTTACTATTTTTGGTAATCATATATGTTGGAATTATTCAATAATAGGGGCCACCCATGTAAAATTAATTGTGTTGGACTATCTAAATAATTAAGCCAAATTAAAGTGGTCTATTTGAAAAATTGGCTTGAGGGTATAATTGTCATGAAAATAATGTGTAGATACCGGAGATAAATCTAATTTGATGAGGGGCCAAATTAGAAATATCAAAATACACACACACACCCACACACACACACACACACACACACACACACACACATATATATATATATATTATATATATATATATATATATATATATAAATATATATAAATATATATATATATATATATATATATATGTATATATATATTATATTTATATTTATATATATAATATATATATATATATATATATATCTATATATATATCTATATATATATATATATATATATATATATATTAAAAAAAATATATATATATATATATATATATTAGGGTTATGGTCCCCAACTCATACGGCCACCAAGAGAGAGTTTTCTCTATTCTCTCCTGTATCCTCATCAACAAAGAGAGGAACAAAGATTTTATCTTTGTTATTATGGACCGTAGCGGGTTGGAAGATCGAACCCCATAAAAAGACGACCGCTTCAAGATCCATCAACCCTAGCAATGGATTCAGGTACGCTTTTACAGTTTAATTTTGGTTTTCATCTCATGAATCAAGAGAAAATATTTCTAACAAGTGGTATCAGAGCCTCCATGTTTGATTTATAAGTTCGAAGGTTCAGATTATTTTTATTGTTGTTTGAAAAATCCTAGATCGTTTAATCTTATTTAATTTAGGGTTTCAATTGTTCAATCAATTTTTTTATATAATATATTCAGTTGAGAAGAAATCGACTGATAAACAATAAATAATTATTGTCGGCCATCTTGTTTGTAAGTGGACAGAAGGGTTTTGTTATATTGATTAATGGCTGTAGCATTGACTTTGCAACGAAAAGTTGTGATGGTGAATAGCTAATAGCTAATACTGGAGGGATCGGAGTGGACGATTTGCTGGTTTAAGGAAAACATCAATCCACTTTTGATTCTTTTGCATTATTATCACAAGTGCTCTCTGGCCACCTTTATATAGAGATATATCTCCACTTAAGCTATTTAATTGCCTCTTGTCCTTGTGTTTATTGTTCAGTTATATCTAAATGCAAAGAGAATCTTTTCTTTTGATCTTCCCTTCTAAGTTAAATATTTGATTGTTTGCATGTTATTCATGATATTTTGATGAAACTTTGAATCAATGGATCTTCAGCTCTCTCTATTTCTATTTGAAATATAACCACATATGATTGATAAACGATTGCAACCAAACCAAAGAACCAAAATACTGGTCCGAACTATCATAAAGCCCCCATTTGGATTACAAGCTCAGATCGGCAATATTGTGTTGCAATCTAATTTTGAACATGATTTACTGGTGCCATCAATTTTTTTCTTCTGGCAAACTCAATTTTGTCTTGTCAAAATTAAGTCCGACTTTAGTTTAAATTCTGACCTTACAATTGAGTTTTTCAATTGGAATGGTACTTTAAGTGCCGATTGCCGAATGATAACATTTTGCTATGACATAGACCCTATTTGAAACTTCTGTTGAATGCTTGGATATCAATTTTGTATATGTTGTATAAGAGGATGGGTCGGATAGGTGTATCTTACAAAGGAAATTCTTTAAAAGCAACTATGGTAAGCTTGTTTAGTTAAAAGGACTTCATTTTTTATGAATTATTTTCGGATGTTGTTGAAACATTTCGACTTGTGCATATTCATTACATGAAATATTGGTCTTAGAAAATTGCAGTAAATACCATTTGCCAAATTTCTTGTTGTTGAAATATTTTAATGACATGTTTATGTCAAAACTTTTCGGTGATGCAAAAGGATTAACATGCTTATGATTATTTTATTTAAGTCATAATTTTGTGAATATGCATGTAAATAAGAATTTAGTCAACGTTCAAATTTTTGGTGCCTTTTGTGACTAGCAATAGTTGTTTAATATTCTAAATAGACTTATTGAAACAAGATGTCGCCAAAGTGACCTCTCTTGCGTAGATAGTCTATGAGGGATGTCAGATGTTTGTGTGTGTACATTTATGCGGGTATTAACTGGCCCAAAGGAAGGTTAATACTTGGCCGAATTGCACACATACTTGTGATGATAAATGTGTGACAATTATAAGGTTTACATGTTAATAATAACCCGATCCAAAGATAGACTTATTATTTGACATGACTTATTGTCAACATTTGATCATTACACCAAGAGTACCACTTGCAGTTAATATCACTGTCAAAAGACTTGATATTAATGATGTACTAGGTATCTTGAGATGGGGTTCACCATTATTTGAATTTGTTTGACTATATTATATTATTTGGTTATTAAATATAACATGTCTGTTTTATTGCTTTGTTCTCTTTACAGTTAATGTTGTTAAAATATCTGCGAATAAGATTTTAATTTTCATGTTTAATGGGATAAACTTTAAGGGCAAAAAAAAAATGAATACAGTAGCTGCTAAGGGTCCAGCTCAAAAGAAACAATAATATAAAACTAAGGGTTGTTTTTTTGTGATAAGGCAGGACACATAAGAAAGAAATGTACAAAGTATCACACATGGCGTATAAAGAAAAGTACATTTCTAAATTTGGTCTGTTTTGAGATTAATTTAGATTTAGTATCTAGAAACACATGGTGGTTAGATTCTGGTGCTACTACCCACATTAGTGTTTACAGACAAGGTTGTTTGAGCTACCAAAATCCAATTGATGGTGAAAGATACATCTATGTGGGTGACGATAAATTGGTAGAAGTGGAAGCAATAGGACATTTTAGGTTATTATTAGGAACTAATTATTATTTGGATTTGATAGACACTTTTATTGTACAATCTTTTAGACCAAATTTAGTTTCGGTTTCCTTAATGGACAAATCTGGTTATCATTGTTCATTTGGAAACAATAAGTTTAGTCTATCTTGAAATTCAGTTTAAGGTTTATGATAACCTATATTCACTTGAAACTATTGCATCTTATAATAAAATATTGCAAGTAGAGTCATGTGGTACTAAACGCAAAATTAACAATAAATGTTTTTAGCCGCATTATGACATAAGCGATTAGGTCACATCTCTAAAATAGAGTTCAATGACTTATGTCTGATGAGATTTGGATTTCATTAACTTTGTAGACTTTAATGTCTATATTAATGTGTAAAAGAAATACAGACCAAAGTTCAAATGTAAGCAGCTACTTTATTGGCTATGCTGACAAATCAAGGGGTTAATAATTATACGAACCCACACAAATTTTTTTTTTAAGATGAGAAATATAATTTTTGAGGATGTTGAGTTTGGGGGAGAAATAAAATTTGAGACAATGTCTTTGAGGAGGAATCGATTGTGATTCCTACTATCACTTTTGACGATGTGCAGGATTATGTATATGTCATTTATCAAGAAGTGAATTCGGAGCCTCAACAAGACAATGTCGAATTACCTCTATAAGTCGTTGTTGAGATACCTTGACAAGACAATGTAGCAGCACTCCCATTCAAGATAAGGTAATTATTTCTGAGGAACAAACTCAACAACCTCAAGAATCGATAATGTTAAGATGATCCACAAGAGAAAGGAGAAATATAATTTCGGATAATATTGTCATATTTATTTAGGAATGTGAGGAAGACTGTGGATACTGGAAGATGTTCTAATCAACTTCCGTCAGACCATGGAAAGTTTCAGTTCTCAAAGTGGATTGATACAATAAATAAGGAGTATAAGTCTATGCAAGACAATAAAGTTTGAAAACTTGTCCCATTACCAAAAGGTGCGAAGTCCATTGGTTGCAAATGGATATTTAGAACTAAGAAGAATTCGAAGGGTCATGTGGAGAGGTATAAAGTACGTCTTGTAGCTAGTGACTTTACTCAAAATTTTGGGATTGATTTTAAAGAGTTTTTCTTTTCGGTATCTTTGAAAGATTCCTTTAAACAATCATAACACATGTTGCACATTTTGATCTTGAATTACATTAAATGGATGGCAAAATAACGTTTCTCAATGGTAACATTGATGAAATAGTTTATATGGTGCAACCAAAAAACTTTGTGTCGAAAGACCCAAAGGATATGGTTTGCAAATTGACAAAATCTATTTATGAACTCAAGCAAGCTTCTCGTTAAAGGTACTTCAAGTGATTATCTCATTTGGTTTTGAGATGAACACTGTTGAAGATTGTGTGTATCACAAGTTCAAGTGGGAGTAGGAATAATTTTTTGGTTTTGTATATTGATTAAAGTATTCAATGCAAACCAGGTGACACCTCTCGTTAAAGGAGACAAATTTGGTCTCAATCAAGTGTCCTAAGGTTAGCCTTAAAATTAAGAAAATATAATAGATTTTTCATTCATGATCAATTGTAGGGAGTCTAATGTATGCTTAAGTATGTACACGTCAGGATATTGCGTACATATTCGAATGTTAGGCAAATATTTAAGCAAATATGGATGGATCATTGGATAGCAGCCAAAGTACTTAAGTAATTAATAGATAACAAGGAATTATATGCTCTTTGTAGGAGATCGGATAATTCTGGAGATCATAAGATATTTCGACTCCGATTTTTGTTGGATACCAATACAGTAGGAGATCCACATCAGGTTATGCTGACTAGTGGAGATATATTTTGGATTTATGTCAAACATGCACTCATAATTTCTTCCACCATGACAACAAAGTTTATAGCATGCTGTGAGGCATCTATTCAGGAAATATAGCTGCAAAATTTTGTCACAAGGTTGCGCCTACATGAGGGTGTTGAAAGACCACTCAACTTATGGTGTGACAATGAATCAGCAATACTGTATTCCAATAACAACAAGAACTTGTATAAGTCAAAAGATATTGACATAAAAATTCTAGTTGTGAAGGAAAGAATTCAGAATGGTTAAAGTGTCCATATAACACATTAGGACAAACTCCATGTTAGTGGATCCGCTCACAAAAGTTTGATCACCCAGGGTCTTTCATGAGCATACTGCTCATATGAGTGTTATCTTAATTAAGAATATAACAATACAGTGGGAGTTTGTATTTTATGTATTTGGGTGCTATTTGGTTTTGGACACATTTATGTATTAAAATATTTTGGACATTTATCTGATCAGATATAGAAAATTCAGTTCATTCTGTTTTTATTATGTTAAGTAATGATCTCACTAAAGTTAAGGAGGACCAGTTGAAAATAGACATGTATTGATCATATTACGTGTAATTTTTCATGCTACACATCCATGATTGATCTATGTCGTTTAGCTATATTGGTATATGTGACCATTGATAGTTTAGTTACGATGTATGTGATGAAGACCGCTTTGATCCTATGTTGATATAGTTAATGGACGAGATTGTTCGGATATACTCTAAGGATTAAGATATCAAATTATGAGCTCACTAAGGTTAACACAATTATAAGGTTACATATATGGCCCAGTGGGAGATTGTTAGAATTATTCAATAATAGGGGCCACACATGTAAAATTAATTGTGTTGGTCTATCTAAATAATTAAGCCAAATTAAGTGGTCTATTTGAAAAATTAGCTTGAGGGTATAATTGTCATGGAAATAATGTATAGATACCAGAAATAGATCTAATTTGATGAGAGACCAAATTAGAAATATCAAATATATATATATATATATATATATATATATATATATATATATATATATATATATATATATATATATATTCATTAGGGTTATGGTCCCCAACTCATACGGCCAGCAAGAGAGGGTTTTCTCTATTCTCTTCTGTATCCCCATCAACAAAGAGAGGAACAAAGATTTCATCTTTGTTATTAAGGGTCGTAGCGGGTTGGAAGATCGAACCCCATAAAAGGACGACCACTTCATGATCCATCAACCCTAGCAATGGATTCAGGTACGCTTCTGCAGTTTAATTTTGGTCTTTATCTCATGAATCAACGGACAATATTTCTAACAATATCTTAATGATATTTGGCAATTGTTTGATTAATTCTTTTATTTTTGACTTTTTATATTACCATGTGTCATTATGCCTTTGGATGGACCGACTATTCACCACTGTCACATGGTAAGCTCGTTCCTCCCAATAATTTCTGCAAATCATCCTCATGCACTAAATATTTATATAAATATTTGCTAAAATTTGGTCAAAATCAATGCACTAGAGTCGTTTATGAATTGCTCCTAGAGCTTTTGGACATCCTTCTAAAATGGTTATGATCGACACTAAATTTCTACTATTAGTTAGAGGCTTAAAACGGCTTAAAATGAACCATCTAAGTTGTTTGTATATCCTCACATAATTATCGCATATGCATATCCTCACCTAAGAGGGGGAAAAAAAATCCTAAAATCCTTTGGATGTATATCCCCATCTAAGGAAAAAAACAATTATAAAATCTTGCTAACTACTTGAACATATATTCAAAGCCTATAAACGTATCTATAAAAAATTTAACTAAAATATATTCAATATTCAAATTATATTTTAGAAATATGTCTATAACAAATTCTAATTAAAATATACTTAAATTATTTTAATACAATTTAAATTTTTAATAATATAAGAGAAATTATTATTATTATTTTGTTAGGTACAACTCACGTGAACATGGTCACAGGGGCGGATCCAAGGCCTGTGTTGGGTGGGCTGTAGTCCATCCCATCCCCTTTTTTTTATACTAGATATACATATATAAGCCCACAAAAAAACACAATTAGCCTACCCGGCCATCAGCCCGCTGCTGTACCCCCCATGCAAAGTGCCAAAGCATGAAAGCAGCAAATGCAATTATGCAAGCCAATTTTCATATGGCCCATACGCATTCAACTAACACGAGAGAGAGAGAGAGAGAGAGAGGAGAGAGAGAGGAGAGGGAGAGAGAGAGAGAGAGAGAGAGAGAGAGAGAGTGAGTAAAGAAAAGTTTGGCGATTTTTTTTCTTGAGTTTTCTTCGAGAAGAGGAAGAGCTCGACCGCTCGACCGCTCGAGTCGCTCGACCTTTCCTTCTCGACTTCTTCCAGTCGGAGGCGAGTTGGAGCACCGAGCACAGGAGCAAGAGAATCTCAAACATATGTAAGTTTCTTCAAATCTCCTTCAATTAATTATTTTTTTCTGATTTACTTTTCTAAAAAATGTTTAGGGTTTACCTGTACTTAGTACTCACCTACTCGGTACTTATTTGTTCCAATTTCTTTGAAAAAGGATATTTTTTTAGGAATTTAGGGTATGGAAATTTCATTTGCTACAATTTTTCCCAATTTCTTCGAAATAGAGATTTTTTTAGGAATTTAGGGTATGGAAATTGGGAAAAATTAGGATATTTTAAATTTTAGGGTTTAAAAAAGGTTAGGACCCAGAAAAAATAATTAATTGATCAAAACCGTCTGATATGTTATGTTGATTGTTTATCAGTTATATATAATATATTATAAATTGATAAATCATAGTTGAGGCTTATACATATTTTTTTTGATTTATTTAGAATCAAATTTGAGAAGATCTGATCATCTGAATATGAGTCAACCGTCCAAGCGTTTGAAAACATTGCATTCTTTCTTTAAACCAAAAGACAATTCTCAAGAAGTTCAAGAGCAACATCTTTCTCAAGAAGTTGATGGACAAAATCCTACTGAAGAAGTTTATGGTCATGGACAACATATTTCTCAAGAAGTTGAAGGACAATCTCCTTCTATAATAATTCAAAGAGTCGAGCCATTGAATTTTGATCATACTTGCTTTGAACGTGATCCCGGAATGCGTCATCCGATATGTCAACATAATGTTAATCAACGGATGATGTTCGACGGGCTTATATCAAAGCTGGACCATATCAAATCATTCTTCCAGAATATCCAGCCTCTCAGCCGTCTGGAGATCAAAACCGTCAATTTCAAGCTTCTTGGTTCAAGAAATTTCCATGACTAGAGCATTCTCCATCAAAGGATAAACCGTCGATGTGCATTGTTTTGTCCATCGGCTACAGTTAGCATTGGTTGCTGCTTGTAACGATGTCCAAAATATTTGGTTATTTTTTTCAATTTTGAACACCATCGTCAATCTTATCACTACTTCTTCTAAGCGTCACAATGAGTTACATTCTGCTCAAGTGTCAGAAATTGCAATGAGGTTACTACTTTTTCAATCTTTTCAATCTTATCACTACTTTTTTCAATTTTGAACACCATTGTCAATCTTATCACTACCATTGTCAATCTTATCACTACCTCAGGTTAGAAGCTGGTGAACTTGAGACGGACAGAGGAGCTAATCAGATTGGCAATTTACAACGAGCTGGAGTTACTCGTTGGAGTTCTCATTTTGCTTCAGTGAACAGTTTAATACACATGTTTGATGCGACTTATAAAGTTCTAGAGAGCATTAGGGTGAACGGAACAAGTCAATCCTTACGTGGGCAAGCCAGGGGTGCTACTAGGGAGATGAAATCATTTGAATTTGTATTCATTCTACATTTGGTCAATTCAATCATGGGAATCACAAATATACTTTGTCAAGCTATTCAACAAAAATCTCAAGACATAGTAAATGCCATGAACCTTGTCCCTTCCACAAGGAAACTCCTACAATAGTTGAGACAAAATGGATGGAGTACTTTCTTTGAAGAAGTAAACACATTTTGTGAGAAGCATAAGATTATAAGTATACCCGATCTAAGTGCTCCTTATCTTGAGGGTAGTGGTCGTTCATGTCAACAACCGGGTCACATTACATTAGAGCATCATTATTACTTTGATATTTTTAATGAGACAATAGATAAACAAGATATGGAGTTGGAAGGAAGATTCAATGAACGGACAATGAGACTCCTTACTCTTAGTTCGGCATTGGATCCAAGGGATAACTTCAAGGGATTTAAAATTGATGATATTTGTAAACTTGCAAAGGAGTTTCATCGTGAAGATTTCACTGAGCAAGAGATTTTGATTTTGAGAAGCCAATTGCAACATTATAATGTTGATATTCCTCATCATTCAGAGTTTCAGAATATAGCTGCAATTGTCGAACTATGTCAAAGATTAGTTGAGACAAGGAAGTCAGAGATTTTTTATCTGATTGATAGGTTGATTCGTCTTGTATTGACTCTTTCCGTCTCAACGGAAATAACGGAACGTGTATTTTCAGCTATGAAGCTTATCAAGACGCAACTTCATAACAAGATGGAAGATGAGTTTCTTTCGGATTGCATGACTCTCTACATTGAAAAAGAACTTTATGAAGATATCGATGTGAATTCGATAATAGATGAGTTCGATTGTTTGAAAGGGCGAAGGGCACAACTTCACTAGTTTGTCACTACAAACTACTTTTTTGTATATGTGTTTTGGGGCCTATGATGTTGTTTGATATATTTTGAGTCTCTGTATCAGTTTTTGGGGGCCATGATGAGTTTTGATACTTGTTCTTATACATGTTCTGATACATGTGCTAGTTGGGAAATTTTGATACATGTTCTTTATACTGGAATGATGCACTGCATTATTTTTTTGAGTGATGCACTACTTGTGCTATTGTGCTGGTGTAAAATCCCTAAATTTTTACTATATTTTAGTAATGATTTTTTTTTGTATTTATACGTCGCATAGTCGTATTGTACGTCGTGCAGAAATTTGCATTTTTTCGTATTTACTCGTCGAGTGCGAATATGTGCGGGGTACATATTTTTAGAAAAATGGTTTTTGATTTTATTTTCGGTAATGGTTTCAAAATTATATATATAATAATTATTTTTATTAAAAGTTGTGAAAAGTATCTATCGAGGTTGCCAAAACTTATTATTTTAGTTATTTATAAAAGGCTATCTTATTTTAATAAGTGGTAGTTTAGAAAAAACTAGATTATGTGAATATTCTACTCGTGTAAAGCGCATGAAAATTATTTCATGTATATTTTCAAAATTTATTTTTATTATTTATAATAATTTATTTAGCAAGAAGGTATTTTAAATATGTAAATATTTTTGTTTATTTTTGAAATTATTTTTACCTAAATTATCTAAAGGGTATTTTGAAGTTATTTCCTACTAATATTTAAAATATAAATTTTGAAATTAATTATTATATAAATTTTATAAAAAGATATTTTGGATATATTTGTGATAAATTAAATTATGATTTGATTTATTGATTAAATTAAATAGTTTAATTTAAATGTGTAATTTATCTATATTTAAATAGGATTTGGATTTAGATATGAATGTATTGGTTTAAATTTAATAATAGAATTATCTATTTGGGTTTAAATAAATCCTAGTCTCTATCTACATTGGATTATATTTGATTGAGTTACTTTTAAATCAATTTGAATTAAATAGTAAAAAATCTAAGGGAAATTAAAACTCTTCTTAATCCTTATCTAGATAAGACTTTTGTAAACCCCTTGAATTTTTCAAAATAAATATTCGTAGAATTTTTGGATTTTTAAAATAACTATTTATTGACTTATTATATAATTTGTATTATTTTACATATATTTAGTATAGTGCTCATTGGTGAATTTAGTATAAAAATATATAAAGCTATTTTTCTGGTACATTAAGGATCTAAACTATATTATATAATTTCTTTTCCTTAAAATTTTAGGATTTATTTTATAACTTTTATTACTTTTTATATGTTACTTATATTGTACATAATATAGAATAAATGTCAAATTAGTATTAGATATTTCAGCTTGTATAAATGAGATTAGATGAAGGTTGTTTAAATAAATATTAACTATAGTTATTATCTATAGTAATTTTAAATAATGTAATAGATAATTTAGATAAATATAAACTATATTTTAAATTAATACTAATCCTACTTCTACTTGGAAAACATCTCTATCTATATCCTATCCTAATAAAGCAAACACCAATTTATTTAAATCAAATCCTATCTAATTTAGGAGATAAATCTGAAATAAATACCTATATAACCCAATACATCCCCCTTCTATCATCCATAATTCGAAATTATTTTTAGTCCAATAGAAACTCTAAAATTCGTCATTAGAATTCAGCCTCGCTTTTTAGTAGCAAGAGCAACTTGGAACGACGATATCTCCTAGCTCCGAACTCCGTTTCGCCTCCAATTTTATTTTAAAAGAAGCATATCGAGGTAAGGTTTCCAAAAACATATTTTAATAGACAAAATTCATTCTATAGATTTCTGCAAAACTATTTGAGTATTAGATGTCCGAAAAATAAACGTGTTTCAGTATTTTTGCGATTTCGGGAGTTTCCGAAAACGAAAATGCGATCCGTTTAGTTTTTCGAAAAGCTAATACGAAAACCTATGCCATATGCTAATTACAGAATTTATTAAATAAATCTAATAGGTATAGCATTAATTATAATTAGATAATAGAATATTTTCAGCATCCGGAGATGTTTGTTTGGACTTTTGTTCCTCAGCAGCCGTTGTTCCACCTACTTTCCTGTCTGATCTTCGCCACCACAGTGCTCAGGACCCAGGCAAGTATACCTTGCTAATTTACTATCATATTATTTATTTTTTATATTATTTACTTTGTTTTATATTGTTAGTTTCCTTTGTTATAAATTGCGCGTCCAAGCCACACTTGGGTGCAAGCGACTCTATTAGTCGTTACTTTACTATATGCATATTAACTTAGTTTTAGTGGACTACCTTCTTGTTGGGGGATATTCTTATATCTTCTTTGGCCATGACACCTACACTACACGGTTGGAGACATGTTGCTAGGGGCACGACTTATGGACTGGCCCTCTCTAAAGTCGTATGACGGATAGATGATAGTAATTGCTATGACTAAGGCTTTAGAGACTCAAGCAGTTACAAAACTGAACGAGCCATGGATATGACTTGAACTGTGTAGGAAATATTGGGGGAGGACAGTCGCTAGTGCGTATGGGAATCCAAACAGGTAAACCACAGTCTCTGGATGGAACTGTGGCGATTTATTTGCAGATATCTGCTGACATTTTGGACGTTACGGACGGATACGGATCACTGGATGCCAGTTACGTACACATAGCCTAAAATCCCACCCATGCGCATGAAAGTTGTCCTCTAAATTGCACATTAGGCGGTTAGAATCTCCTTGGCATATTTGTGTCTAGAGTAGTCTTTTATATATTATTTTATTATTCTGACAGTTCACATTAGCATGTTCTTTCTGTATCTTGCTACGTCCGTCTGAGGACCTGGTTATTCCCCAGGTGTGTGTTCATGTCTTCCGCAGGTATCTTAGCCGGGATCGTAGTCTTCTCCATTTATTCGAAGATGACGTGACTTGGTTCCTCCTTGCTACTTCCACTTAGCCTTTTATATATCATGTACTTCTTCCTTTTTATTTGGTTGATAGTGGATGTGTCTCCACCCAAAATATTATACCAAGACAATTCATTATATGCTATCTTTTATTCCTTTATTTTGTGGATGAGATTATTTAGTTGTGATTTGCTGCATTTTACAACTTATGTATACATACAAGGTCCATGTACTTCGTATGTATACAGCTGGCATGTCTACATACTTAGTCCTACGTATATTGGGACTGGGGCGTTACATGTTTTTGTGGTGGTCCATGCAGGTCAAGATAAATTGTTTGGTTACTTTACCGAACCAAGCAAGCCTGCAGATAGGATTAGAGTCAAGGATCTCATCCACATACTTGACCTTCTCGATTCTATTTTGAATCCCTTGATTTGCATCTTGCTTGATTCCCTCTACCGTTAATTCTTATCCTTCTTTCGTGCTTGATGTTGGTTAGAAAGGTAATCCATACTAGGTAGACTTGTCCCATTGTTCCATCACACCACTAGTTTAACTCTTGTAAGTTGGGTAGACACCTCACGACCTAACATTTATTTTCCTTGTGACCCATATTAACATGATTACTTAGACTATAGACTTTATAGGACCCTAACTTATCTAGCCCACCAAGCCTTAGATAAAAGATAGTAGGATGAATGTATAGGAACAATCACATGACAAGACTTAGATTCTTAAGGAGCTGAACTAATTCTACCTTCTTTCACTCTTACGCTCTCGTGCCTATGTTTTTACCATCGTGACTAATGCTGCTAAATAGCCTAATTTTTGCAAGCTTACTTTTTATTCAAGCTTGTTCAAGGACATATATTTTATTGGGGGCCCCCACTAATATATTATCTAGTCAGAACCGGTGCATGATGGTCTGATCAACCTAGTGCACTTTGGTTTGCCTTTTATACTATTTTTCTACGTGGTTGAGATATAGTCAAACTTACCCCTTAGAATCTCATCCACTATTGCCTTGACGATTCTATTTGAATTATTCGGCCGTCTTTGAACCACGTATTCGTATTCAATAATATCGTCTTTAACTCTATATTGCTTTCGCTTTCACCTATTTTAGAAGGACGAAAGCGTTGTACTTGAATTTCCTCTAGCTATCCTATCTCTTGTGACCATTAACACTCGATGTGACTATATCTTTGTCTTAAATACTCATCCCTTCCTCGACCTTCTATCATGACTTCCTAATCACTTCAATTAGGAGTGAATCTAATCGTTCTCCTAATCGTGCCATCAACCTACTCCCAAGAAACCATATCTTAAGTCTCTAAATTAATTATATGGATCCACTTAAAACTTTTAATCTTTTCCTTTTACGTTTATTAGCCATGTCCGTGATTTATTATCTAAATTACGATTTTCTAATGCTTGTTTATGTTGTTTCTTGCCTCGTCCAAGGACTCGTCGAATTGTCATTACCAATATACCCCTTGTGCCTTCTTACCCCCTACTTATTCTTAATTTCGAGGACGAAATTCTTGTAAGTTGGGTAGGATGTAAAATCTCTAAATTTCTACTATATTTTAGTAATGATTTTTTTTATATTATACGTCGCATAGTCGTATTGTACGTCGCGCAGAAATTTGCATTTTTTCGTATTTACTCGTCGAGTGCGAATATGTGCGGGGTACATATTTTTAGAAAAATGGTTTTTGATTTTATTTTCGGTAATGGTTTCAAAATTATATATATAATAATTATTTTTATTAAAAGTTGTGAAAAGTATCTATCGAGGTTGCCAAAACTTATTATTTTAGTTATTTATAAAAGGCTATCTTATTTTAATAAGTGGTAGTTTAGAAAAACTAGATTATGTGAATATTCTACTCGTGTAAAGCGCATGAAAATTATTTCATGTATATTTTTAAAATTTATTTTTATTATTTATAATAATTTATTTAGCAAGAAGGTATTTTAAATATGTAAATATTTTTGTTTATTTTTGAAATTATTTTTACCTAAATTATTTAAAGGGTATTTTGAAGTTATTTCCTACTAATATTTAAAATATATATTGGAATTTTTGAAATTAATTATTATATAAATTTTATAAAAAGATATTTTGGATATATTTGTGATAAATTAAATTATGATTTGATTTATTGATTTAAATTAAATAGTTTAATTTAAATGTGTAATTTATCTATATTTCAATAGGATTTGGATTTAGATATGAATGTATTGGTTTAAATTTAATAATAGAATTATCTATTTGGGTTTAAATAAATCCTAGTCTCTATCTATATTGGATTATATTTGATTGAGTTACTTTTAAATCAATTTGAATTAAATAGTAAAAAATCTAAGGGTAATTAAAACTCTTCTTAATCCTTATACTTTTGTAAACCCCTTGATTTTTCAAAATAAATATTTGTAGAATTTTTGGATTTTTAAAATAACTATTTATTGACTTATTATATAATTTGTATTATTTTACATATATTTAGTATAGTGCTCATTGGTGAATTTAGTATAAAAATATATAAAGCTATTTTTCTGGTACATTAAGGATATAAACTATATTATATAATTTCTTTTCCTCAAAATTTTAGGATTTATTTTATAACTTTTATTACTTTTTACATGTTACTTATATTGTACATAATATAGAATAAATGTCAAATTAGTATTAGATATTTCAGCTTGTATAAATGAGATTAGATGAAGGTTGTTTAAATAAATATTAACTATAGTTATTATCTATAGTAATTTTAAATAATGTAATAGATAATTTAGATAAATATAAACTATATTTTAAATTAATACTAATCCTACTTCTACTTGGAAAACATCTCTATCTATATCCTATCCTAATAAAGCAAACACCAATTTATTTAAATCAAATCCTATCTAATTTAGGAGATAAATCTGAAATAAATACCTATATAACCCAATACATCCCCCTTCTATCATCCATAATTCGAAATTATTTTTAGTCCAATAGAAACTCTAAAATTCGTCATTAGAATTCAGCCCCGCTTTTTAGTAGCAAGTGCAACTTGGAACGACGATATCTCCTATCTCCAAACTCTGTTTCGCCTCCAATTTTTTTAAAAGAAGCATATCGAGATAAGGTTTCCAAAAACATATTTTAATAGACAAAATTCATTCTGTAGATTTCTGTAAAACTATTTGAGTATTAGATGTCCGAAAAATAAACGTGTTTCAGTATTTTTGCGATTTCGGGAGTTTCCGGAAATGAAAATACGATCCGTTTAGTTTTTCGGAAAGCTAATACGAAAACCTATGCCATATCCTAATTACAGAATTTATTAAATAAATCTAATAGGTATATCATTAATTATAATTAGATAATAGAATATTTTCAGCATCCGGAGATGTTTGTTTGGACCTTTGTTCCTCAGCAGCCGTTGTTCCACCTACTTTCCTATCTGATCTTCGCCACCACAGTGCTCAGGACCCAGGCAAGTATACCTTGCTAATTTACTGTCATATTATTTATTTTTCGTATTATTTACTTTGTTTTATATTGTTAGTTTTCTTTGTTATAAATTGTGCGTCCAAGCCACACTTGGGTGCAAGCGACTCTATTAGTCGTTACTTTACTATATGCATGTTAACTTAGTTTTAGTAGACTACCTTCTTGTTGGGGGATATTCTTATATCTTCTTTGTCCATGACACCTACACTACACGGTTGGAGACATGTTGCTAGGGACACGACTTATGGACTGGCCCTCTCTAAAGTCGTGTGACGGATAGATGATCGTAACTTCTATGACTAGGGTTTTAGAGACTCAAGCAGTTACAAAACTGAACGAGCCATGGATATGACTTGAATAGTGTGGGAAATATTGGGGGAGGACAGTCGCTAGTGCGTATGGGAATCCAAACAGGTAAACCACAGTCTCCGGACAGAACTGTGGCAATTTATTTGCAGATATTCTCTGACGTTTTGGACGTTACGGACGGATACGGATCACTAGATGCCAGTTACGTACACATAGCCTAAAATTCCACCCATGCGCATGAAAGTTGTCCTCTAAATTGCACATTAGGCGGTTAGAATCTCCTTGGCATATTTGTATCTAGAGTAGTCTTTTATATATTATTTTATTATTCTGACAGTTCACATTAGCATGTTCTTCCTGTATCTTGCTACGTCCGTCTGAGGACCTGGTTATTCCCCAGGTGTGTGTTCATGTCTTCCGCAGGTATCTTAGCCGGGATTGTGGTCTTCTCCATTTATTCGAAGATGACGTGACTTGGTTCCTCCTTGCTACTTCCACTTAGCCTTTTATATATCATGTACTTCTTCCTTTTTATTTGGTTGGTAGTGGATGTGTCTCCACCCAACATATTATACCAAGACAATTCATTATATGCTATCTTTTATTCCTTTATTTTGTGGATGAGATTATTTAATTATGGTTTGCTGTATTTTACAGCTTATGTATACATACAAGGTCCATGTACTTCGTATGTATACAGCTGGCATGTCTACGTACTTAGTTCTACGTATATTGGAACTGGGGCGTTACAGCTGGGCTATGTTGGTTCAGTCTTATGATACATTCTTCAGCCATTTTTAAGTATCAGTCTTCATTTTTCCTGAATGATGCACTACATGTGCTGGGCTATTTTCTTGAATGATGCACTTCAGTTTTAAGTATCAGTCTTTACTGATACAAGTATCAGCCATTTTTAAGTATAGTCTTCATCTTTCCAAGAAGCATTTGCTAAACTCTGAGCCCATACATTACCTATTCACTTTTTTCAACCCTTTGTAGGGTTAATTTTCTTTGCATTATAGTCTTCTATTTGTGGGGTTTGCTTTATCTTTCTTCTTTTACATTTTTCTTTGTAAAATTGTCTATTTGCTTTCTAATCTTCTATTTGCTTTATAGTCTTCTATTTGTAGGGTTGTCGTTGTGTTTGCAACCATTATGATGGAACCATATGTTGATTTTTTTTTGGGTGGTATTTTGATCAACGTGTTTAGAAGATTGTAATGCCTGTGTGAACTCTAGTCAATTGGACATGTTTGATATGAACTCTTATCAATTGGACATGTTTGTTATACTTTATTGCTCTTGCTATCAACTCCTGTAACCCATCCCGACTTTAGATCCTGGATCCGCCCCTGCATGGTCGGATATAAACAAAATTAGTTCAATTCCAATATTTATCCTAATCAATTACTTAACATGTATGTTTTTCATTGAACAAATCCAAGCATTAAATTTGAACATACAACATGTCAAAAACTTACAAAATTTAGAAGACAAGTAATTTTTTTCAATACAATTTTTTTTTTCAATACATCATTTAGAAGTAACCTAATTTACCTAGTGAAGCGCATAAAACAGATAAACTTTGGACATCAAAATTATAGAGTTAAATGGATTGTTTTTTTCCCCAATGTTATGATTTTTTTTTTTTCAATTTTATGATTGATTATAGGTATTATTGACTTTACCTATGACTAGTTGCATTTGAGGAAATAAAATTTTCCAAGTTAAAATTATTGAAGTTTTACTTGCGAATCATGTCTCAAGATAGGCTAAATGTATTAGAAATCATTGCATTGAAAATGATATATTAGAAAAACATTGATTGTGGAGATGTAATTGATAATTTTGCCTCAAAAAAAGTACTAGAAGAAGACATTTTAGATAATACTTTTCTGTGAGATTTCAATACTACTGTCACCCCACTATCCGAGATAGGGACATTATAGTCATTTATATTTTTTATATTTAAATATGTATTTAAGTTATTAATATTAGTGTAATTATTTTGTGGTTAAATAATTAATTTTTAAAGATAAGTATTTGTGTACTTTTGAGTTTTTACTTATAAAAACTTTTAATACATTAAATAAATATGGATATGGAATATTTAGTTTATTTTAGAAATAATTTTAGAATTTTTTATATATTATTTGGTATTTATTTCATTTTATGGGGTGTATATATATATATATATATATATATATATATATATATATATATATATATATATATATATATATATATATATATATATATATAAAATAAAAAATAGATTTTAATAAGAAATATTTATTAGTGGGAGAGTGCTAAAGGATTTAGTATATAATTATATAATATGTGTATGTATGTATATATATATATATATATATATATATATATATATATATATATATATATATATATATATATATATATATATATATATATATATATATATTGTCATGCTCCGACTTCCATAAATATAAATTTTGTAGCGTGGTACATCTCCAGGCTACGCACTTATACGATACAACACGTGTCGTACTGCAATTGTCGCCTGTAAGGTCAGAGATAAAATATAGGTACAAAAAAAATTAACTAACTAATCAATTCCAAAATGTCATTATCCAAAATGTTACTACTTCCACTTCCAAGAGTTCCATAATTATACATCACAAATCCACTACTACGTCATATCATTAATTACACAAGTCATATCCAATACTAAATCTTATCATTAACAAAAGTCTTCCGAGGATGCAGTCACTCGTAGAGATCCTTTTCCGCATACTGATCATCTGAAATCTCCTCCACACCTAGTGAACAAAACTAGGTCGTCAATACGACGAGCAAGCTCTCGGTCAAGGAAAGAAAGTAAGGCAAGAAGAATAATGACGCCAAAATATAAAATAGAAGACATTCACCCAAATATCTTGAGCATCAACTAGAGTAAATGATACAGTCAGGTGCCAGAGTCGAGTAAGGTCCGAAGATGTGATTAAAACTAATAGAGCCAATACTAGACTTAATGAAAATGCATTATTTAGAGAAAAACCCTTTGGATCACACACACCTAGTATCTCGGCAATAATCCCATTTGCCCGGGATCAGGATTATACTAAACACTACCAAAATTTATCGTTTTAGCGACGGCCACATCCGTCGCTAAACCGACGATAATTACTAGTAGCGACCGATAACCGACAAATTTTGGCCAAAAAAATCCGTCGGCAATCAGCTCGTCGCTAATAACGTTCCGTCGCTAAGTTGTCGTCACATGACTGAATAGCGACGGATTGTCGACGTCACAATACGAAGCATTAGCGACGCATTTCCGACGGACTTTCGTCCATTTCAACTATTAAGTACTGAAATGTGTAGACAATAGCGACGTACAATTCCGTCGGTAACCCGTCGTAACAGCGTATCAGATCGCATCATTCCGTCGCTAATCCGTCGATACCTTCGATAACAAATGACGGATTAGTGACGGTTTTCTGACAAAAAATCCGTCGATTAGCTTCTGGAAATTCATGTCATTTCCAGCAATATGGCGACGGATAAGTTGTCACTAAACCGACGGTAAAAATCGATGGAATAGCCACGACATAACCGTCGATCTTGTTCTGGAAATTCATGTTATTTCCAGAAAATGGGTGACGGATAGGTCGTCGCGATTTCGTCGAACAATTTTCCATGCCGACTGATAATCCGTCGACCATCCGTCGCTAGCTGGAAACATTTCCAAATATCCAGTTAGCGACGGAATAACCGTCGAAAAGTTGTCGGAAACTGGTTGTGACCGTCGCAAAACGGTTACCAGTCTGTCGCTAACTGAGAATATTTTGAAAAAAAATTACAGCGCTTTCCCTATTCGCAAAAATTTGCATAAACCAAACCAATATATAATGCACACCAATTATCCAACAATCACATAGACCAAATATATTATGCACACCAATTATCCAAGAATCACATAGACCAAATATGCACATACGAATTTAATGCACACCAATTATCCAAGAATCATATAGACCAAACCAAATTAATATAAAATAGACATCAATTATCCGGAAGAGTAACCTAATATCCATCGTTATAATCCGATCATTGCACAAATATTCTAAATTTTTCATAAATATTCCAAAACACATAGGAAAGAGTTGGCCAGTTACAGTAACCTAATATCCAATCCTGGCGACCGATCATAGCACAAATATTCCAAAATTTTCACAAATATTCCAAAACACATAGAAAAATCGACTTTGGCCTCAACAAAGACCACAAGTCAGACGATGAATTCTCACAGCCATGGATGATAGTTGCGTTGAGGCATGTACCATTCTATCAGCCACTTTGCATACGAAGGCTCAATCTGGTTGAGGTCTTCTGTAGGGACAGGGGGGTCGGTCCCGATGCTACTACTCTCTGACGGTGGCTCCTCCTTAGCTTCAAGCTTGGGAGCAATCTCTTCCCTGATGGTCATCGGTTCTTCCTTGACCTCGACCTTTGGTAACACCTTCTCCTTAACAGTCACCGGCTCTTGTTTGACGACGGAGACTTCCTCCGTGTCGACCTCCAAGGGTTTCTTGCCTCGACCCCTTCCTCGACTAGCAGCACCACCTCGACGAGTCCTAGGAGCCATCTTTCTGACAACAAAAATTTTCATATAGGGTAAAGAAATTTACTCAATTTATAAAAGTTGTGACGTTGGTTTTTTGCGTTCATCATCATTAGAGGGAGCAGCACTGGAAAAGTTGTGACGTTGGTAGCATGAGAGAGTAAAAATCTGTATCACAAGACTAACAGAATTACTATGTAATTATGTACTCACCAATAACCGGATGTAACTGGAGTCGTTGG
Source organism: Iris pallida (assembly GCA_029216955.1). Classification (NCBI taxonomy): domain Eukaryota; kingdom Viridiplantae; phylum Streptophyta; class Magnoliopsida; order Asparagales; family Iridaceae; genus Iris; species Iris pallida. The sequence goes on along the minus strand of JANAVB010007399.1, from coordinate 2,146,972 downwards.
ACCTATCGTACAGTAATTTGTGGATCCGCTGGTATAGGCCAGATGTACTTAGTATCTAGTATATCAGATTAGTATCGGTCTATCGGTTTGGTATAGGACGTATCATATTGGTATTGGTCTTAACAAATTGGTATCGTCCTATATCCGATATGTACATGCATCGGCCGAATAGCTAGGATTCATATTGGCCTTATCGATTTGGTATCGGTCATATCCGATAGGTATCGGCCGTATTGGATTAGTATAGACTATTTCGGATTAGTATCGTGGAAGGTTTAGTAACAACTGTACTTGGATTTCTCTCTTCTCGAGCTAGAATACCATTGCAAGAGAATCACCAGATCGTGATTGGCCAGTTACAGTAACATACATACTTCCTTTTCCATCAGGAAAAGCGAGATTGAAAAGGAAGTATGTATGTTCTGTAACTGGCCATTTACGCTCTCGTGACTCTCTTGCAATGGTAATCTAGCTCTAGAAGAGAGAAATCCAAGTACAGTTGTTACTAAACCTTCCACGAAACTAATCCGAAATGGTATATAATAATCCAACACGGCCGATACCTATCGGATATGACCGATACCAAATCGATAAGGCCAATATGAATCCTAGCTATACGGCCGATACATATCGGATAGGACGATACCAATTCGCTAAGACCAATACCAACCGATACGGCCCATATCAAAACGATAGATCGATACTAATCCGATACGGTCAATACTTATAAGTACCTACGGTCCAGGAGGTTGATCCGCTATAGTACACCCATGTACGATCACGAAGTAACGATCCATTTCAATTTGGATGTGAAAATCTGTATCGTAAGACAAACTAAACATAATCAGTTCTATTTTACATGCTTAATTGCCAAGTATGGGAACGAATGGCTCAGAACACAACCCAAAATTTATTCTAGCATATATTAGTGTGAATCATCTACGTTCTGTACATATGGTGTATTATATGTTCTTATCGTATCTAGTATCTGAAAGATGTAACAGAATCAAGATGACTCACATAGATTACAGGTGCCCCACATTTGAGTGCTACACCAAGACTCACCGTGATGAGGTTAGTGATTTATTTAACCTAATATAGTAATCTTGTAATTTAAAGTTGGAAGAACATGCAAGTAGCCTTATAGTTTCTGCCTCGCCAGTCGAATGGCTTAATTGCCAAGTATCGGAACGAATGGCTCAGAACACAACCCTTGATTCATTCTAGCATACATTAGTGAGTTCATCTTGATTCTGTTACGTCCTTCAGATACTAGATATGATAAGAACATATACTACACCATATGTACAGAACATAGATGATTCACACTAATGTATGCTAGAATGAATCTTGGATTGTGTTCTGAGCCATCCGTTCTGATCAAGCATCTTCCTTCTCCTCTCCTCCACCATGGCTCTGAACAAATCTGCTCCTCCCTCTACTTCCCTTCTTCTTATTTGACTCTCTCAGCCACATATGACATCCAGCTCAAGTGTAGAGTCGGGGAAGAAGAAGTGGGCAGAAAGAGGAGGGGGAAGCAGCATAGCCGGTGACATGACCCGGAGGAAGTACAGAGGTTTTCTTCAACAGACGTAGGAGAACTATAAGGATATATCTTTTTACAACATATCACCTTGTCAAAGACCCTTACTGTGACAATCATGTTACCGCGGTGTCGGAAGACTAACATGTCATAATTTTCTAAGCCGTGTGTTTTGACATAATCCTCAAAACTCTTTCCTGCTATGTAATAATGCAAGATTACTACATAGGAGGAAAGAGTTGGGAAGATTATCTCAAAACACACGGCTTAAAAACTTATGACATGTTAGTCTTCCGACACCGCGGTAACATGATATTCACATGAAGGGTCTTTGACAAGATGACATGTTGTGAAAAGATATATCCTTATAGTTCTCCTACGGCTGTTGAAGAAAACCTCTGTACTTCCTCCGGGTCATGCCGCCGGCTGTGCTGCTTCTCCCTTCTCTTCCTGTCCACTTCTTCTCCCCCGACTCTACACTTGAGCTGGATGTCATATGTGGCTGAGAGAGTCAAATAAGAAGAAGGGAAGTAGAGGGAGGAGCAGATTTGTTCAGAGCCATGGTGGAGGAGAGGAGAAAGAAGATGCTTGATCAGAATGGATGGCTCAGAACACAAGCCAAGATTTATTCTAGCATACATTAGTGTGAATCATCTATATTCTGTACATATGGTGTAGTATATGTTCTTATCGTATCTAGTATCTGAAGGACGTAACAGAATCAAGATGAACTCACTAGTGTAATACTAAGACATCATCTACTACTATATAAGATATAGTGATAGGTTGTCGTATCATCATTGCCGAGGGATGAGGGTCGGAGGACAGTCAACTTTATCTAAGGCTACTTGCATAGTTTCTGCCTCGCCAGTCGAATGGCTGCAGGGACTATGTCCTGATCACCATGGCGTACCGTAGACTAATGCAAATGGAGCTGGAAATATCCGTCGCTAACCGGTCACTAGTCTGTCGGTAACTGAGAATTTTTTTGAAAAAAATTGTTCACAAAAATATGCATAAACCAAACCAATATATAATGCACACCAATTATCCAAGAATCACATAGACCAAATATGCACATATGAATTTAATGCACTCCAATTATCCAAGAATCATATAGACCAAACAAAATTAATATAAAATAGACATCAATTATCCTGAAGAGTAACCTAATATCCGTCGTTATAATTTGATTTATCTTTTCCCTCATTTATCTACGGATACATAGTTTCTGCCTCGCCAGTCGAATGCCTCGAGTACAAGGCGGCAATGATGTTTATGTGAAGAAGAGGTACGAAAGAGAGTCGAGGATTCTGATAGGTTGTCGTATCTACGGCTACATAGTTTCTGCCTCGCCAGTCGAATGGCTGTAGGGACTATGTCCTGATCACCATGTCGTAACGTAGATTAATGCAAATGGAGCTGGAGCTAAAATACAGAAACCAAAATACAAAATACAGAAACCAAAATACAAAATACAGAAACCAAAATACGAAATACAGAAACCAAAATACAAAATACAGAAACCAAAATACAAATATAGAATCCAAAATAGGACCCTCTGTGAGAACGGATGGCTCAGAACACAATCCAACCGGAGAGGATACTCTGAGAGATCTATCTGTGTAGGACGTATACTCTGAGAGATCACCTTTACAAGAATTATATCAGTAGTAGGATCGAGTGTTGGAGGAGATATTATCAAAGTATACGTCCTACTCAGATGGGTCTCTCACCGTTACTATTTTTTCCTGACAGCATGGTGGATGTGCTCCGTCCACATATTCTTGCTTCGAGCCAAAACTTTGTCCCGAAGCTCAAGTGGACATCCTTGGTGTAGAGCTCGAGTGAGAGGTTCCTGACAGCATGGTGGTCTCCTTTGTTAAAGTATCCGTGTTCGTCCCACAACCAATGTTGGATGAGCACGGATACTTTGACAAAGGAGGCCACCATGCTGTCAGGAACCTCTCACTCGAGCTCTACACGAAGGATGTTCACTTGAGCTCCGGGGCAAAGTTTTGGCTCGAAGAAAGAATCTGTTGACGGAGCACATCCACCTTGCTGTCAGAAAAAAATAGTAACGGTGAGAGACCCATCTGAGTAGGACGTATACTTTGATAATATCTCCTCCAACACTCGATCCTACTACTGATATCATTCTTGTAAAGGTGATATCTCAGAGTATACGTCCTACACAGATGGATCTCTCAGAGTATTCTCTAGTGATAGGTTGTCGTATCATCACTGCCGAGGGATGAGGGTCGGAGAACAGTCAACTTTATCTACGGATACATAGTTTCTGCCTCGTCAGTCGAATGGCTGCAGGGACTATGTCCTGATCACCATGTCGTAGTCCAATACAATCCAGAGATTGACACAGTTCTAGTTCATATATGTAGTCCAATACAAATAGTCTAATACAAAAACAACTCAATACAGATAGTCCAATACAAATAAGTACTAATAGCTAATGAGAACCACGCTGCTCACGCAAACGCTCAGTGATACGTTCACGCAACCACCTCAAAAAAGCGAGATTTTTGGCGCGAGAAGAGCTGTCGTCCCTTGCAAGGACTGCATGAAGAGTCCTCTCGGTCTCACTAGCTACCGGTGCTGGATGAATAGAACTCCCGGTCTCACTAGCAGCCGGTACCACTTCCTCCTTAACTGTAGGAGGAGCCACCTCAGTATTCACTATTTTCCTCAAACGATGTGCCGCTCCTCGGGTCATGGGTGCCATCTGGTAAGATCGATAGTCACAAATAATATAATTGTAACATAAGCAAGCTAACTAAAGGAACCATCATGTAATTTGAGTACATTTTCGAAAGCCGATAAAGTATAAAAATTCGATTTTTTGCCAAGTGTGAGAACGGATGGCTCAGAAGACAACCCAAGATTCATTCAAGCATACATTAGTGTGAATCATCTATGTTCTGTACATATGGTATAGTATATGTTCTTATCGTATCTAGTATCTGAAGAACGTAACAGAATCAAGATGAACTCACATAATGTAATACTAAGACATCATCTACTACTATATAAGATATAGTGATAGGTTGTCGTATCATCATTGCCGAGAGATGAGGGTCGAAAGACAGTCAACTTTATCTACGGCTACATAGTTTTTGCCTCGCCAGTCGAATGGCTGCAGGTACTATGTCCTGATCACCATGTCGTACCGTAGATCAAATGGAGCTGGAACTGGAGCCAAAATACAGTACTACTTCACCATGTCGTACCATTTTACTCTCTCTCTCCTTCCCCCTTCCGGCGCTCTCACTCTCTCCGGCGCTCTCACACTACTAATTCCTATGTATTTTAAGTGTGAGAACGGATGGCTCAGAACACAACCCAAGATTCATTCTAGCATACATTAGTGTGAATCATCTATATTCTGTATATATATCGTGTAGTATATATTAACCTTATCGTATCTAGTATCTGAAGGACGTACGTAACAGAATCAAGATGAACTCACTAATGTAATACTAAGACATCATCTACTACTATATAAGATATAGTGATAGGTTGTCGTATCATCATTGCCGAGGGATGAGGGTCGGAGGACATGCAACTTTATCTACGGCAATATAGTTTCTGCCTCGCCAGTCGAATGGCTGCAGGGACTATGTCCGGATCACCATGTCGTACCGTAGATTAATGTAATTAATGGAGCTAGAAATATCCGTCGCTAACCGGTAACTAGTCCTCGCTAACTGAGATTGTCACATACACATATGTATATCACAGCTAGATGTATAGATATATACATCTATACAGAAGCACACAACTGATAGAACTCGCACTGTCCTTGAGACAGTGAACATATACACCATGAATCCAAATCCCATATATATTCACATTTACTAATCCAAACACCACCAAACTAATGCAACACCCAATATGGATAACACATTATTTAGCCAATATATAAACTCAGATGAATTTGAGAAGCAAAGCCACCCGCCGCCCCCGACCAAAGCCCGCCGCCCCAAGCCCGTCGCCCAGTAGTTCGGTTGTATATATATATATGAAGAGTGCTTATGGGTGTGCGTCGGTTGCAAATAGCCTCGACGTACTCGCCCCAAGCCAGCCGCCCATCGCCCAGCCCCCGACGCCGCCGCCCCAAGCCCACCGCCCAGCCCCCGACCCAAGCCAGCCGGCCAGCCCCCGACGCCCCCGCCCCAAGCCAGCTGCCCAGCCCCCGACGCCACCGCCCCAAGCCCACCGCCCAGCCCCCGACCCAAGCCAGCGCCCAGCCCCCGACGTCCCAACCCCAAGCCCGCCTCCCAGACCCCGACGCCCCCGCCCCAAGCCCACCGCCCAGACCCCGACCCAAGCAAGCCGCCCAGCCCCCGACGCCCCAATCCTAAGCCCGCCTCCCAGACCCCGATGCCCCCGCCCCAAGACCACCGCCCAGACCCCGACCCAAGCCAGCCGCCCAGCCCCCGATGCCCCAACCCCAAGCCCGCCTCCCAGACCCCGACGCCCCCGTCCAGCCCCCGACGCCCCAACCCCAAGCCCGCCGCCCAGCCCCCGACGCCCCCGCCCCAAGCCCACCGCCCAGCCCCCGACGCCCCCGCCCCAAGCCCACCGCCCAGCCCCCGACGCCCCCGCCCCAAGCCCACCGCCCAGCCCCCGACCCAAGCCAGCCGCCAAGCCCCGGACGGCCCAGTCCCAAGCGCGCCACCCAGCCCCTATACGACACCGCGAGAGAGAGAGAGAGAGAGGGGGTTACCTTCGGGAGAGAGAGCAGAGAGGACGCCGACGCCGACGACGACACCGACGCCGATCACCGAAGCCGACACCGGCGAGAGAGAGAGAGAGAGAGAGAGAGAGAGAGAGAGAGAGAGGAGAGAGAGTAAATTTGGGGGGAATACGAAAAGTTTCCCCCGCCGTTTCATTTAAAGTCTGGTACGTTTATATAGCGACGGACTCGCGACTGGTAAAAAACTGTCGCCCAGCAGTCACCTATTTTGATAAGTGCCGACTGAATATCCGTCGCGAAGTCGTCAAAAATATGTCCCGCCAATTTTCTACACAATTCCCGCCAAATAATCGACTGTGTAGCGACTACAGAAAATCCGTCGCTATAACACCGACACTCTAGCGACGGATGTGCGACCTTTTCTCCCCCTAAAATTAAAATAAAAATGGCAAAGGCTTGTAGTCGGTAATCAGTCACTGAGCGGCCACGAAACCATCGCTAATACTGACGGAATAATTCTGTCGCTAATAATCCGTCGCTAAATGAGCGTATTTTGGTAGTGAAATGGACGATGCTTAGACTTTATCCGTCCCATTAGTATCAAGCATCACATATTTATGCGATATAAACTAATAACACCTGAATCATTTTTCGGTTTTCCAGAATCAAGTGTTAAAACAATTGTCGTATGACTTGGAATTTTCTAAGAATATCGGAACAAGCTATATTGGATATTACAGAGCCGAATTCGGGGATTCAGAATCCAATGGATACAGAAAATATGAAACAGGAAGTGTGCTAAGCCACACCCCGACAGACCCGTCTGGCCAAACTAGTGCCGGTAAAAGAAACTGATCAGTTTTAAACTAGTAGTATTGCAATGAATTCGATGGTATGATCCAAAGTTTGCAAATGGAAAAGAAGGAGAACCTAAAACTTTGTAAATTAGCTAACTCTGAAATTTCTAAGAATTTTTGGCAGAGTTTTCTTCGTTTTTCTTGAACCGAAAATTCTACAATAAGCACATATAACAACATAAAAATCCGGGTATGCCGACCCCTTCGGTGGAGCAACCCTCAACACCGGAACCACGCAATATATTCAATTAACAAAAGAAAGTAACTTACAATCATTCACAAAGATGGATAAGTTCAAACAAGTATAGGTTCTAACTTTCATTTTTAAGTCAACAACAAGGATTAGAATATCTCTATTCAATATTATTCGTTGGCATGGAAATTAAGGATTTTAAAGTAACAATCTCTTTACCAATAGAAAGGGGGGGGGGGGGGGGGGTCTATGTAAACATAGGGGATAATGTGGTTCGAAGTTGACAAGTTGTGCATTCACAACTTAATGATCCTATTATTACTTGAACACGCTAAGAATCACATTCGTATTTGTATAAACGGAAACTTTAATAAAAGATACAACTTAAGTAGCGAAAATATAAATTTGTGTCTTTATACTTCTCTAACTCACACATTATATATATATATATATATATATATATATATATATATATATATATATATATATATATATATATATATATATATATATATATATATATATATATATATATATATATAGGTATGTTGTAAGTCCTTTCTAACATAGCCTTTAGTTTGGATATTCAATACATATATATATATATATATATATATATATATATATATATATATATATATATATATATATATATATATATATATATATATATATATATATATATATATATATATATTCAAGTCACAACAAGCTCTAGGTTGGAACGATATAAACCATGGACATAGAAATATCGAAGTTCTCTACTAAAAATTATATTGATACCATTCAAAATAATTTATATAAGTACACTACTTGCTTGAGGGAAGATCTTAATTTAACCTACAACGAGTTTCCACATATTCTAGATTTTGTAGTCTTACAAAAGAGTATATATATATATATATATATATATATATATATATATATATATATATATATATATATATATATATATATATATATATATATATGTGTGAAACCCAAATTTTTGTAATTAATATTAGTATTATTATTATTTTTTTATATTTATTAGTATTATTGCTGAGTGTTAAAAATTATTACGAAAATTTATTAACAAGGATTTTTGGATTCAAACCCAGACCCGAGTCCGAACCCAGACCCGAGCCTGAACCCAGAACCAATTCTTTTCTAATTCTGAACTTTGGTTTATATAATAATAAAAAAAAGAAATAAATAGATTGGAGCTGGTCCACGAGGGACCAGCATTCTCTCAACTTCTCACACACGTTCACACACCCTATTCTTTCTCTTCCACTCTCCTCACTTTCCTCCCACGTTTATTTCTCCTCACCACTAACCCAACATCACTTCTCCCCTTAAGAGCACATCTTCTTATAACTCCCCTCACTCCCTTTTCCTCCACAGAACACCACTCCCCTTTCTCCAGAGAGAACCCCACTCCCTCACAACTCCCCCTTCCCCAACTCTTTCTCTCTCTCTATTCCTCTTCCAGAACAACGAAACCCTCCTTCCCGAACGCCAACTCCCCGCGCCCCCTCCATACCCGACCCCCGCTTCCCGACGCCGGAGCTCCCCTCCGACCGTCGACCTCCCTGCACCCCCTCCTTGCGCGGCCAGCCCCGCGCCCAACTCCGCCCCTTCGCGCCCCTCCGGCGCGCCCCGACCCACGACCCCGGCACTCCGCCCGCGGCGTCTTCGCCCAACCACCAGGGCGCCACCGCACCCTCGCGGACCCTCGGCGCCACCGCAGCCCGGCCCCGAGCTCTTGTCGGCCGACCCGCCGGCCTCCTTGTGCGCCGACGCACTCCCGCCGGCCTTCCCGCGCCCTCTGTGCGTCGACCCCCTTCGTCCTCGGCCGAGCACCGTGCCCTGATCCGCTGTTTCAGTGGTCCTGTGACAGCGTTGCCGCTGTCCACTGCTGTCCCGACCCCGATCCACTGTTCTGTGACTTTCCGTTCCCGGCCAGTAGCGAAGTTCCAATTTTGGACGTTGTTCCGGGTTTGCATTGCTGTTCGGATCTCCATTTCTTTCTATTATTATCATCTGAGAGCTCTAGCCGAGCAACCTGAGGTATAACCCATGTCCCGCCCTTTTTCTTACAGTCTGTGATGAGAATGGTCCCCGATTCCCTTTGGAAATTCGGTTTTAGCGACGTCGTATTTTTCCGGAACCTTCGGAAAGGTTATGTTGGTTATTTTGGATTTCCGGAACTTTTCGGGAATTGGATTTTGGTATATTTTGGCTTTTCGGATTTCTCCGGTGGCATTCTGTGACGTTTTTGGTGGGAATCGGACTTCCGAAAATTATTTCGGGTCGTTCCGAATTTATCTATGAATTGGTTGTGTTTATTTTATATATATATTTTGGGGATTTCCCTGGTTTGGGATTTTGCAGGAAAGATTATCGGCCTATTTCCCAGTTTTTGGGTTGACCAAAAACAGAGGAGATGCTGCCGAATTTTTTCGTGAATTCAAGAATACTTTTAAAAATGAATTTAAAATGATTTTGGAATTTTATTTAATATTTGGATTTTGGGCGACGACCGTATCGGTCAATGGGCCCCGGCTAAGTGCAAACAAAATCGGTTTCGCCCGGACGTTGAGACATTAGCCCAGTTGAAGATTGGACCATATCTGAGACTCGATAAATAATTATGTTATCTTTATTTTTATCATTTAATTTTATTCATATTGAATTTATTTAAAGTTTAGGACTAACGACAGTTTCTGTCTTATTTTAATTTATGTAAATAAATTGTAATGAGCATAAGCCCAGCTGGCTGTTGGTTCTGTAACTGTATTTGGTAGCGTAGATTTTAGTTATTGCTGATTTTGCGAGTTTTTGTAACGTTCGAATAAATTGAATAAAAAGTATTTTCGTATAAAAATTAATAAGATTTTCTCACCTAAAATCTATCAGTTGTAATATTAATTAAAGATCATGTATTTCTCACTAAATAAGAAATTAGTTTTATATTTATAAATTATGAAAATACAAAGTTTTAATCAATTAATCTGGTATCGATGCATTTTTCCAAATACAAAGTATAAAACGATCTTTCCCTCGAATTAAATCAATGCATAAATAATCGTGTTTTCGTGTTTTGTTCATTAAAGAATTAAAATTGGATTAGGACGCAAATAGAGATTTCAACTAGCGTAGCTAGATTGGTAACCTGGAATCTGAGTCAATTTCTCGAATGTAGGAATTCGAGAACGATTCTGAATTCCTGTCTCGAAGTCTTCATCCTCTCCAGTCAAGTTCATTTTTGAGGCAAGTATAGTTTGTGTTAGTTTTACAGTTATTTTAATAATCGTTTTACTGCAAGTTTAAACCACGATGCAAACACGAAACTCTCCCTGAGAGTACTGACTGCAACTACTGTAACTGATTGGGGACTGGGGGAATAGAGTAATGTTTATGACTACATCCAACTGTAACTTAGGCCAGTTTAGCTTACCCCTCATACACACGGGGATAAGCCGAATCGTATCAATAGGATACAACTGTACATCCCAAGCCGGTCATATTCATTGCCTATTCAAATCACACTATTTTACTGCTGAAAACTGGTCATTTCTAAACTGTTTAAAAGTGCATGATTCTATTATTCATTTTAACTATTTTAAATTAGCATAAATTATACTTTGCTCCCTCCTGACTGGAGATATATTTTTAGAAAACTTTGAGGATGCTGAGCTGTTATACAAGAGCTACTACAACCCTGTTTTGTACCCGGTAGTGCTGCCAGAGTCCCCATTGGAGAACGTTGGGACTGAGGCCGATGAGCCGGCTGATAGATAGCTTTTCTTTTTCAGCATTGTTGTTTATTTCAAACTATGTTATTTATTTCAGTACATTTTCCAGTTGTATTTCATTTCAAGTTTGATAAAGTTTCATTTCCCGAATTTGAGTTGTAACAAATATAGTTGTTGTTGTTTGGTTACCTGCTAATGGAACAGCTTACTGCCGCCGTCTCAACAACGGTGCAGGCTGGGCATGATCCGGTTCGACCCAATTACTTGGGATCGGGTCGTGACATGTTTTTAGTGGTAGCACATGCAGGTCCTACAACAACTTAGGAAAACATACCTGAAAATAATTAGAACACTAGAACATTGATTTGTCACAACATAGGTCTGAATTATATATACATAAATATTTTTGTTTGATTATAGACTGGTAGGATACCTCGCTTATGTTTGTACCTAAACCTTCCATATTATGGCCAAAGGGAAGACTACCCGATCCGGCCCTGCTGATGATGAGGTATTATCTCCTGATCACACCCCTCTCCCTCAGGTCTATTCTAATCCTTTTCCTTTGCAGCTCATCAATACCTCCTTTGCTGCACAAGTCCCTGGCACAGCTTATACTACAGCCGAACCTATTTCGTCCACGACAATTCTACCATCTCCTGTTATGATAGTTACCCCTGTCGCCCCACCAGTGCCAGTAGATACCTCCCAAATGGTTGTCCTACTTCAAGGAATCATGGAGTCCCAGAAGGCCCAAGCCGAGGCCCAGCTGAAACAGATTGATATTACGAGAGATGTTATGAAGGATGTCAATGACATAGCCTTAGCTGTCTTAAACCAAGTTGGTGCGGAACCTCACCCTAGGAGGGGTATCCCTGAATCTAGAAGATATTTGGGTCCCATCAAGTACTCTACTTTCCGACAGCCTTGTCGTAAGAGGCTTTTGACTTGTGACTACTGCAAGAGGCCTGGTCATCAGACCGTTAGTTGCCGCAAGAGATTGGAACAATGTTTGGCATGTGGATCCGCTGAACATCGGGTAAAGAACTGCCTCTTATCTTCCCATTATACCAGAGCACCTATTCCAGCAACACCTGCTACGCCGTAACCTAGGGACTCTCTTTCTATCGAGCAGGTCTTGCCTCCTACACCCACCGCAGAAAGGCAGGATGCAGACTCGAGAATCATAGAAGAAGATGAAGCAGTTGGAGACTGTTCGAGCAAGAGCCAGAGCCATGAAGACTAGTACCTAGAACTGCTGAGTAGCATTATCTATTGTTATTGGGAGTTGTAACAGGATGTCCTTAGAATAATCATGAGAGTCTTGCTGTAATTCTCCAATATGAATAAAATTCTTGGTTACACCTTTATGGTAGATATCTTTCCTAAAGTCTTTCCCCTACGATACCATTTCAGAAAATTGTAATCTGAATGAGAAGGAATGTAAGACGGTATTTATCAGGGATATATTGGTTGGAAGAGTAGAATTTTGGATTACCAAAATATTAGTTGGTACCTGTTTCACTTAACAAAATTGCCAAACAAAGGTGTTGGATTTTGAAAATAAAACGAGAAAAAGTATAAAGAAGTACAAATTTGATTCTGGAAAAGTATTGCTATGGAAGTCTGATTCGTAAATGATCACTTTGTTCCTTGGACCATATGATGATGAAGAAGATCACTGCTTGAAGTAGAACAACTTGGAAGAACTGAGTCACCAGAAAGGTATCGACGCACTTGGGCACTAATGGCGAGGCCGAATGCTTTCCTGCTTTGCTTCACTCTGTTCTGGAAGAAAAGTTGAAGAAGAATGCTCTAAAGAGAATCAAAATCTTGAAGTCTTGATCTCTGTATTTTCTCCTGTTCTCTCTTTGTCCGCCCCTGTATTTGAGAAAAATGAGTCTATTTATAGACTGGGGCTTCTGTGCGTAAAAAGACACCAAAATCTGTCTTTACGCTAACAACTGCCACCCATGATCAGAGTCATCCTTTGCATATGTTGACACGCGTCCCATCATTTCAGTGAGAATAGGATGCATGTACACACGTTCTTCGAAATATATGGCATGAAGGCCATGTAAGCAAACCACGTTCCATAGTGGCCAGAAAGAATAGGGCGTAAAAAACAGCTCCAACATCCTCTGCGCGTAAAACAGAGAGATGAGCGTAAAATAGCTCTGTCATAGGTTCCCTGCGTAAAGTGGTTATTGAATAACCTTGAGCATAAAATGGCTCAAATAGACTTTACGCACACATTGTTTTGTGAGCGTAAGAACTCATGTAAAACTCCGTGCGTAAAAGAAACCGTTCAATGAGCGTAAAGTAGCTCGATCTCCATAAACGACAACAATGGTTTTTGTATAAGACAAATCCTATTGAATTCTGTGGTAAATGCCATCATTAATATCTTCATGTCAGAATTTGTATTAAATGCTAGATTTGACAGCTTTGTCCAGCGTGAAGTAGACTGCTCTGTCCTTGGCGTAAAACCATGGGTGTAACCCCGAGCGTAAAATGACCAACTTGCTTAGTCATAAAGCGATTAGCCTAATCTTGGGCGTAAAGGGATTACCCATTCCTTTAGGCGTAAAGCAGATCATTTATGAATGAGATGACTCTTTCTTTGAAGCACTTTTTACGCTCCTACAAGACCCCCTTCAAAGTTTTCAAATATCTCCAAGATTTGAAATACTTTGAACAGAAGCGTAAAAGTTGATATTTGACCTGCCAGCGTAAAATTTGGGATACGCAACAGCCATATGTGTAAAAGCGGGGAAGTCCAACAGTCGGCGTAATTTCCAACAGTGTCGGTCAACATTTATTTGTCACAATGAATCTCCTTTTTCGAAACTCTTAAAGGCCTTTTCGCTTCCCCGAGTTTTGCATTTATAATGAACCGTTTCCAATGAGGAATATGAAGAGCTGATTTAACTGTATAAATAAGGAGAAATTCTTCACTCTTGTCATTCATCTCCATAGTGACATGGCACCCAAGAAGGAGATTAACAATGAAGAGGCTTCGGGCTCAAGGATTGACTTTGAGCGAGCACGCAACTTTGTAGCATGCTTCGGATTAACTCTAGCAATCTTCAGTCGCATTGATGGTGGCCCCTCAACTGCATATGAAGGCTCCAGAAATGCAGAAGCGTTTTTGAATCCGATGCGTCGCTCTGGGATTCACAACATACGTGAGTTAGGTGTTTCTCTTCGTCAGTCTAATGAGGGAGAGGGAAAATAAAATTCCATGTATTGCGACTCTCTTGTATGTAGGAGTGGACCCCTCTATAAATAAAATCTTGATATCAATCTCATCTGTTAGTAGATAGAACTGTTCAACACTTTATTTTGGTTGTTCATTCCCAAGAAACAAACCAACACGTGGCGTCTAATCTTGTGGTTACGAGAGCCTTTAAATAGGATCTTCCCCCGAAATAGACTCATCCCAATAGTTCTTCAGTCTTTATAAATAGCCGAGAATGTTCCATATATTCTCGTACTCATTCCTCTGAATATAACTTTCTGTAATGTTGCTCTCCAACAAATGAGGATGGCGAAGTTTTCCCACAGTGTTCTTTTGTACGCCCAGTCTTTAGACGCAGATTCAACCACCATTAGAGCCAAACCATTCGACTCAAATGGTAAATCCAATCGTAAGAAAGTATCTATCTTTCGAATTTTTCGTTGAATACATCTACTTTATGGATATAAATTCTTGACGAGCATAAAAACTCACTGGAATACTGGCGTGAAAGCCTTGTTGAATCATCGGCGTAAAAGCCTTGTTGAATCATCGGCGTAAAAACCTTGTTGAATCATCGGCATAAAAGCCCTGTTGAATCATCGGCGTAAAAGCCCTGTTGAATCATCGACGTAAAAGCCTTGTTGAATCATCGGCGTAAAAAGCCTTGTTAAATCATCGGCGTAAAAAGCCTTGTTGAATTATCGGCGTAAAAAGCCTGTTGAATCATCGGCGTAAAAAGCCTTGCTGATCTATTAGCGTTTAATACGCATCTGATAATACTTCTGAAAAACACATCTTCTTTGTTGTTTCTGTAGAAGTTTGGTTGAGCAGCTTTTCCAGAACCGGCATTGGCAATTTTGACGCTGTGAAGAGCGTTCTTCTGACACCGACATCAGGGAGCTCATGCGCTTTTGACGCGCAAATCAGACAACTCAGAACTCTTCGTGAGATGGAAGGGTCTTCCTCTGTTGGTAGGAAGGGCCTTTATACACGGAGAGTTGGATGGTGGAGTCAACTCTACCCCGAAGAATCGGGTAGTAGAGTTCCTTTCACGGCAGAACTAGGAATCGTATCCCAATGCTGGATACATTCCTATCTCCTTTGAGGTGCCGCAACTAATCCACCAGTTGTATTGGCAGCAACACGCCTTCGGGCTGCCCTACTCTGGGGTTCTCCTCTCGTCTGAGAGATAAGACCAGAGTTTGATTCCTACTGTTCTGGTTGCCACTGGGGCTCAGACAGTCAGGAACTGCCACCAACAACGAACCCGCCAAAGAAGATCAAAGAAGAAATAGATCTCTATTAGGTTATTTGCTGGTGTATGGAATGAAAATCCGAGAATGTAAAAGATTTTCATTATAACTTGTAAAAAAGTCTAAGAAATATAATAGACTTTTTTTTTTGATGATATGGGAATGGAAATGATGACTCTTCTATGATCAATGATTTGTATCTATCTGGATGTAATATGGACATGATAGATAAATGAAATCTTATTTTTTGTTTTAGAGCATATGATACTATCAGAGGTAATATGGACATAATAGCATATATGAACTCAAAAGAAAATTAGATTAATATCTATGCAGAGGTCGAATAGAAGTGATAGATAGGAAAAGAAAGTAGATTTAATATTTATTCAGAGGTCATGAAAACATGAGAAATAATGAATCCCACTTTCTAATCAATTGATAAAATAGAAGATGTAAAATTCCTTTTCCTGGAAATAAGGAGTCAGCTTAACCAAACATTGGTAGCTAGGGGTTAGGAAGACAGGTGTTATGAGCATAAATGTCAAGGTGGTGGATGTTTCAACGTGTTTCTTGGAAACAGAGGATGAATCAGCGTGTTTTTTGGGAACAGAAAGAACGATTCAAATTCCATAATTAAATGGATGAACCTGGTAACATGAATGGACGAGCCTTTTTAGAAAAAGTCGTTAGTAATCATCCTCCATAAATAGGTGAGGATTGCTTGTAACCCTTCATTCTTATTTCTCCTCCTCTGTTTGAAAATGTCTTGCGAGGATGCCCATCGAAAGAACGAAGTCTCCCAGAAAGTCGAGGGTATCATTGAGACGTTCCCTGTTGATCCTTCTGCAGCAGGCTCAATCGAAATAGGTGGAAACTCTTTTGCGCCCAAGCCACCCGAAGACATTCTTACTTTTTTAGTAGAACCAGGGAAAACTCCTGAATAAGAAGCGTCAAGGATGGCTGCCTGTAAATTTCTCATGTGTTCAGGCAACGATGCCTTCTATGCATTGGCCGACTATGTATTCAATAAGGAAGGGAGCGGCCCTCGTCCTTAATCTTTTATTTTGAATAAAAATAATAAAAGAAGTTTTTTTTTGTTCTGTCTTCTTTTTTTTATACATAGTATTTCTTCAGAAATTTGCCATTGATCGGTAGCATGAGTAGATCTCCATTGGGCTTTGACAACCAATATGCACCATTGGAAAACACAGACTCAATTACATAAAGGCCTTCCCATTTTGCTTGGAATTTCCCTTTACTTTTATGAGTCATTACCATCGATCTCCGAACAGTTAATACAAGCTCACCAACTTTGAATGCCCTCTCCTTAACTTTACGATTAAAAGTTCGAGATATGCGGGCTTGATATAGTTCAATGTGTTGTTGTGCTTGAAGACGCTTCTCATCCAATCCTTTAAGTTCTTGGAGTCGTAAGCGATCATTATTCTCTGTGGTTAGCTCATTAGTGATGGCTATTCGTAGAGAAGGGATCTGAATTTCCAATGGGAGAACAGCTTCGCACCCGTAAACTAATGAGAATGGTGTAAAACCAGTAGGAGTCCGGACTGTTGTTCGATAAGCCCATAAACATTCTCCAAGTTTCTCATTCCAATCACGTTTATTAGAAGAGACAAACTTTTTAAGAAGTTTGATGATCGTCTTATTGAAAGCTTCAGCTAAACCATTAGCAGCTGGATTATAAGCCGTAGAAGCCAAATTCTGAATTCGATTCTTGTCGCAGAATCGATAAAATGCTTGACTGGCAAATTGTGGACCATTGTCATGAATTATCCGTCGAGGAATCCCGAAACGATAAATGACATGGTGCTTGATAAAACTGATCACATTAGATGTTTTCACTTCCGTAAGGGGGACTGCTTCTGCCCACTTCGAAAAGTAATCGGTTATAGCTAGTATAAACCGATGTCCTTTGACAGAAGGAGGGTTAATAGGGCCAATAACATCCATATCCCAAGCTTTGAAGGGCCAAGAGGCTGCTGTAGGATGTAGAAATTCAGACGGTTGATGAATAAAATCAACATGAATCTGGCATGCTTTAAATCTTCTGGCATAGTCTACAGCATCTGCTATCATAGAAGGCCAATAATACCCCATTCTCCGAATGCGGTCTTGCGACTTTGGACCCGGTTGATGAGCACCACATACACCATCATGAGCCTCACACAGTGTTTGTTTGGCTTCACTTTCTGAGAGACAGCACAACAGGAGTCCGTCATATGAACGACGATATAGCATATGTAAAGACGAATCATAATAGAATCGAAATGATCATCTCTTAATTGATGCAGCTTCTTTAGGATCTTCAGGCAAAATTCCATGAACTGCATAATCAATGAATGGAGTTCTCCAATCTTTCTGTTGGGAACTTGACTCTGTAGTATAACTTTGTTTAATATGTAGATTATTCTTCACACAGAACAAGTCTCGGTCTAACAAAGTAATTGTATTTTACCTTCGGATTGGGACAGCCAAATCTGCAGCTAAGCTGGCAAGAGCATCAGCCTCCACATTCTGAGAACGTGGTACAAATTCAATGAAGAATCCTTTGAATGAAAGGACCAACTCGACTACCACTTGATGATAGGGGACGAGATCAGGATTTCTGACTTCATAAGTCCCTCTAACTTGATTAACAATTAATTGAGAATCTCCATAAGCTTCTAGGAATTCAATATCCAATTGTTTTGCTACTTGGAGACCAATCAATAAAGCATTATATTCAGCTACATTGTTGGAACATGGCTCATTGAGAGAATAGGCACGGTATATGACCATTTTGTCAGAAGAAACCAAGACGACTCCTACTCCAGAGACAATATTGCCTTTAGGTACTACTCGTGATGCCCCATCAAAATATAATTGCCATATATCATTCTTCGAAGTCATGTTACAATCTACTACTTCGTCTGGAATGTCTTCATATAACTTCGAAGTTTTCGGTATAGGGTGAGCAGCTAAGAAATCAGCTAACGCTTGGCCTTTCACTGATTTCTGAGGTACATAAACCATATCATAAGGAGTAAGCAACATCGCCCAGGTGGCCAACCTGGAGTTAAGAATGCTAGGTTTTCTCATCAATACCCGAATGGGATTTATTCTAGAGATGACATGAATAGTCTGTCCGGTGACGTAATGTCTTATCTTTTGGACGGCAAAAACCAAAGCTAGACATTCCTTTTCCACAGGAGTATATCTGTGTTCGTCTCCGACCATCATTCTGCTCAGATAATATATTGCTTGTTCATGACCCATATCACTTTTTTGTGCTAGAAGAGCGCCAAGTGAATGATCTAAAGCTCGAACATATAGAAAAAATGGTCTCCCTACCACCGGAGGTACCAGAACAGGTAGATTTGTAAGATATTGCTTAATATCATTGAAGGCTTTTTGACACGCTTCATCCCAGACGAAAGATACCCCTTTCTTTAATAAACGGGAAAAAGGTTGACATCTCCCAGAAAGATTAGATATAAATCTTCTGATATAGGCAATACGACCCTGAAAGCCACGGAGTTCTTTCAGATTACGAGGAGGTCGCATTTCAAGAATTGCTTTAACCTTATCAGGATCAACATGGATACCTTGAGAGGTAATGACAAATCCTAGAAACTTGCCACTGGAGACTCCTAAGAAAGACTTAGTAGGGTTCATTTTCAATTGATGCTGACGCATCAGTTCAAATACTGTTCTCAAGTCCTGAATGTGATCATCCTTCGATCGACTTTTAACAGCAATGTTATCTACATAGCATTCTACTATCTTCCGTAGATGTTCTTGAAAGATATTGCTCATAGCCCGTTGATATGTGGCACCGGCGTTTTTAAGACCAAACGGCATAACTGTATAGCAGTAGACCCCAAGAGGTGTACGAAAAGCTGTGTGCTTCTCATCTTCTGGATGCATCTTGATCTGATTGTATTCTGAGAATCCGTCCATGAAAGACATGCGTTCAAAATCACATGTATTGTCTATCATGATATCGGTAATTGGAAGTGGAAATTCATCCTTTGGACAAGCCGTATTAAGATCTCGGTAATCTATACAAACTCGGACTTTTTCGTTCTTCTTCATAACAGGAACAATATTGGCCACCCAATCTGGGTGTTGTTCTTCACGAACAAGCCACACGTAATCAGATTTTTGACTTCTGCCTCAATCGCATCCATCATATCTGGTCTAAAGCGTCGTTGCTGTTGTTTTACAGGCTTGACATTAGGCAAAATGTTGAGTTTATGGGTAGCAACTGTAGGATCTAGCCCTGGCATATCTTCATAACTCCATGCAAAGATGTCAATGTAATCTTTTATAAGTTTTATTAGCTCTTTCTTTTCATCTTCAGAAAGATTCTTACTGATGAATATTAGTTTGGACGTAACTTCATCTCCGACATCAATCTGGATAACCTCATCTTCTGTAGGTGGCTGTCGTTGTTCGAAACGAAGTTCCCATTGAGTATCCATTTGTTGAGCCCAAGGATCATTTTCAAATGGCTCTGATTCATCATCGGTTTGAACCATATTGACTAAGAGTACTTGCCCAGATTCACAATATGAGGAATGAGAAATATCGGATTTGATTTCTTCCGGTTCTATGTTGTCTTTATATTGATGACTTTGATTATCAGAAGATAAAGTCATTCTTTCAATAAACTTGACAGCCATATACTCGAATAGGAAATCTTCATTGATGTCAAAAAGTACAGAATGATCAATATTTACATCATTTACAGTCTGATTGCTACGCTTTAGATTAATCAACAGTGGACTATCATCTGTCTTCTGCGTAGATTTGCCAAGATTGACAATCGACGGTAGTTCTGGATCATTCGTGCAAGAAGTACGTCCTTTGACCTTAATCATAAAAGGTTAAACTTGACTCTTAGCAAGAATATTTATTGATTCCTCAGATGAAGTTTAAGTTCTTCCTTTAACCTTGATCATCAAAGGTTAATCATTGACAGGTTGGGATTAGATTCGTCCCTTGACTATGATCTTCAAAGGTTGTTCCTCTGGCAGATCTTCATTAATAGAGTGATCCTCAGAGGGTGATTGATCTTCAGCCATGTCTGATATATCTTTCACATGTTCTTGTTTATAAAGCCTTGAATCAGAGAAGTAGGCTTCAACACCCTTGAACGGATTAATATCAGCAAACTCAGTTTTCACAACTCCTTGGGAGTCCATATATTTGAAACATTGGTGAAGAGTTGAAGGCACAATATTATGTTCATGAATCCACGGTCTTCCAAGAAGAATATTGTAGGATACGTCCGAGTTGATAACGTAGAAAGTTACCATAGTTCGAAGATCACCAATCTGAATCTGCAGACGAATCTTCCCCAGTGGTTTGCTCTTGCCAGAGTTAAAACCGACTATCGTACTACTAGTGTAAGTCAGCTCACTAGTAGGAATCCTCAGGGGTCTTAGCATACTCTAAAGAATTATACTAATTGAAGACCCAGGATCGATGTAAATCCTATCAATTTCAGTGGATCCGATATATCCAGTGTAACATAGAGGCCTATCATGCTTGTTGTGTTTCAATAGCATATCCTCTTGTGTAAAGGTGATGTTGGGAATTGCTTCCATCACACTATGACATTGCGAACATAACACTGGTATATTATCAGGAGTCTTAAGTTGTGCCAAGCATGAATCTGCTTGAAGTAAAGCTTCGCTCAAAGTCTCTCTGCTTTCTCTGGAAAGGCGAAGCAGTTCAAATATAGAAAGTCTAGCCGGAGTATTGGCTAACTGAGCTAGAATATCAAATTTGTAAGGCTTCATCACTACCCCCTGATTGGAAACAGGCTTCAATGGGATATCAAAGCGTACTGCCTTCTGTTTCCCCTTTTCAACCACAGACGGTTTAACAGGAACAGGAAAAGGTTGAACTGGTAGAGTCTCCACTACCTCTTCTGCTTCTTTGGAAGATCCCTTATAGTCTTTGTGGTACTCTTTTCCAGATCTTGTACCAGCAAAAGTTTCTTCTTCAGACTCGGGAGAAGGAAATACCATATTACAGGATTTAATTTTTCTTCCCTTAGCCTTCTTCTTATAAGGGTTGTTATGAGGCATTTCAGAACCCAATCCAGCAGTGGAATTCTGATTTTGAATTTGTAAATGAAGCCGTATTCCTTTATCATAATTCAAACCTTCTGCCTTTTGAAAGTCGTAACCCATCTTCTTCATGAGATGAACAGATTGCTGACTATACAAGTGGGTGGACAGCGGACTTTTGACAGGTGTTTCAACAGAGGAAAAGAAAGAAGCAAGACCTTCTGTAACCTCAGGAGAATGAAGAATAGAAGTCTCTGTATTTACAGGAGGAGGAGGATTAGGAAAAATCCCTGTCGGAGCTTTTTCATAAGCAGCGAAGACTTGTTGTGCTCGATATAAGGGAACACTATTCATGGCTAGCCACTGCTGATGGGTAAGCTTGAGCTTGGTAGGGGAGCTAGACTTGGAGGACAGATGCTCAGTCCTTTCAGTCTATCTTCTAAAGGAAGGTCATCCCATAGATGATCCAAGTCATCAAAATCTGGAATCACATGAGAAATCAGGTTGCAGGTTTTGTCTTTCTTGCCCTTCTTGGATTTTGAAGTTTTACCTTCATTTTCTAATTTAGGTACTAAGTCAGGATGTACCCACATAATTTCACCATTCTTTAATGTGAGTGGCAGCAATCCTGTATTTTCTTCTCTGGCAGGCGGGATATTCACGATCTTCATCGTCGCCTTCGGAATTGGAATAATTCCATCTGGGACTTGCTGTGGAGGAAAATCCCCGAACTGAAGAGAAACCATATTGGTCGTAACCGTATGGTCATCATTGGTTAAAGCGATAGCACCACCATTTATCAGTTCTTGAATCTTCTTTTTTAAGACGTAGCAAGCACTGGTAGGATGATTAATGTATCTATGATAGATACAATATTTGGGATTGTCAGTCAGATTCACCTCATTAGGTCTTTTTGGCTCTGGAATCTGAAGTTTGCCACTTTTTACCAGGCACTAAAATATTCCTGGAATATCACTTTCGTCAAAAGAGTATTCTTCCTTTGACCTGGAGGATTCCTGATTACTTGACGTCATTTTGTTCTTGGAAAGATTGACCATAAGAGTATCTTTTCCTTTCACATTACGATTGCCAGGATTATTACCAGGATTACTCTTCTTTCCTTTATCCTCTGAAGCAAAAATCATCCCATGTTCCCGAGCCAACCTACCATTAGTTTCGGCAGAAACTGCTGCTATGATAAATAAAGCCCAATCTGAGAATTGGGAACCTGTGAAGACAGCAATGGATGGTCGCAGATTCATCTTGCATGTATCGATCAACGCTGAATCTGGCATACCAGGAGGCATCTTTAGAGTAGCCTGTCGAAAACGTTCGATGAACGTCCGAGTATCTTCTTTCTCCTTTTGTTTTATTTCTATTAAGGAGGACATGTTCATGTCCATACCTCCTTCATAGAAGCGGAAGAGAAACATTGCCTTGAATTCGTCAAAAGATGAAATAGAGTTATCGGGTAAGCTACGATACCAGTCATAAGCCGAACCCGTCAAACACCCAATGAACACTCGAGTGAGAAGAGCATCATTTTTCTGCAAGTGTACAGTCATAATATCAAAGTAATTGATATATTGACTGGGAGATGCTTTTCTATCGAATAAAACCATGGATTGTGGCTTGAACTTCGGTGGAAAGGGTACATCATTCCAATGAGGAGGATAGGGTTGCTTAATCCCTAACCTCTGGAGCTGATCTTTGTGCCTCAAAACCTCAAACTGTGCTTTGAGTTCACGTACTGCTTGAATGGCTTCACTGGTTTGAGGAAGCATATTTGATTGAATAGTCGTTGGATGTACCGTAACCCCTACTGGAGGTGGTACATCTTCCGGAATGATGGGATCTGGAGATACAGAATTTTGATTAACAGCAGGTTCTTGAATATTCAAAGGTATATCAGCCCCTTGACTATCTTGAGTTTGTGCTGCTGCTGGTACCGGAGTTATTACTGAAGGCTGAGCAGTTTGCTGATTCAAAATTATTTGATGCATGCTTTGCACCATGTTGAGCATGTCTTTCAATGATTGCTCCACGGCAGTGAGACGTTGTTCCGCATTAGCAGATGACGTCTCTGGTTTATCTCCAACAGCGTAGGATTCAATTTCTCTTGAAGATATAGAGGGATTAGTATAAAAATATGAATCCACACTATCGGTATCAGACTCAACAGATTGAGTACCCCCAGCTTCTGAATCAGAATTCTGTAATTGTCTTTGTCTTCTTGATCGAGTGTTCTGATATACTCCTTCAAAGGAATCAATAAGTCTGTTGAACTGTTGCTGACCTGGGGTTTGGGACGTATTTCATCTTGGACGTCGTCCTCTGTTAGTATGAGATGCCATGTTGACTGATGCATATGACAACTCATCTTTTTGGTCTTCAGCTTGATGTTGAAGTGAAAAATTCAGTCGATCAAAAACTGACCGTTTTGAAGCTGGACAACAACAATTGATCACAACTTGATGAAATCCACATTGATGTCTTTCTTGGGGGAGCATCGTCGGAGATTGTGAATTCCTACGCTTTTGCATTAGCAATTCACGTAAGTCAAAAGAAGTGGAAGGAAGATTCTTCTTTATTACATTTGGGGTAGAAAAACGTTTAGTCCCCTGTGTATAAAAAGATTACTGGCTTCATTCGCAGAACCAAACTGTACATTTTTACGCGTTTGGAGTTGTGTGCGTAAATCCTGAGATTTAGCACGAAGGACTCCATTTTCATGGCGTGTAATTTGCAAGTTTGGTACTTTGCGTAAAGCAGTATAAGAAGGTTGTTGGTGTAGGACAGAAGTTTTACCAACATCACTTTTACGCTGTATGCGTTTAGGTACATTCACATTAGATGTGTAAACATCGTTGTGAATTTTATCTACACTGTCACAGACAGGAGACTTACCTTTACGCGTAAAATGTAAAAATTGATTATCTACCACATCACAGATGGGAGATTTTGTTTTACGCGAGGAGCGTAATTTGTGTGAATCTACCACGTCACCGACGGGAGATGGATTCTTACACTCAGAAACATTAGAATCTGCCATATTACAAATGGGAGACTCATTCTTATGCCTTGAGCATAAAATTTGGTTCTTACCCACTGAGCGTAAAACTGGATTCTTACGCAGTGGGCGTAAAACCTGATTATCTTCTCCGTTACAAACGGGAGATAAATCATCAGACTTTGAGTGCAACTCTGAAGTAAGGACTGACTCGTTACGAACGGGAGCCCCTACGACAGGAGTGGGAAGAATTCCCTTTTCACCAGAAGTCACAGAGAGATCAGAAACCACTTTGGATTTGGGAATCCAAACTTTTCATGCTTTGTGAGACTTTTGAATATTGGAGTGGCGAGAACCACCCCCAGTTCGGAGCATTTCTTCATAGGCAGTCTGGTCGAAGTGTACAACCAGAGTCTTCTTAGTCGAACCGACTGAAACATCATCATATTGAGCAATCACTTCCTCGTCGGAGGAGAAAGTCGTCCCCAGCAGAGTCGCCATTTTGTTTCACTTAACAAAATTGCCAAACAAAGGTGTTGGATTTTGAAAATAAAACGAGAAAAAGTACAAAGAAGTACAAATTTGATTCTGGGAAAGTATTGCTATGGAAGTCTGATTCGTAAATGATCACTTTGTTCCTTGGACCATATGATGATGAAGAAGATCACTGCTTGAAGTAGAACAACTTGGAAGAACTAAGTCACCAGAAAGGTATCGACGCACTTGGGCACTAATGGCGAGGCCGAATGCTTTCCTGCTTTGCTTCACTCTGTTCTGGAAGAAAAGTTGAAGAAGAATGCTCTAAAGAGAATCAAAATCTCGAAGTCTTGATCTCTGTATTTTCTCATGTTCTCTCTCTGTCCGCCCCTGTATTTGAGAAAAATGAGTCTATTTATAGACTGGGGCTTCTGTGCGTAAAAAGACACCAAAATCTGTCTTTACGCTAACAACTGCCACCCATGATCAGAGTCATCCTTTGCATATGTTGACACGCATCACATCATTTCAGTGAGAATAGGATGCATGTACACACGTTCTTCGAAATATATGGCATGAAGGCCATGTAAGCAAACCACGTTCCATAGTGGCCAGAAAGAATAGGGCGTAAAAAACAGCTCCAATATCCTCTGAGCGTAAAACAGAGAGATGAGCGTAAAATAGCTCTGTCATAGGTTCCCTGCGTAAAGTGGTTATTGAATAACCTTGAGCATAAAATGGCTCAAATAGACTTTACGCACACATTGTTTTGTGAGCGTAAGAACTCATGTAAAACTCCGTACGTAAAAGAAACCGTTCAATGAGCGTAAAGTAGCTCGATCTCCATAAATGACAACAATGGTTTTTGTATAAGACAAATCCCATTGAATTCTGTGGTAAATGCCATCATTAATATCTTCATGTCAGAATTTGCATTAAATGCTAGATTTGACAGCTTTGTCCAGCGTAAAGTAGACTGCTCTGTCCTTGGCGTAAAATCATGGGTGTAACCCCGAGCGTAAAATGACCAACTTGCTTAGTCATAAAGTGATTAGCCTAATCTTGGGCATAAAGGGATTACCTATTCCTTTAGGCGTAAAGCAGATCATTTATGAATGAGATGACTCTTTCTTTGAAGCACTTTTTATGCTCCTACAGTACCTATAACAATTGGAAGTGATGATGGCATGAGGAGTGATTTGACCTTGACCAGTTTAGGCTGACTGTATGATGGTATATGTTACTACATATTTTATTTTCCTAGATTTTGTATCTTTTAGTGTCCCGTGATTTTCGGGATTATCTTCTTTCCATATCTGTAACAGGTTTTAGCACCCCTTAAGATCTATACTTTTGTTATTTATGGACCAATATTAGAACTCTTCAATCTCCTTCGTCAGCAGACCTATTTAAACTTCTCCACTAGTCGATCGAATCTTTTTCTTTCTTTAACGGGAGTCCAGACTCGTTCTCTATCTAGAGTTTTAAACTCTAATAACTCTTATCTACCTGAGATACTTATATGATTAGCATATCCAAACTTGATCTAAATTCTAAATGACTTCCTTAGAACGAATCCTGAACCAAATCCATCTGGAACCATAAACCTCAATTATTACCGAAAGAATTGGTTCAGCCTAATTAGTTCATGATTTCCCTAGAGAAGATATTTTCAAAATAACCTTAAATTTTGATTGTTATCTTCTAGGTTATTCCAAATATTTTATTGATGATTTCCTCCACTCAACTAGAAACCTTACTCTCTTTAGGCAACTTCTGGATCAATTCAAGGCCTGGAAAGCTTTTAAACTCAATGCTCGAGTATCATGAAGTATGAACGGTCAGAAAATTGTTTCCATCCTATCTTTTTTAAATCATTGAAAAACTTTTTATGGTTGAGCCATCCCCTTGTTGGTTTTACTAAACCATTCTAACCTGACTTCTTTGAATCCATAAAGACATACTTCTTTTATGTCAACCCTACTTCCCATCACATTCTCAAAACTTTCCTTGGATAAGAAATTATTTCTTCAAATAATTTTGGTAAACGTCTGTATCCTTTAAATGATTTGTCGGGAATATTCTCATTGACTTCTTCAACTCAACCTAAAGCTCTGATTCTTCTACTTTATCCTGTGACCAATTCAATTAGTCATACTCAAGCTTGATCAATTTCTTCAAAATCAAATCTCTTAAAATCTCAAGAGCTACTGGAACACATATTTATCCTGATAAATTTTCTTGAAACCAGTAGAACATACATCAACATCTTTTCTATCAGGAATAGAACTTTAGGACTTGTTTGAATTTTTTTGAAAACTTTTTTGAAATTCTTATGGACAAAGTTGAGAAAATATCCAATAACCTAATACGACTTCGCACATTTTTGTTGTGGTAATTTGCTTGAATTATGAAAACTGTGAGTTTACTGCAGCCAGTTGCGCACTGGCGAGGCAAAAGACTCTAAAGTTGAAGTGATTTCGGGTGTTCATAGGTTTCCGGATATTATTGTGACTGTCCTAAATGCACCATGTTGATCTTCTATGTTTGCTTAGCTATGAAATGGATAAAGTTAAAAGAGTACTCGGTAACCTAAAATTATTCAAGTCACTGGGTCAAAAATTCACTGCAGTCAGGTGCACTCTGGCGAGGCATGAATTTGAGACAAAGTGACTTCAAACATATTTGGTTTTCGAATATTATTCAGACTATATTCAAACCATGGTTGTCTTTGCACCATCAAAACATTCTAACTTTTGCCTGATTAAAGAATTTACATTTCTAGCGGTTGTCTCCTTTCCCAGAAATCTCTTGTCATATTCAGAAAGAAAGGATTTCCTATAAAATTCTACTTGATCTTCCTAAAAACTTATTAGGATCAAATTAATCCCTGCTACCTCAATCTCTTTTCTGTTTCAACCGTGGTACGTTACACACCCATATATTCTTATATCTTATATTCATTTATTTATTTATTATTATTTAGTTGCAAATTTTGGAAGCTATAGATAGTTATCTTGTATGTCCTTTCCGCATATCTTATCTTCTGACCATTGAACAGCGAAACGACATACTTTCCATCCTCTTTGATCATCACTCGGCCCTCATTGGAAATATTGCACTCGATTACATTACTATCATAGGTATATTATTCTAATCATCTCTAATATCCTACTATCGTATAACTTTTATTTTTCCTGAGTCACAAACCCTTGTACCCCATTCTAATTTGATTTGACATTTTAGTCCATCATCTCAAATAATTCCATTTACTTTTTGCCTTCTCAATATACTGTTGACAATTGCTTCTTTCTTGCCTTTCCTGTTTCTCGAGACCCCACTTGATTTTCTCCTATGCATGATCATAATTTGTACCTGGATTTTTCTCGTGCCCAAAATGATGTTTATCACCACAACATTCTAACCCTATCTCAGATCATATCTAGATAACTCTGATCATGCCGATAGTTTATCTTTGTACCTAGTGACCATGTCTAGAATCCAATCGTGCTTGATATATTTTTTAAATTCTAAAATTTGTTTAAGGTTAGGTGATTTTGATTGTACCCGGCTCTATCCTTGAAATTTCGAGGACGAAATTTTCTAAGGAGGGAAGATTGTGAAACCCAAATTTTTGTAATTAATATTAGTATTATTATTATTATTTTTATATTTATTAGTATTATTGCTGAGTGTTAAAAATTATTTCAAAAATTTATTAACAAGGATTTTTTGATTCAAACCCAGACCCGAGTCCGAACCCAGACCCGAGCCTGAACCCAGAACCAATTCTTTTCTAATTCTGAACTTTGGTTTATATAATAAAAAAAAAGAAATAAATAGATTGGAGCTGGTCTACGAGGGACCAGCATTCTCTCAACTTTTCACACACGTTCACACACCCTATTCTTTCTCTTCCACTCTCCTCTCTTTCCTCCCACGTTTATTTCTTCTCACCACTAACCCAACATCACTTCTCCCCTTAAGAGCACCTCTCCTTATAACTCCCATCATTCCCTTTTCTCCCCACAGAATACCACTCCCCTTTCTCCAGAGATAACCCCACTCCCTCATAACTCCCTCTTCCCCAACTCTTTCTCTCTCGCTCTATTCCTCTTCCAGAACAACGAAACCCTCCTTCCCGAACGCCAACTCCCCGCGGCCCCTCCAGACCCGACCCCCGCTTTCCGACACCGGAGCTCCCCTCCGACCATCGACCTCCTTGCGCCCCTCCTTGCGCGGCCAGCCCCGTGCCCAACTCCGCCCCTTCGCGCCCCTCCGGCGCACCCCGACCCGCGACCCCGGCGCTCCGCCCGCGGCGTCTCCGTCCAACCACCAGGGCGCCACCGCACCATCGCCGACCCTCGGCGCCACCGCAGCCCGGCCCCGAGCTCCTGTCGGCCGACCCGCAGGCCTCCCTATGCGCCGACGCACTTCCGCCGGCCTTCTCGTGCCCTCTGTGCGCCGACCCCCTTCGTCCCCGGCCGAGCACCGCGCCCTGATCCGCTGTTTCAGTGGTCCTGCGATAGCGTTGCCGTTGTCCACTACTGTCTCGACCCCGATCTACTGTTCTGTGACTTTCCGTTCCCGGCCAGGAGCAAAGTTCCAATTTCGGACGCTGTTTCGGGTTTGCATTGCTGTTCGGATCTCCATTTCTTTCTATTATTTATCATCTGAGAGCTCTAGCCGAGCAACCTGAGGTATAACCCCTGTCCCGCCCTTTTTCTTACAGTCTGTGATGAGAATGGTCCCCGATTCCCCTTGGAAATTCGGTTTTAGCGACGTCGTATTTTTTCGGAACCTTCGGAAAGGTTCTGTTGGTTATTTTGGATTTCCGGAACTTTTCGGGAATTGGATTTTGGTATATTTTGGCTTTCCGGATTTCTCCGGTAGCATTCTGTGACGTTTTTGGTGGGAATCGGACTTCCGAAAATTATTTCGGGTCGTTCCGAATTTATCTATGGATTGGTTGTGTTTATTATATATATATATATTTTGGGGATTTCCCTGGTTTGGGATTTTGCAGGAAAGATTATCGGCCTATTTCCCAGTTTTTAGGTTGACCAAAAACAGAGGAGGTGCTGCCGAATTTTTTCGTAAATTCAAGAATATTTTTAAAAATGAATTTAAAATGGATTTCGAAATTTTATTTAATATTTGGATTTTGGGCGACGACCGTATCGGTCAATAGGCCCCGGCTAAGTGCAAACAAAACCGGTTTCGCCCGGACGTTGAGACATTAGCCCAGTTGAAGATTGGACCATATGTGAGACTCGATAAATAATTATTTTATCTTTATTTTTATCATTTAATTTTATTCATATTTAATTTATTTAAAGTTTAGGACTAACGGCAGTTTCTGTCTTATTTTAATTTATGTAAATAAATTGTAATAGGCATAAGCCCAGCTGGCTGTTGGTTCTGTAACTGTATTTGGTAGCGTAGATTTTAGTTATTGCTGATTTTGCGAGTTTTTGTAACGTTCGAATAAATTGAATAAAAAGTATTTTCGTATAAAAATTAATAAGATTTTCTCACCTAAAATCTATCAGTTGTAATATTAATTAAAGATCATGTATTTCTCACTAAATAAAAAATTAGTTTTATATTTATAAATTATGAAAATACAAAGTTTTAATCAATTAATCTGGTATCGACGAGTTTTTCCAATACAAAGTATAAAACGATCTTTCCTTCGAATTAAATCAACGCACAAATAATCGTGTTTTCGTGTTTTGTTAATTAAAGAATTAAAATTGGATTAGGACGCAAATAGAGATTTCAACTAGCGTAGCTAGATTGGTAACCTGGAATCTGAGTCAATTTCTCGAATGTAGGAATTCGAGAACGATTCTGAATTTCTGTCTCGAAGTCTTCATCCTCTCCAGTCAAGTTCATTTTTGAGGCAAGTATAGTTTGTGTTAGTTTTACAGTTATTTTAATAATCGTTTTACTACAAGTTTAAACCACGATGCAAACACGAAACTCTCCCTGAGAGTACTGACTGCAACTACTGTAACTGATTGGGGACTGGGGTGTACCGCCCCGTTTTCGATAGGCAACGGAACTTCATAATATGCTAGCGCCGAGTCAGATCGGCCGGAAACTTAGATGGCCATCTGACTCGATCGCTAAGCTTGGTAAACGTTAACGCCTTGCGGCATCGATTCAAATCGATTTGGACGGAAGTTACGAGAATCGATCCAACTAATGGAAAGACTTCTGTTGGAATAAGTCCTAGATGCAGCGGGCTGCGTCTCGGCGAGTGAGCTCTCTATAAGAGTCCCTTCGACGGGACCAGACCGCTGTATGGTTTTCTTGGAGCTTTGCCGCTGGGCTTGATGAAGTGCTTTCGCGTCGTTTTCAAGGATGCAATTACAATTTCGATGCAAGGGGAAAAGAAGGAAGTCTAACAAAGCGTTGGTGCCATTGCAGGAGCTCGCGTAACTAAGGATTGACGTTGCATAGCACTTGGACGATCGGCACAAAGCAAAGTAATCGGTGGGTGATTCGGCCTTCTTTTCTATTCTGTCCCGCAAACTTATTCCTTGCTTCGAATTCATTCAAATCGAACGATGCCAAGTTAATTGCATGCCAATCCACTAAGTCAAGAACTCGGGAAAAATGTATCAATTTTGAGTAATCTACTCGGAAAAATACAAGTTTCTCACATAACTGGAAAAGTTTAAGGTTCTAGTAAAAAGATAGACTATTTCATCTGCTGCAAAATATTATGAAACGTCGATCATGGGTTATGATGCCTCGGACAATTTGGTGCCTACGGGACGCTAAATCGGTGTACGACTTTGGGGAAAATGAATCGTTGCATGAGTTGCGAGAAATGATAATGTCGTTCGATACTATCCGTGCTATACAAAACTGTTCGCATATATGAAACTATTCGCACATAGGCATGGTCATGGACAGCTTGTGCACAAGTTCGTTTTCCTCGAAACGATATCCGGGGCATCGGAACCGATTCGTCCTAGGGGAATAATTCATCGTGCTTCGACGCGAGGCATACGGGACCTTCAGTAAGGCTTGCAACCTAGGCTGAAAGGGTAGCGTCGCATGCCAACTTCGATTAAGTCCCTAGTGGTGCGTAGCACCAATGACCGCATATAAGATAGTTGCATGCTCACCTATTGTCTTATGCATGGTAAATATTATCTCTGTTTTCATGCAGGGACGAGCACGGCCGTGGTAAGAAATATGAAAACTGCGATGTTATACTGTATGCTTTATTACTTAAAGACGGCTATCGAATATGAACTGAATTCATTTAGTTCTAATAGAAAGACAACTCTAAAGCATGCCTATCCTAACAATCAGAGTCGGTTTAGACGAGTTGGTTCGTCTCGTCCACTTAGCAAGTGTGCTAATCCCCTCCCCCAATTTCCCCAGGTGCGGCGGGCGCTCCAACCTAAAATGAAGCTGAAGTACGGAGAGGCATTTTGAAGCTCTTCCTATGCTGAAGTATTTTGAAGCCAATTCAAGTCGACGGCTTATGTATAAAGGGGCGAATGTATGGGACGACAAGCGTAGTTCAGGCAACTTATCGAATGTATTTTCTTTCTGTTTTCAATCAATATAGCCGCAACGGCATCCAATGTAAATTATGACTTGCACTTCATTGCAAGCTATGAATGAAAAGCATTTCTATCTTCCTATACTGCGTCTTACATTCTGATGTGATTTGTGAAGTTTCGACTTGGCGTATTAATATCAAAAATCAAAAGATAACCGTTTGTGAACTTGTCATCTTGCCTTGCACGAGCGCAACTCCAGGCTCGTGCGGCATTACGCCTTAGCGAGGACGATCGAATCGGCAAAAATTAACATCGGGGACGAACGTTGCCGACTCGGGGCGTGACAAATTGGTATCAAAGCACAGTTATGTTTCCTCGGATTTTCAAAATATATTTCATTGTTGGAATGTCCGTTGCGATGGCTTGATTGAATGCTTGTCGGCATGCTGCGTGAAATACGAGTTCCATACAGGTAAGCCCGTAGATATTTTTGAAAAATACTAACGGGTTTATACTGTTTGTAGGAATGACTAAGCGAGATAAGAAAATCGCTGGCCCAACAACCCAAACTATAGATAGTACGTCAAGCACAAAAAGCACCGAGCCTAGCGAGACGACTATGCAGAAGATGCTACAGTTGATGGAACTACAGCAGCAGCAGCTTCAGACACAATTCAAAGCTCAATTTGAGGCGCAACAAAGACAGATGAATGCCCTGACTCAGATAGTGAGCAGAATGGCGGGCAATACCAAGACGACAGACGAAGAGCCCGAGGAAAAGCAAGGTGATCAAGAAGAAGACGAAGAGGAAGATGGCTTCCCGCAAATGATGAACTCTCCTTCCATGTTCAAAGTGAAGGAGTTTCGCAAAATGAACCCGCCAAAGTTCAACGGCCGAGCAGAGCCCGACGTGATAGTAGGATGGCTCGCAGAGATGGAGGACTTATTCGATCTCCTCTGCATCGAAGGGTCCCAGAGGGTGGCCTGTGCGACACTGCAGTTACAACTTAGAGCACATGACTGGTGGGCGGCGAAGAAACAAGAGATCTGTGAAACCGATTCCAACAAAAAGATTACTTGGGAAATGTTCAAGACAGCCTTCCTTGAGCAGTACGTTCCTCGCGCCATCCGTCGACAGAAGGCAGATGAGTTCATGATGTTGAGGCAGGGGAATATGAGTGTCGAAGATTATGATGCAAGCTTCTCAAAACTTGTAAAATTTGCCGGCGCCTTCCTGTCCAACAAAGAAGAATGGTGCGAGCGTTTTCAGCAAGGCCTCAACGAAGAACTGCGTAGGGACGTCATGAACCAACGATGCCAAACTTATCATGAATCCTATGAAGCCGCACTTGATAGTGAGCGAATCTTTGGCCGTATGTCACAAAGGGCCGTGCCTGTCATTCGCAACAACTTCAACAAGCGTCCTAACGACGCCGGGGGATCGGGTGTATCAAAACGTCCAAACACATTTGATAACCGAGGCCATGGCGGACCACACTGCAATAGATGCGGTAAGCACGGACATCAAGATCCTGATTGTAGACTGAGAACATGTTTCAAGTGTGGCGTGCTAGGCCACTTCAGTCAATATTGTCAGGCAGGGAAGCCGAATCAACATAACCCACCAAGGAACATTTCGAATCCGCATAAAGCGCCGACACTGCATGGCGCAAATACGGTGCCCGTCAACCAACAAAATCAACGCCATGGGGCTCAAGGCCGAGTTTATGCATTAACTCGGGATGAGGCGTACGCGTCCGATACGGTTGTAACAGGTATATTACTCTACAAAGATATACCTGCTCGAGTCCTATTCGATTCGGGTGCGACGCATAGCTTTATATCTGCTGATTTCGCGAAAGAAAATAAAATAAAATAACCATGCAATCACTAGATACAAATATTAGCATTAGCACTCCGTCGGGAGTCGATATGCCTGCGAACTTTATTTGTAGGGATGGCCACATTTGCGTCGGGGGAAGATATCTATCCTTGGATGCCGTCGTGCTAGACATCAAAGATTACGACATAATCCTGGGCATGGATTGGCTGGGCGCTTGTCATGCAACGATCGAGTGCGCGGAGAAGAGAGTGGTGTTTCGTCTTCCTGGCGAGACAGAGTTCTCATATTCGTGCGGTACGGCCTCGAAGACGGCGATGATGGTATCGGCAATCTCAGCGAGGCGTATGCTGCATTCCGGCTGCGCGGGATACTTGGCATCAGTTCGAGACACGCGGACGGATAATACAAACACAATGCAGACAGATGTTGTGGCAGATTTTCCCGACGTTTTTCCTGACGAGATGCCCGGGATGCCGCCGGATCGAGAAATTGAATTCAGCATCGACACCTTTCCGGATACACGGCCGATATCAAAGGCGCCTTACCGAATGGCTCCAGCAGAACTGAAGGAACTGAAGGTACAATTACAAGAGTTGCTAGACTGCAGATTTATTCGCCCTAGCGTCTCTCCGTGGGGAGCTCCCGTACTGTTCGTGAAGAAGAAAGATGGGTCGTTGCGGCTATGCATCGACTATCGGGAACTCAACAAGGCGACCGTACGAAACAAGTATCCTTTGCCGCGAATCGACGACTTGTTTGACCAACTGCAAGGCGCGGTAATATTTTCAAAAATCGATCTTCGTTCAGGCTATCATCAGTTGAAGATCAAGTCCGACGACATATCGAAGTCTGCCTTCCGCACTCGATATGGTCATTACGAATTCCTCGTTATGCCGTTCGGTTTGACTAATACCCCTGCCGCGTTCATGGATCTGATGAACCGAGTCTTTCGACCTCAAATAGATAAATTTGTAGTCGTATTCATCGACGATATCCTTGTCTACTCAAAGAATCGGGAAGAGCACGTGGAACATTTGAAGACGGTGCTGCAGATTTTGTGTGAAAACAAATTGTACGCCAAGCAGAGTAAGTGCGAGTTCTGGATGAGTAGCGTGACATTCCTCGGGCACGTAATATCTGCCGAAGGTGTCGCGGTGGACCCAAAGAAGATTGATGCAGTGGTGGATTGGAAACGACCTGCCTCGGCTAGCGACATTCGGAGTTTCCTGGGCTTAGCGGGCTACTATCGTAGATTCGTGCGAAGCTTCTCAAAACTAGCGTCGCCTCTGACTCGCCTCACCCAGAAGGGAGTAGTATTTGAATGGAGCGACGACTGTGAATCCAGCTTCCAAGAGTTGAAGCAACGGCTCGTCTCAGCTCTAATCCTTGTACTTCCAGACGGTCCAGAAGGCTTTCAGATATTCAACGACGCATCGGGAACTGGCCTCGGGTGCGTACTCATGCAGAGAGACAAAGTCATCTCCTACGCTTCACGGCAGTTGAAGCAGCACGAGAAAAACTACCCGACGCACGATCTAGAATTGGCGGCGATCGTCTTTGCATTGAAGTTATGGCGGCACTACCTCTATGGCGTAGCATGCAAAATCTACACAGATCACAAAAGCCTGAAGTACTTATTTACACAACGGGAGCTCAACCTACGACAACGACGTTGGCTCGAACTCATAAAAGATTATGAGCTAACGATCTAGTATACACCGGGCAAGGGAAACGTGGTGGCCGACGCACTCAGCAGAATGTTTATGGGAACACTGGCCATAAACAAGGAGATAAAGCGAGACCTTGAAGCGATGGGTATCGAACTCGGAATTGAGTATCGACACCTGCACCTAGCTCAACAGAAGTTAGGATCGAGCCTGCTTAGCAAGATAAAGATCGCACAGGAGGATGACTCATTCCTGAAGAAAATGCGCGAGCTGATTTCAACGGGAAGGGCGACTGACTTTGCGGAAGACGAAGACGGGACGATGCGACTAAAGAGAAGGCTCTGCATTACTGAAACTGCCGAACTCAGAAAAGAAATTCTGACGGAGGCGCACTATACGAAGTACTCGTTACATCCTGGAAGTACCAAGATGTACAAGGACTTGCGCACAAACTTTTGATGACACGGCATGAAGAAAGACGTGGCTACGTTCGTATCGTAATGCATGGCGTGTCAGCAGGTGAAGGCGGAACACCAACGGCCAGGCGGCGAGCTGCAGAACATCCCCATTCCCGAGTGGAAGTGGGACAATATCTCGATGGATTTCATTGTGGGATTTCCAAAGACGCTGCAGGGGAATGACGCGATTTGGGTCATTGTTGATAGATTGACCAAGTCGGCTCACTTCATCGCAATTAAAGTAGGATGGAGCGTCGATCGGTTAGCACAAATCTACGTCGATGAGATTGTTCGACTGCACGGGGTACCGGCCTCTATAATTTCGGACAGAGATGGGCGATTCCTATCGCGTTTCTGGACGAGCCTCCAAGCGGCGATGGGGACCAAACTGAACTTTAGTTCGGCGTACCATCCCCAAATAGACGGTCAGACGGAGAGGGTCAACCAGATCTTAGAAGATATGTTGCGTCTGTGTGCGATCGACCTAAAGACTAGTTGGGATACGCATTTACCGCTTGCGGAGTTTGTGTATAACAGCAGTTATCAGTCGAGCATTCAGATGGCTCCATACGAAGCGCTCTATGGGAGGAAGTGCCGTTCGCCGATATGCTGGGATGAAGTCGGAGAGCGACAAGTGCTTGGACCGGAACTGGTGGAGCAGGCCGTCGAAAAGGTCCGCTTGATTCGAGATAGACTCTGCATCGCGCAAAGTCGACAAAAGAGCTACGCAGATCTTCGTCGGCGACCGCTAGAGTTCTTGGCCGGGGACCATGTGTTTCTAAAAGTAACGCCCATGCACGGTGCGATGCGGTTCGGCATTAAAGGCAAGTTGAGCCCGAGATTTGTAGGCCCCTTCGAGATCATTGAGCGAGTTACGACGGTTGCTTATCGGATCGCACTACCTCCTGCCTTAGCTGATGTGCACGATGTTTTCCACGTTTCACAACTTCGAAAATACGTGCACGATCCAAGTCATGTGGTCAGCTTCGATCAGTTGGAGCTACGTACTGACTTGTCTTACTCGGAGGAGCCTATTCAAATTTTGGACCGCAAGGAGAAGGTGCTACGAAATCGGTCGATGTCCTTGGTCCGCGTGCTTTGGCAGAACCATTCAGTCGAGGAGTCGACGTGGGAGATGGAGGCGGAGATGAAAGAGAAGTACCCTGTGTTGTTTGTCTAAGTTAAGGTCAGACCCTTGTTCTTAAGTTTCGGGACGAAATTTTTTCTTAGTGGTATATTATGTAGCGCCCCGTTTTCGATAGGCGATGGAACTTCATAATATGCTAGCGCCGAGTCAGATCGGCCGGGAACTTAGATGGCCATCTGACTCGATCGCTAAGATTGGTAAACGTTAACGCCTTGCGGCATCGATTCAAATCGATTTGGACGGAAGTTACGAGAATCGATCCAACTAATAGAACGACTTCTGTTGGAATAAGTCCTAGATGCAGCGGGCTGCGTCTCGGCGAGTGAGCTCTCTATAAGAGTCCCTTCGACTGGACCAGACTGCTGTATGGTTTTCTTGGAGCTTTGCCGCTGGGCTTGATGAAGTGCTTTTGCGTCGTTTTCAAGGATGCAATTACAATTTCGATGCAAGGGGAAAAGAAAGAATTCTAACAAAGCGTTGATGCCATTACAGGAGCTTGCGTAACTAAGGATTGACGTTGCGTAGCACTTGGACGATCGGCACAAAGCAAAGTAATCGGTGGGTGATTCGGCCTTCTTTTCTATTCTGTCCCGCAAACTTATTCCTTGCTTCGAATTTATTCAAATCGAACGATGCCAAGTTAATTGCATGCCAATCCACTAAGTCAAGAACTCGGGAAAAATGTATCAATTTTGAGTAATCTACTCGAAAAAAATACAAGTTTCTCACATAACTGGAAAAGTTTAAGGTTCTAGTAAAAAGATAGACTATTTCATCTGCTGCAAAATATTATGAAACGTCGATCATGGGTTATGATACCTCGGACAATTTAGTGCCCACGGGACGCTAAATCGGTGTACGGCTTTAGGGAAAATGAATCGTTGCATGAGTTGCAAGAAATGATAATGTCGTTCGATACTATCCGCGCTATACAAAACTGTTCGTATATATGAAACTATTCGCACATAGGCATGGTTATGGACAGCTTGTGCACAAGTTCGTTTTCCTCGAAACGGTATCCGGGGCATCAGAACCGATTCGTCCTAGGGGGAATAATTCATCGTGTTTCGGCGCGAGGCATGCGGGACCTTCAGTAAGGCTTGCAACCTAGGCTGAAAGGGTAGCGTCGCATGCCAACTTCGATTAAGTCCCTAGTGGTGCGTAGCACCAATGACCGCATATAAGATAGTTGCATGCTCACCTATTGTCTTATGCAGGGTAAATATTATCTCTGTTTTTATGCAGGGACGAGCACGACCATGGTAAGAAATATGAAAACTGCGATGTTATACTGTATGCTTTATTACTCAAAGACGGCTATCGAATATGAACTGAATTCATTTAGTTCTAATAGAAAGACAACTCTAAAGCATGCCTATCCTAATAATCAGAGTCGGTTTAGACGAGTTGGTTCGTCTCGTCCACTTAGCAAGTGTGCTAATCCCCTCTCCCAATTTCCCCAGGTGCGGCGGGCGCTCCAACCTAAAACGAAGCTGAAGTACGGAGAGTCATTTTGAAGCTCTTCCTATGCTGAAGTATTTTGAAGCCAATTCAAGTCGACGGCTTATGTATAAAGGGGCGAATGTATGGGACGGCAAGCGTAGTTCAGGCAACTTGTCGAATGTATTTTCTTTCTGTTTTCAATCAATGTAGCCGCAACGACATCCAATGTAAATTACGACTTGCACTTTGTTGCAAGCTATGAATGAAAACATTTCTATCTTCCTATACTGCATCTTACATTCTGATGTGATTTGTGAAGTTTCGACTTGGCGTATTAATATCAAAAATCAAAAGATAACCGTTTGAGAACTTGTCATCTTGCCTTGCACGAGCGCAACTCCAGGCTCGTGCGGCATCACGCCTTAGCGAGGACGATCGAATCGGCAAAAATTAACATCGGGGAGGAACGTTGTCGACTCGGGGCGTGACATGGGGAATAGAGTAATGTTTATGACCACATCCAACTGTAACTTAGGCCAGTTTAGCTTACCCCTCATACACACGGGGATAAGCCGAATCGTATCAATAGGATACAACTGTACATCCCAAGCCGGTCATATTCATTGCCTATTCAAATCACACTGTTTTACTGCTGAAAACTGGTCATTTCTAAACTGTTTAAAAGTGCATGATTCTATTATTCATTTTAACTATTTTAAATTAGCATGAATTGTACTTTGCTCCCTCCTGACTGGAGATACATTTTTAGAAAACTTTAAGGATGCTGAGCTGTTATACAACAGCTACTACGACCCTGTTTTGTACCCGGTAGTGCTGCCAGAGTCCCCATTGGAGAACGTTGGGACTGAGGCCGATGAGCCGGCTGATAGATAGCTTTTCTTTTTCAGCATTGTTGTTTATTTCAAACTCTGTTATTTATTTCAGTACATTTTCCAGTTGTATTTCATTTCAAGTTGATAAAGT